>NW_004624862.1:3719410-3824000 GCF_000247695.1 Heterocephalus glaber | reverse complement strand
AAAAAAAAAAAAAAAAATGGAGAAATGGGGCCAGACTTGGTTACAGAGTATCAGGGTAGGTGAGTTGAAAGGAGAAACTGGCCAAGAGAATACCTAGACTTTGAAACTGGGTATCAACAGAAGGAGAATGAGCAGACCTAAGGGTGCAGAAAAATGCTGGGCTTAGTTAAGACATGGTGAGGTATTGGCCAGACCACCAGATAGCCCAACTTGGACAAAGAAGAGAAGCCAATGTTGGAAGTGCCTTAAAGTCATCCAAAGAAAGTCTAAGATGGGCAAAATTGTTCAAGAGAGGAGGACAGGGCCAAGGATAGAACCTTTGAGATATATTTGGGGGAAAGAACTAGGAAGAGTTAGAGAGGAAAGAGTGTGAAAAGGAAGATAACAGTTTTTGCAGGACTAATGATGCCTTGTACTAAAAGGAAGATAACAGTTTTTGCAGGACTAATGATGCCTTGTACTATGTGACAATAAGGAGTATATTAACTTCCCTGGGCCCCATATTCCAAATTAGATTGGAACGCAAATACTACTTTGTAGAATGATGAGAGGATTACATGTTCCCGCCAGCTTAAGCCACCAGTAAATGCATGAGTGTCCCATCCAGTAGCTTGTACCATTGATGGGAATATCCCATGGCACCCAATGGGACAGTCATGCATGTGTGACCCATGGCTCAGAGCCATCCAGTAGCCACACATGCAAATTACAGCCCCATCGTGAATGTGTTAAAGATATGTTTTGTGAAACAACCAGCACTTTGCTTAGCATTTATCAGGCACTCTGTAAAGAGGCTCTGGCTCATAGGCCTCAAATGAATAGTGTTGAGACATTTGAGGGTTAGACTGGGTTATCTGTTGTGATTGGCTGCATCTATTTAACAAAGATAAGAGAAAGAAAACAGGCTCAACTCTGCTGACATCAGTGCCTAAAACACTAGTTCAAAAGAGCAGAAGACTATCAGATGCTGGACAAGACTGAGCTGTGTTTCCCTGTGCACTAGATGCCATCAAACCACTATCTCCACTCAGCCCACTTTACAGGCATCTGGGAAAACTCAGAAAGGGGAAAAGTCCACAGAAAGATGGCTGGGAGAGTTACCCGGAGCGGGCCTGACCAGAGAGATAAGAGGCCAGTGGCTGCCATCCACTCCAGAACCTCCAGGAACCCAGCCTCTTCCAGCAGAGGAAGCCCTGACCTACGGGAAGGGCGCTGGCAGAGGGTTATGTCAGGTGGTGTGTCAGGAACAGCTCAAGCTTTTACAGTCAAAGAAACCAGTGTTCAAACTCCAGTGACACCAGTATAAGCTCTTCTGTAGAGTTGGGGCAATTACTTGGTCTCACCCTATTTCTCCAAATATAAAATGGGAAGAACAATACTTTTTCCCCATTTCGGGGGTGAGGGTGGACTAAATAAGACAGGCAAAATGCCTGAATCAGAAACAGTGAATACACCGCAAGTTGCTTCCCTCCTACCGAGCTTTATTACACGCCAAAGCCTTTTAGCCACTGGGATCCTCGTGGTCATTTGTTGTTTTACAAACTCAGGGATGAGAGAGAGAGAGAGAGAGAGACCTACAGTCTAGATGTTCAAATACAAAACACCTAAATAAAGGGGGGTAAGGCCAGGGATTTAGCTCACTGGTTTCGCCACCTGCTGCGCAACTGCAAGGATCCGAGTTCCATCTCTGGTACCAAAAAAAAACACAAACCGTAAATAAAGGATGGTATTTGACAAAATTGGGGCCAGTTTCCAAGGATACTCGTAGGCCAAAGATAGTCTTTTTCTGCATCCTGTTACCAGGCCCTTCTGCTGTATTGTGAGCATTAACTTGACTGAGGCCAGTTATACAAGTGATGCCTCTCATAGGCTCTAGTTTAGGATCCAAAAGAGACAACTCCAATGGATGGGGCACTGCCTTACATGTGTAATCTCTACATTTCCTTGTGCTATGCAAAGCTGACGACCTCCTCTCCTTTTTACAGAAAGGGAAAGTTCTAAAAGCCGAGAGGAGCGAAGTCATTTGCTCAAAGCCACCAAGCCTGTTCATAGGAGAGCAGCACTGAAACCCAAGTGGGCTCAGAAGCTTGTCCTCGCCCTGTGACCCCTTGCTACCTTCTATAGCTATGAGTCAGATGGCCAGAGAGGCAGGAGGTCTGTGCCTTGGGTGAAACTCTGAGCAATTCCAAGTGGAGAGGAGGAGGAGGAAGAGCCAAACTGAAAGAACCCAGCCTTTCACCTAAGCCTCCCTGCCTATAAAACAGGGTAATAACCCACAACCTGTCTGCTGCCTAAAGTTTCAGGGTGGATCAAATGAGATTATATAATTGAAACCACTTTGCAAACTATCAAGTCTCATATAAATGTAAGTTAATATTAATTGTTATATACATTAAATAATTAAATCTCAGCTATAATAATGAAACTTGGAAATTACTATTAATGACTATTAATCAAAATGTATGTTGGTGGTAATTATGCCAATTAAATTTCTCAATAATAATGATAATTATCACTGATACTGAGAAGTGGCCCATCGGGTGTGGACTCACACGAAACTGTAGCGTAAATATCACAGATGAGAGAGTCTGCCAAAGGGTACAGAAGCCAGGTAATTAACATGGTTGGACTTGAACAAGACAAACAGATTCACTCTGGCCCCTCAGTGAGAGCTCTCCTGTGCTGAGGTGAAAGGGAGTGATCAACATCCAACAGCCCAGTGTTCAGGAGCATTTGAGTGGGACTTGGCCTCGTATTCGTGTGTTTATGCATCTCTCCATGTGGTAACACTTTGATATCAAGCTTCCCGATGCTGAAGTATTTGTTATCCTGCGATTGTGTCATTCTCTAACGTGCCACCTACCACTTGGCAAACTGTCCAGACTCACACACATGTAACTTATTATTGCCTGTCTTGCCTGAAGAATCGAGGCCCTTTGTGTCCCGGCTCAAACAGATTATCTTCAGGAAAGCTTTCCTGGAATTTTACAGGAAAACCAGGAATCTCTTTCCCTTCTGTTTCTCATCTTCTTCTCCAGACCTGTACTACAGAACGTACTGGCCCAGTGCTATGGCTTACAAGCTATGTTTCTTTAAAGTATTATCTTTATGCTTCAGTTGCCTCATCTAGAAAATGAGAAGTAGCAACGTAGACCTTCTAAGATTTTTTTTTCTTTTGGCAGCATGTAGAAAGTGGTTTTGTTATAGGGATGGCAGTGTTGGTTCAGCATTGGAAGATCCACCCCCAAAAGTCATCATTTTAACAGAGGAAAGGAAAAAGCCATATGATCCTGTCACTAGTTGGAGAAAAAGTATTGGACGAAATTCCACAGCTGTTCATGGTAAAAGCTATCAGGAGACTAGAAGTAGAACAGAACCTTCTCAACAGATTAAAGACAGGTACTCCATACTTCCAGGGAGAATGCCTTATATGAGTGGAGAAGATACAATGCTTTCTCCTTAAGGTGGGGAACAAGGGCAGATATGCTTACTCTTCATCTGTCCATTAAACTTTGAAACCTAGGCTCAAACCAAAGTAGTCTGGCAATAAAATGACACAATTATAGACCTTCTAAGGTTATTGGAGCATTAAGTAGGATAGCTGTGATGTTCAGAACAGGATTCCACACACATTACACCCAACTCCTGTCCATCACCTCCATGACTGCAAGGAGGAGTCCCCACACGAGTCCCTCACCAGCCTCTTTTCTGTTTTCTTACCATCTGCACTTGCCACATAATCACTGCTCCTTTGATTATTACTAAAGTGGAAATCAATATATGATTCTCTAACTCTATGGCCAAGAATAAAAGAAATGAGTTAGGATAATTATTGATCCCGAAATCAGAAGATTTTGTTTAATCTTGGCTTTTCTAGATGCTCGTCTTTGGCTTTGTGAGGGCCCCTCCTCCTGCCTCAGACTCAATTTCTTCATCTGCGAAATGTAGCTAGAGGTCTGCCTTCCTGTGAGGCTCCACCATGAGGCTGGAATGAAGACACAGATGTGAAACTGCTTTGTAAACTGAAAGTCACTAATCAAGTATAAGATACTTTGCTATTATTAGAACCACCTGGAATTATTTGGACTTACCATTTGATAGACTCAGTCAACACTTACTTGACTTACACGGAAAGTGATTATTATGCTTGGGTATTTGTTTAAGACCTTAACCCTATGCAGGTTATGAGTCTTTTCTTCACATTTGCCCCAATTTGAGATTTTCAAGTTTCTTTTCCCCCAAACTGAGTGAAAATAAAGATTAAGAATATAGCTCAAATTGAAACATTGCTAAAGATTTTCGGTTTCTATTTCCCTCAAGGGAGTTGCTCAGGCCCCAGCTAATAGTCAAATATTAAATGCAGCTCAGTCCACAGGGTGCCTTGAGGTTTCAGGAAGCCTTAGAGGTTACTTCAGGCTAACAGGAGGTTTAGACTAAGATGGTGAGTAACTTTCAGAAAGAGAAAAAATTCCTTTGATGAAAAGAACACAGCACTAAAAGTCAGAAGTCCTAAGTTCTAATCAAGATCTACAGCCTTCTAATTTGGATAATCTCTCCGATCAGGGCCTTAGTTTCCTTATTTGTAAAAATGTGTATAACCTTCGCCAATTCATTAGTCTTCACTGTACAGCAAATCACTCCACATCTTGGTGACTTAAAATATCAACAGGTGATTTCTCCTGTCTGTGAGGGGTTGGGCAGCTCTGGCCTGGGCATGTTCATGCAGCAGCAGGCAGCTGACGGGTAAATTGAGCCCTGGCCTCAACAGACATAGCCAGAATAGGAGCCTCTGTTTCTGGGGAGGGCATTTCATGCTCAAGAAGATATTTGGGCCTCATCATACGACTGTAGTGTTCCAAGACAGCAAAAGCAGAAACTGCGGGGCCTCTGAAGTCATAGCCTCACAGTCTGACCTTTTCCATATTCTGTTGGTAAAAATGAATTACAGCTCAGCCCAGAATCCAAAGTACAGAGAAAGGCTGTGGCCCTAAGTGATCCAAGAAGACAAAGTAAGCCTGCAAAAAGGGATGTAGTCACAAGGAGCCATTATGCATTACAACTTGTTCTTTTTTAACCAATCTAACACATCTGTCCTGCCTTTGGGGTTATTTAAAAACAGCTAATATTTTTATAAGTACTTTGTAAACAGTGAAGTGTTATGTCATATAGAAGGAAGAGGGCTCAATTTTTGTTCTAATATTTGTATTTGCATTATTTATTATTATTGATCTCAAGGTGATCTAGGTTAAACTTTCAGATTTTGGTTCTCTTTGAGCTAAGCAGAGTATACAAAGAAAATAGCCCAGGTGTAGAATTACAAAAGCACCATTTTGTAACCTGTAATGAATAAATGGATCCAGGCTGTAGACATCAGTGACTACTAACATAAAAAAAATCAAGGTAACAGGATTGCATGCTTACTAACAAGGAACAAGATACCACCTAGAAAGTTCTCTTGTTAAAATAAAAAACACCCTAAATATGATTAAGCTTCTAGTTACAAATGCCAGTTTTCAGGAACTATAGGATACAGAGAAACGTGTTACACTGTACCATAGAGATTCAGTCATAGAGATTCGGCTACAGTACTGAAGACAGTGTGGTACTGACAAAACAGTGAAGACGGTGAAAATATTAGTGATTGCCAGAGGTTAGGGGTTAGGAGGGATGTGTAGATGAAGCACAAGAGATTTTTAAGGCAGTGAAAATACTCTGAGTGAAACTGTGACCCTTGGCATGCTATTGTATAGGTGTCCAGACTCATAGAATACGGAATTCCAAGACTGAACCCTAATGCAAACCATGGATTTTGAATAATTATGAAGTATCAAGGTAAGTCTATCAATTATAACACACTTACCACTATGGTGGGGAATGTTTATAATGGGGGCTGAAAGTGTATAAGAAATTGTGCACCTTTCTCTCAATATTACTGCAATAAATTAAGTCTTCAAAAATAAGCAAACAAGGAGTCAGTCTTGGGTTTGAGTAGCAGCTCTCCTTAGCAATGAGCTCCTGCACACACACACACACACACACACACACACACACACACTATTTTCTAGTGATGCTGTGAGGTCTACTTAACTCATGATTGTGAAAGCATTATATAGGCCATGATGGACTGTATTCATGGAAGGAACTGTCTTTTACTATGACCTTGAGAATAATTAGGATCTTTTCGAACCTTTTGGTGCCCCTTTCATAAGAGCATCTCTTCACACTTGCTCTGCTCCCAGGAATGAGAAATTCGGCACAATGGGCTCAAAATCTCTTTGGGTAGTAGCTATGATGTTGACTGTGGGTCCAGGGATTATTTTGCTTTTGTTTTAAATATAGTGAAGAAAACTTCTGATTCCAAAGATGGAGTAACCAGAACTAGATTTACCTTCCTGCTGTGTACAACAACCACAAAGCAAGCAATACCTATGAAGCAATGATTTTCGAGGCACTGAGCATCAGGCAGAAAAGGGCAGTGATCCCAGAGATGTGAGAAATACACACCTTGATTCCCATGCTTGCCCCAGTTTACTGCCTCAAGAGAGTTGCCAGACAAGATAAAGAAGTAAAAGACATAGGATTGGTTGGTGTCACCACCTGCCTTGCAAGTGCAAGGTCCTGAGTTCGATCCCTGGTACCAAAAAAGATATAGGATTGGAAAGGAAGAAATTAAACTGACTTTATTCACAGATGACATCACCTATGTGGAAAATCTAATAGATTCCACTAGAAAAAAAAAACTACTAGAAGTGAGTTTAGCAGGCTAGAGGAAACAAAGGTAATACAATTCCATTTTAGTATATAAGCAAGAAAATTCACAAATTAATTTTTAAAAACTAATTCCAATAGAATCAAACTATTAACTCTTCAGGGATAAATATGAAAAAAATATGGAATACTTATACACTGAAAATTTCTAATTATGACTGAGAGATGTTTTAGAGGATCTACACAGATTACTGTACTGTGATCATATGTTAGATGACTCAATATTGTTCTCCACAAATTGATCTATGTAATCTCAATAAAAATCACTGTAGGATTTTTAAAAATAAACTTATCATAACATTTGGGGGGAGAGTCAAAGGATCTAGATTAGACAAAGTAGCTTTTTAAAAAAGAATAAAGTAGGACTTCTATCTGATTTTGAGACTTCCTATAAATCTACGTTAATCTAAATACTAGTACTGGCACAAAAGATAGGTCAGTGGATCAGTGTTTTTTCAGTAAGGGTTTGAAAGCTAATCAGTTAAAAGATTAGTGTTTGCAACAAATGGCACCAGAAAAATTGGATACATGAAAGGAGGGCAGTGAAGTTCAAATCATACTTTGTACTATTCAAAAGAATTAGCTGCAAATGGACCACACACCTAAATGTAAATGAAAATTATAAAATCTCTAGGAGAAAACCCAGAAAGTACACCTTTGGGGCTCTGGGCTAGGGGAAGAGTCCTGAAGTCTAGCTGCACACAGAGCCTGCAAAAGATGCACACAGACTGCAGACAGTAGGAGTCGCTCTGCTGGTGAAGCTGTTACAGCTGGTCACTGAGGTCCTGGAGGAAACACAATGGCTAATGAAAATTTCTATATAATTCTTCTCTGAAGCAAATTAGATTTATATGGGTTTTCTGTTATTCTACACTGCCAGAAAGGCCATATATGAAAAAAAAAATGTTCCTTCTTAGTTCCTTTTCTTTTAGGCCCAAATCCAGAACTTATTTTTTTAAACATTTACCACCAACACTCTCTGTCTTCCCCTGAGGCAGTTTTTTTCCTCTGCCTTTTGAGAATTCAAGCTTTGAAAATTTCTCTCTTACTGCTAATATCCCTGGCCCACTGTTTTTGCATAACCAGCTAGCCAGCCACAATGAAGAAACTGAGTCATTTTTGCTCTTAGTTAATAACAAACGGTTGGGGGATCTGATTTCTAGAGACTTTTCCTGCTGTGATGCCTTCTTCATCTCTGATTCCCAGGAAGGATAGCTCAGTTTCTTCCCTTTATTCCCAGGTTGTATCCAAGAATAAGGATGACTCTAAAATTTAAATGTTGAACATCCCCGCAGTGACCTTGTATTAGAGAATTGGTCCCCAGGGTTGTCCTGTTGGTAGGTGGTACACCTGAAGGAAGTGAGGCCTTGCAGAAGGTCCTTTGGTCTTTGGGGTGGGGCCTCAGAGGAGATCGTGGGGTCCTATCTCTTCCTCAGCCTGTCTGCTTCCTGGCTCATGACATAAGCAGTTTCCTCTACCCTCATACTACATGCCCAAAGTAATGGAGCCACCTGATCTTGGACTGGAAACTCCAGATCTGTGAGGCAAAATAAACGTTTTTGCCTCAGGTACCTCATTAGAGTGATGCAAAGCTAACTGATGCAGGTAACCATCGGACTGGTCTGTAATTCAGTTAATCACAAGCCATATTGTATTTATAAGGGTGCTGGTGCATCTGTTAAATAGACAGTCACATTTACACTTGGCTCATTTCTTGATTTTTTTCATCAAGCTAAGATTTACTAAGCACTTATTATGCTCCAGATACTCTGTAGGGTACTAAAGATGCTCTGTACACACTGTAACAAGGGAAAGAGATGAAACTCTTCCCACTTGCCATTTGCAGATGTATCCTTCCTACCTGCATAATCTTCCCCTCCTCTGCACGTGGCCAGTTCCTAAATCTTCCTTTGAACACTCTAAATGTGACTTCCTCAGACCCGAAATCAAGTTTAGTTTCCTTGTTACTTATTTCCTTAAATCTGTCCATTCTTTTCCTTCCAATCCATGTCTATTTTATGACTGTATTCTCAGTGCACTGGGCAGTCACTGAAAAGTGCAGATGTTTAATGAGTTTTTGTAGATTACCTGAAAGAAGAAAGACACTGATGAAAGGAACAAAATAAATGTTTTGAGGAGTGGCGCAGGAGGCTTCCGGGGTAGAAGTGTTAGACCAAGGGAGTGATTAGGGTTTAGATAGGGTGAAGGATGAGAAAAATGGGCGAGAAGATGTCAATTCCTTGCCCTACATCCACGATCTCTCAAATTAAAAACAGCCTCCTGACTGGTCTCAAGTTTCTGCTCTCTTCAGTTTTTCAGTCTAAAAGTTATTATGCTACAAATTCAATTACATCACATCTCCTAATGTCTCCAAAACACAATGGACTGGCCACCAAAAGTAGCCAAATTCTCCGATATGGTGCCCCTCCCCTCCCCGAAATGATCTGGCTTTCACCCACCTGTCTGCGTCTGTATCTCGGTAAAGCTGTTCACCTATTTTATGATGTAATCATGATATCGCCATCCCTAACCACAGACATCCTGTTCTTTTTTACTTTCTTATGCCAAATCCTTTACTCCACTCTCCCTCTATTGACTTTCCTCTTGTCTGACTCACAAGGCAAGGGAGCAGGAGAAAATAGTAAGTATATTATGAAGTGCATCTAGTGGTAATAAAAGTACTGTGGAGTAAGTGGACTCTTAAAAGGGGGCAGAGAATACATAGGGTGCTGGGGGTTAGGTGACACTTTAAGGAGCATTTCTCCAAACCCTCTAACAGAAGGGGACTTTGGAGTACAAACTCAAAGGAAATAGGAGCACAAATAGAAAGGTACCTGGGTATGAGGCACTCCAGGCAGAACACTCAGCACCAAAGCTCAGAGGTGGCAACAGTGCCAATGATCCAAGTTAGGGAAACAGATCATCTGCCCCAGCACAAGGTACTAATGTTCATTTTCTCCTGACTCATGTTAAAATACTAACCCCTAATATGATAATGTTAGGAGGTGTACCTTTGGGGGCTGATTAGATCATGAGGGTAGAGTCTTCATGAATGAGATTAGTGACCCATGAGAAGGAACCCTAGAGACTTTGCTCTCTCTACCTTAGCAGGCAAGGAGAAATTGTCTGCTACCTGGAAGAGTGCCCCTGCAGAACCTGACCTGACCTTAGACCTCCAGCCACCAGAACTGTGGGAAATAAGCATCTGTTGTTAGCCATTCAGTCTGTGGCCCTTTGTTGTAGAAGCCCCACTAAGTAGGCCAGCCAATAATCCAGGAGGAAACGTGGCGGCTCCGGACAATCCTGGTGGTTGTGGGATCAGAGGTGGGCAGACTCTGGAAATATTTTGAAAGCACTTGCTGACCTAGTAAATGTAAGGTATACAAAGGAGAAAACACAGAAAGAGCAATAAGGTTTTTTATTTTAAGTTGAGCAACTAGATGAAAGAGATTAGTGTTTATTAAAATGGGGAAGACTGTGAGAGGAACAGATCCTGGGGCAGGGCAGGGAAATTCAAGCATCCAGTCACAGGAAGCTGAAGTTTAGATTCTTTTCTCATCCAGGTAATGTCAAAGTAGCACTGAGAAATAAGAGTCTGAGGTTCACAGACAAGATCCAGAGCCAGAAATATTAACTTGGGACTTGTCAGCATAACAATAGCATTTCAACCCATGAGCCTGGATGCATCATTCGGGCAGTAGAGACAGAGAAAATAGGATTTGAGGTGGAACCCAGGCGCGAAACCCAAGATCAACTCTGTCAACTGTTGGAAAAATAAAATGTGGATCACCAGATTTAACAATGTAGAAACTGGTGACCTGGACAAGAAAAGTTTTGTGAAAAAGGGTTGAAATCCTGATTGAGGGAAGGCTCTAGAAAGAATGACAGGAGTAGAATTAATGACAAAGCATAGATAGGGCTGTCACTGCTCTTGGCTCACCAGTGGCAATCTTAGTTTGCACCACAAGCTAGAGTTAGGAAGCCCCAGTCCGGATGACAAATGACCTAATAAATCTAAGTAGAGACAACTTCTTATAGAAGTTGGTCCCATTCATCCACAAAACAGTGCACTTCTTCCTTCCTAGCTTTCTTGATGTCAATAAGGGTCAATGCTCTCCTAGTCCAGAGAACAAAGGCCTAGAGAACTCCCCCTATGATAACCCTTCTCTACCAGGGCTGCACAAAAGAATCAGAACTTGAGCCCTGCCTCCAACAATTTTAATTCAGCTATTCTTTCTCTCCTCCAGGACTGTCTAAAGTACAGGCAGGAATCGAGACCACTCAGTTAGTGAAGTGGCAACAGGTCACTCTGATGGAGGTAATTATATATTCCACTTCTACAATCTCTCCAGAATTTTCCTTCCTGCGTATCTCCATTGTCAATGCTCTGATTCATATAGTCATTGTCTCTACCTCGGACTATTGAATTTACTCTCCAAATAGCTTTCTTGCCTCTGAGATAACCTCCCCCAATTCATTTCCCCTCATATTATCAATATATTCCTCCTAATTAACTCTGTCTTTCATTCTAAAATGTCTGATGTGGTCTTATGCCCTTCAGGTTAAAATTCAAATTTCTTTGGATGTCTTTCAGTCACGCTGGTCCTCAGAGCTGTTTTCTGAATGAGTGAATGAATGGATGGGCTCAGACCATGGGGACAGACAGACACATAGACAGATAATGAGCCACAGAACTCAGCAGTAGGAGCCTGGGTGGGTAGCTTTTAAAGACTCATCAGAACTTTCAGAATTTTAAATATGCATTGTTGAGCATGTTCTGCTCATGCAAAACTTCTAGGAATGTGAGGTAGGATAAAAGGAATGGGCAAAGTAGAGAGTGAGATTCCTCGACTGTCACTTGTCCCCACTCTGTCTTTACCTGTTCCTGAGTCCCACTCAGCAACTGCATTCATTCCTCAAACAAGTCTTGCTCTCTCACCCGCAGGGTTTTGCAAGTTTCCTCCTCTTGGGTTACTTATGGACTAGCTAATTTCTACTTAATCCTTAGATCCCAGATACCTGGTAAATGCCCTGACGCTGGTCACCTCCACTTCACCTCTCTAGCAAGTATGGATCCGAGCCTTTTTTGCACATCCTGTTGTTCTCTGTGCCTCTCTTCCACAGCCCTTATCACACTATACTGTGATTGCCACTTTACATCTCTGAGCTCCCAACTAGCCTGCTATGACCATTTCTATCTGCTTCAAGGATGATTCAGTAATTGTTATTGAGTAAACAATAGCATGGATGCAGTCTGAAGGGTCGGCGGGAAAGCCTAAAGTAAGTACTAACAATTTGCAGGTGTCGAATTCTCTTTTCTGTGTGACAGCCCTGGCGGAGGGTGTTACACAGACCTCCTGCTTTGCCGTGCCCCCCCACTGTGGGACATGTGCTCCACTTTGGCCCCAGTGCTTGCAACTTGTGATTCACGCTAAAAGCACATCTGAATCCCTCATCTTTATAGCTCTTTTCTGAGAAAATTACCCAATCTGGCAGTCCCTCTGGCCCCAAGGCTCCTTGACAGAGCACAACAAACTAGGCCAGCGGGGGGGGGGGGGGGGGGGGCAGTGCTCTCCACCATCAAATTGTCCAATGCCTAAAAAATGTTGGCTTTGAAATGATGCAGGTCCTCTCTTGTACATTGTCTGCAATCAGAGGAAGGTGGCATCTGCCGGGCCTAGGCAGTGAGTTCTCTGTGTTCCTGGCTGAACTCTGTGTCCGCAGCAGAGCTGCGTGCCAGGTGGATTGTCACAGCTGTGGAATCAGAGAAGTTGTGCAAGAAGAGAAAGAGGTTTTCCAACTCAGCAAAAGGACAAGTCTTGGATGGAACGAGCTCAGGGAGATTGGGAGTCCAGAGCAAGGCCAAGACTCATGAAATAGAGTACACGTGGCAAGAACTAAGGGTCTTAGGAACTGCAGGATCTAGCAGGAAGTAAGTGAGCTGAAATTTAGGACAAAGTATGAGTGTGGTCAAAAACATACAAGGAATTCAAATGCTCTCTCACTGCCTGGCGTTTGTTGCAAAGCTTTCTAGATTCAGATTGAATACTGATGTTTTCAGCAAGCATTTATGCAGCCTTTGTAGTGAACACAACTCTTTTGGTCTATGCGACTACCCTAGATTCTCTTATTCCCAGCTTAGAAAGGAGGAAATTGAATTTCAAAGAGGCCTACAAGTGATCAAGGCAGGCTTTGTGCCTGGGACCTGTCTTACCCAAGCCCCTGTTCTGGATTTGAGCCCTCCCTAAACCACCTTACAGGCTGAGCAATTCTGAAGAATAGCTGTTTTCCTTCATCTGGAGAATGAGTATGTTATAATCTATGACATCATCTACATGAGATAATTCATAGCCCATGAAACTATGCAAATCTGAGTTGCATATGCTTATTTGCTTGCTCGTTTGCTTGCCTGTTTATACCCTATTTTACTCAACAACAAGACCTACAGGAGGTGCCACACAATAAAGCAGTACTGTGCAGTAATTGAATATTGGTGCAAATAGAAAGAGCAGATTAAATTCTCTGCCTGATCAGTCTTCATAGAGACAGACTCTATATTTGCATGCAAAACCTGATGCCTCCACCTCACATATATAAAATCATTCATCCAGCTAATCCTTAAGTCCCACAATGGCCAGAGTTGAGTGCAGTACATAAATGATGAACAAAACACACATCCTGCCTTCAAGGATCTAAGTCTACAAGAGAAGATAGAGTGACAAACAGGCTATTTTAATAATGTGTTCAGCCCTATACCAAAGTAAACCATTGCAAGTTGGGGGACTCTGACCCAAGAATATCTCAGCCAAGGAAGTGCTCCTGGAATTTCTGAGCTATTTCCTAGAATATGGACAGGCTTACAAAGCAAAGCCTAAGAGTAAATGAAGAGCAGGTTATTCACACCCACGAAGTGACTGTGGGTGAGTTGGTGGAGTTGTAGAGCTGCAAATAATTGCCCTGGCAGAAGTTTAAAAGGGTGGAGGAGGATAGGATATGTATGACGAAGTTACCAGTGTTAAAATTGCCTCCCTGGCTGCATTCGCCATATCCCGCTCCAGAGCACAGTGAAACCTGCTGGAGGAGTCTTCTGGACCCTTCGAGAACTGTCAGTATCACTCAGAATATCACTTCCTCCCATTGTTTCTGTGAATAAACCAAACCCAGCCACCTCTTACCTATACCACATGACTCTTCCTTTAAAACGTAAAGACAAGCTGTTCAAACAAATCATGAAGAAATTATGCCCATTTTCTGAATTTCCCAGGAGGCTGAATGCCTCATCGTTCAGGGCTAGGATTCTGAAATTGAACAGTCTCACCTTCAAAGCCTGGCCTTATCATTAATTTTGTTATATGTCTTTGGACAAAATAATCATTTGTCTTCTCATATTTCAGTTTCCTCATCCATAAAAAGAGGACAATCTTAGCCCCTACCACATAAGGTTTATTTGAGAATTAAATGAAATAATACATGTAAGCGATTTAGAACAGTGCAATACCAATTATTCAATAGGTGTTCTGTATCGTAATTATTATGATAGTCATCTGACATCAGCATCTAAACTTCTAAACATCTTATTTGTCATTTCAATTATTGCTGCTCATTGGGTACATTAAAGAGTGAGAATGGGAGCAAATAAACATAGGAATCATTGATTAATAGGAGGAAAAAACTCAGAACACAAATATCCAGACCATAAAGTCTCACGTGGCTGCGGCGGTACAGTTTCAAGTTTGATTTCCAGTTTCCTGGCAGCCAAAGCACAAAGGAACGCCAGTTCCATAATCATTTTCACAGGACAGTTCTAAGTGGATGTGTTCCACGGATGTGCTCCTGTGGAAAACACAGGAGGCATCACATGATGTATAGAATGGTTTTAGCAACAGTGTCCCTGCAGCAGGAGAAGGAGTGACTGAACACTCCAAGGGGCCCTGATGCCAGTTCCCTGGCCTTCTGATGGCTCAGCTTGGTCCTGAAAGAGACCCCAGAGAATCCAGAGAGGTGAGTGGGCTATTTCCATTCCAAATGTCCTTGGGAAGTCCACTCCCTTCACCAGAACTGAGAGGCAAGGATGCAGGGTGGGGGAAATGGAAACTTAAGTTTCTTCCTGATATGGGCCTGGAGCATATAAGCCTTCAAGGCTGGGTAAGGATCTTAAAATAAATATTATTTGTCACCCTGTTGCTCGTGGGAAATCAGTTAGAAAAGCATTGCAATACCTAGGTAAAGGTGTCTAATTTCGCTGGACCACTCTGCCATTGAGTATGTCTGTTACCTTGAGTGAGTCATTTTTCTCTCTCGGGATCTCAGATCTACATCGAAAACTAAAACACAGGGAAATTGGGTAGGAAACCATAGCCATGTCTAGGTAACGATGCAGCTCTACACCCAGCCGGATTGGTGGAGACGGATGCCCACAGGTGGCTCTGGCTCAAACAACTGGTGAGATTGCACTTCCCAAAGATCTCCACTGCTGTTCTTTGGGAAATGCTGGTGAAGACAGCGAATGGATAGGCTCAAAACTGGAGATTCCAGTTTTCAGTGGGCAGGAGTCTGGGTTCAAGCCTCTGGAAGGAGAAGCCAGTGTGTGTCCTGCTGATAATTCAACCTGTGTTCCAGCCATGTCACCTGTCCTCCAAAAGACCAGCTGCTTCTCCCAAGGAGGAAGATGGTCCCCTTACTGAGTAGCCACTCCATGCCCCACACACTCACTCTCCTTCTTTCTATTTTATTGTTGTACCCCCAACCTGCTGTCACAATCTGATGTTATTGTTATCTTGAGAAGAGAAAGTAGAAGATCTGAGGATGGAACTGAGTTACACAGAGACACATGATAAGCAAGAGAGGCAGGATTCAAACAAGGTCTGATGCTTTCAATGCCATGATCTTAACTATTATGCAGTGGGCGTCCCAGGCAAATTACTGAGGTGCTCAAGGTTCACAACTTTTGTACCAAGTGACGTGAGTATCTGTTATCGTTGACAGAAATGTTCATGACCTTGTACTTTCCTGTTGCCAGGGAAAAACCATATATGTATATATGTCTTTCAGGAGCCACAGGCACAATGCTGTCCTTGCCTCCTCCATGACTAAACTCCCTGAAACCATTCCCTTGAGGGAAGCACTGGTTCTTAGCCTGACTGACTTTCCACGGACAACAGGGAGACAGCAAAAGTAACAGAGCCTTCAGCCTCCTCAGGCTTCACAGCCTCCCAAATAACTTTTGGGCCTTTGACTGGCCTTTAAAAAGAAAACTCCAAATGGTGAAGAGCAATCTAGAAAGTGTCCTACCAGCACCCATATGGACGATGCCACCAGAGTCAGATCCCTAGGAGCTGCCTCTCTCCCAACATTCTCACTCCCAGAGGAAAATGCCCATCACTTTCAGCCCTCAAAAGCCCAGCTGCCTCCCAGTTCCTAGAGCAACAACACCCATTTCCTGCCCTTCCTGTGAAATAACAAGGTGAGTGGGGCCAGAATAGGTCCCTTCATTCGGTGGATACCTATCTACTGAACCACTCCATGAATATCCTGAGCAGCCTGGGATAGAGGAGGGGGACACAGGTCAGAATCCAATGAGACCTGGGCTCAAATTCCATTCTGTCATTTGGTAGCTCCATGATCTAGAGAGAGTCATTTACTCTCTTGCAATCTCAGATCCACATCAAAATCTGAAGGAACTAGGCTGGTGGGATGGGGCCAGCCTGGGGATGTCAGGGTAGTTAGAGGTGCTGGAGCAAGACAGAGTGGAGGGCCAGTGTGCAGGGCAGAATGAGGCAGGTTTACCATTAAACCAACTGGGGCTCAGATCACAACTTTTCTCCTTACAAGTCCAGGACCTTGAGATTTAACTCAGTCTCTCAGATGATCCATTTGCCCGTGTTAGGGATCCCTGCCTCTCAGGGTTGTTATGGGAGTGAGAAGCACTTCTGCAGCACATCTGAACCACAGCAGGTACTCAAAAAGGAGTGGATTATTAATGGTTACCAGATGCCATGTGAGGCACTGGGGATATGAGGATGAAAACTCAGTGTCCAGACTGCCGTCAGAACTCACTAGCTATTTCCTGTCTCTGTGTATCCCTTCCCTTAGCCATAATGTAGAACAAAGCTCCCTTCTCTGCCTTTGCAGAGAGCTAAAGATAAAAGTAGTAATGACACAGGAGCAATGATTGTCATACATAATGCTTACTGGGTGCTTCCAATATGCCCAGCCATGTTATCTAGCTTGGTACGGTCATGCCTTGGTACTCCCTTGCTTTGAAACTTGTTGAATGTGCTACTGGATGCATTTCAACATGAAAATTTTGTCTGACACTCATCCTCTGTTTGGTACTCAACACACAAACTAGAACTTGTCAGTATCCACCACCTTTGACTTGCTGCCCACTCCAACCAAAACAATTTGTTTGATACTTGTTTGGGGTACTCCTCACAGGTTCGGGAACCAATGAATGCCATTACTGAGTAAGCAATTAGTGGTACTAATGTATCGCCGTACATGCATAATGTCAGTTGATCTTTATTGTTGAAAGAATAATGACCCCTAAGATGTGCATACCTTGACCCCTAGAACTTGTGAATATTACCTTACATGGGAAAATAGATTTTGCAACTGTGCTTAATAAGGGTTTTGAGATGGTGAAATTGCTGGGGGTTATCTGAGTAGGCTCAGTCTAATCACATGAGACCTTAAAAAGTGAGGGAGGGGGTATGAGTCAGAAGGCAAAGTCCAAGGGATGTGAGGTGTGGGAAGGGGTTAGCATGTCACTGACTTTGAAGAAGAAAGACAGGCGCCACCCCTCAAGAAATACAACTGGCTCCCAGAAGCAGGGACAACCTTGGCCAGCAGTCAAAAAGGAACCCAAAACCTCAGTCCTACAATCACACAGAACTGAATCCTGTCAACAACATGGGTAAACCTGGAAGTAAAGTCACCTTCCCCAACCCCAAGCCTGCAAAAAGGAGCGCGATGCTTCAGACCTCCTGGTTTCAGCCAGGAGAGGCTAGAGCAGAGACCACTGAGCAGCACTGCCCAGGCTTGTGGCCTGCACAATTGTGGGATCATTCATGGGCATCTATTCTGATGGGAGGGTTTTTTTGTTTTGGGGGGGGGGGTTGGTACCAGGGATCGAACTTGAGTCCTTGTGCTTGCAAGGCAGGCAGCATAACCACTGAGCTAAACCCCTGGTCCCATGGGCATCTATTTTTAAACGGAGAAGTCTGTGTTATTTGTTGCAGCAGGAATAGTTTAAAAGAAAATCCTCAATACAGCAGTGTGAAAAAGAGTCACTGTAATTCTGTTTGCAGATGAGAAACTGAGGCCGAGCATGGTTGATCTTACCCAAAAATCATACAACTAATGACCAGCTGAGCTGCTTAACAAGTCTGACTCAAGAGCTTTTGTTCCAGGAAATAGTCCCGGGCTCATAAGTACTCAAAAGATATTTTTGAAATAAATGGATGGATAGATGGGGACAGCTCTTGGATGTGAAAATGCGAAGGACAAAGAATTGTCACTTGTGTTACAATGAACAGATCCAACCTGCTGTCTCAGGAAAAGTCTCAGAAATAAGAGGCAGCGTGAGCAAAGAGCGGTGGACTAGTCAGGTGGCCCGTGTCCTCTTCTTGCTTCTGCAGTTTATTTTCTGTGTGATTTAGACCCATCATGGCTCGACTCTGAACCCATTTTCTTGTCCATGAAACAAAAATGATGAACCTAGTACAGCCTCCTCTCATGCATGCCGAGGGACCTAGAGGCGGGTGCTCACCATGAATCCCTGCATGTGATCAGCAGGTATTTGCTAAGTGCTTACCTGTGCAGGTAGCACTAGGGGTGCTGGGTAGACAGTAATGAGTGAGGCGGGGGGGCTGGTCATGGCAGCAGACATGAAAACACTTCCTGAGGACCTGGATTGGATGTCAAGGTCATATTAGGCCAGGAGAATGGTTTGATCAACCCTGCAGTATGTATGTGTGTTGGCTGGCTGGGAGTCCAGGAAGACTGGAGCCTTCTTCTGTAGGAGAGCAGAGTTGGCCAAGAGTATGTGGGAAGGAAGGGCCTGCAGCCAAAAGAAGCAGCCCAAAGTCATCGTGTCTTTTTCAGAGCTGGGAGTTCAGAAGTAAGCATTATGGATGGTCTCAAATGTCCTCTCCTCTTCTCCTTCTGAGCATGTGTTAGGACAGCACTGTCCTGCCTCCTTGAAGTTAGATGGGGCCTATGGTGGATACTGACCAATGTGTGTGAGTCACAGTAAGCCTTTTAGAGTTCATGCCCACCTGCTGTGTGACCACAGATCCTATAGACTGGCACAGTTCAGTAGGAATGTAATGTAAGCCATACATTTAATTTTAAATTTTCTAGTAGCTATGTTAAAATAAAAGGTAAACTGACTGAAAGAAAGAAATTTTAATAATGTATAAGACATACTAACCCACTATATTCAAAATATCACTTTAATACATCACCAAAATAAAAATTATTAATGAGATACTTTATAATTTTTGTACTAAGTCTGAGATTGCTCTAAGTGCATATTTTTCACTCAGGAAATATCTTGGCTTGGACTAATGTCATTTCAAATGCCCAGGACCCACATGTGGCTGGTGGCTACTGTGTTGAGCAGTGCAAATGTGGCTGGTAGAACTCCCATGACCTTTGGCCTGTGGGTGAGAGACAAGGCACAAGGGCTTCATCCAACATAGCAGACATATAGCATAGGCAAGACACAGGTATTGTTTTACAATCATTGAGCTTCTGTTTGCTGTTGCACTATAACTTCCCCTAACCGGTGCCCACTTTGTGAAATATGAAGCAAATTCCAGGAAGATTAGAAAGCAATGGATATTACAACATGATCAGATTTGAGAGACAGTACTATAGCAAAGAAAATCAGTAGAGATCTAGTTCAATGCCCAGACAAGGAAGCTTGGTATAGAAACAGAGAAAACCTGATGCTCCTAAAGGCAAAATAGGCTTA
The DNA here is from genome assembly GCF_000247695.1 of Heterocephalus glaber. The sequence continues at coordinate 3,804,253 of NW_004624862.1, read as the reverse complement.
CCAGAATATTGCATGAGAAGAAGTTTGTTAGATCTATGTAAAATGGGAGATTTGTGCCCCAACCATTAATGGAACCATCAGGGTGGCCCCCTTCAAACTTCTGTGGTATCAGCTTCCTTTGTAGCCCCGAGCTGCAAAGAATTATTACACAGATGCATCATGGCAGAAGACTTTGTCCTCATGAAGAATTCTGGATCAATTTTCAGGTCATTTTCCAATCTCAAGGTCATTTTCCTCTTCTTTGTCTATCTCAGACCCAACTACAATACCTCTAGCTGGCTTGGAGATTTTCCTTTCTTCATTTTTCCCTCATAAAAGATGTAGCATAAAGAAGAGATGCATAGGGAAAGCCAACAATTATTGGGATAATTCTTCATCCTCAGAGAGGTGAGCAGGGAACGGCTGTGCAAATCCCTTCTATGGAACTGGTCTATAGAATCCCAATTATTTATCTTTTTTAAGTGAGCTAGGGATAGAAGTGGGAACAACTGACCCCGAGTCAGGCCATCACCACGAAGAACTCTAGGAGTATTTTGGTGAAAGGACAGTGATAGCCATGAGAGAAGCTTGTTCAAAACCTACTTGGAGCCTTTTCTCCGAAGATTTTTCCTAGAATACGTTCGGTTGCAGTAGCTCTCATAGTATGAGATCAGCTTCAGCCACAAGCGAGTCTCAATAGCGTGGAGGCAGGGGCCTGGCACAGGCATCAGGCATGATTTGTTAACTGCTATATAATGATGAAGACTTCGGATGAGGTCCACATTCTACCTTTTTCTGCGTGATCTTGGGTGAATCCAATAACTTTCTGAGCCTTGGTTTCCTCGTCTGTAAAATGAGGGCAAAAATCCCTACGCTCTGAGTGTGGAGAAGATTGACCAGGAGAACAGACATGCTAACTGATGTTCCATAAATTTCAGTTCAAAATCTGAGTCATGACCTACATAGATCTGGGGCCAGTACACGTAGGATAAAGCTCTAGCCCTGGCACTTCCTAATGGCATGGCCTTGGACAACTCCCACAGTTCATTTGTCTATATTCTAAAGTTCTTTCCCCAATTAAACTAAGTGATGTATTTGACATTGAATTCAAACTTCTTCCTCTAGAATGTCCTCTGGTTGTCTGAGTCAACAATTTAAATGCTGGGCATTTATTTTGGAGATGAAGATAAGGAAGATCAGCTTGAAGGTTTGCACCTGATTCTGTCTTACAACTGAAATTCTACTGACTTTGCCAACTTTGCCTAAACAACATGGCTGAATGTCTCAGTCCTTTTTCATGGCTAAGGCTTGGCCACCTGTGACATCTGCATTATCACTTACCCTGGCTGCCTCAAGTTCTTTGGATAAATCCCCACTCTACAGCTCGGGCCTGGAATACTCCAGCCCTGATGTGCTCCTGTAGTCCGTGCTCCAACAGGCTCTCCCCAGATTCTCCGATGTGAAAACCGAAGTGAGAGTCCAAGTTTTCTGTGCACTTTCCACTAAGCCACCAGCCTCAACTCTAAGATTTAATGAAGTCGAAGCAGATCGATAGGATGTTAGAACAAGTTTGTATGCGAATGTGTTCTTGTTCTTTAAAAACAGAGCGTGTATTCAAACAGGAATACTCCAGTTTCCTAAAACTCACAACCAAAATAGACCTTCCTTCCTGTTTGGCCTAGATATGAGTCAGATTGCACTGCAGAATTATGGGTTTGCTGAAAGACTGAATATAAGCAGGTCTAAAGTTATTGCTTAGTACTTACCCTCTTCAAAAGCACAAAATGTGCTGGAGTTAATCAACACTGAAGGAAGAAAAATGAGCTCGACAAACTTGGATATTCCCACTGGCTTCTTCTACTGGAAATCAGAGCAGATGTTGTCATGCAAGAGTGTTTCTTCATAATTAGGAGTAGGGGCTCTGCAGCCTACTGGTCTATTCAAAGTCCAACTCTACCATTTACCATTTGTGTGATTGCGAGAAAGTCATTAAAACATTTAGTTGATTGGTTTCCTCACTTGTATCGTGGGAATAATAATAGTGCCGATCTCACAGCATTGAAGTGAGGATTAAATTGATTTAACTCCTTAAATGTAAGCCATTTAAATCTTCCCGACCACTTCTTATACACCTCACAAATATTAGCAAATATTGTACCAGGTGAACTTTCACTTCTGTGACTTTATCTTAAGAAATTATGTTAGAATGCAAGTAAGTAAGTATAAAAACAATAGATTAGGAGTATTTTACAAGCATAACAAATAAGTATTTATGATGATTTATCAGGAACCAAGATTTCTAGTTTAGGAGCAAGGACATAGAAGTATAAATTCAATGAAATTAATTTCTATGTTGGAAATGAATTATTTGAATCCATGATCATTTTTTTTTTTTAAAGTGTTTTCTAGCTCTGGCTACTAAAATGTTCTAAAAGCAATGACAACCACTCTTACGGCTTATATCTAGATGTCTACCCAAAGCCTTATGTGCTCATAGATGGGACTTTTTGGCTGTATCTAGGGCGTGTGACACTGGGATTGAGCGTGTGTGTTACTAGATTAGTCCACTGATTGGAATTAACATAGCTCTGGGTATGGATAATGGGAAGGCCCACCCTGGGTATAGATGGCACCACCCCAAACACTTGTTGCCTGGTTGGGATAAAAGGGAAAGGGAGGCTTACTTCACTGATGCTGCTGCTTCACTGCTTCTGCTGCTGTTCACTGCCTCCTGCCTGCTCTCCCATGGGCTGTTTCTCCTCTGTGATGCCCCTCTACCATACCACCCTATCTTGGAGCCAGCCAACTATGGACTAAAACCTCTACAAACTGTGAGCAAAAATAAACCCTTTCTACTTTAACTTTGGGTGTCAGGTATTTGGTGTCAGCAACAAGAAGAAGTAATTAAGACAACCACATAGCAGTGGGCATTCTTAGCACTCAGGGTTGTAACTTATAATTCTGTTTTCCACAAAATAAATGGGGACTCCTCCCAGAGATGGATAATGATTAAAGTCTGGAACAAGAAAGCTCTCAGGACTTCTTGTCCCAGAAGCAAGGAAGCCATCAAAATCTATTGAGGCTGTGATAAAATAGTAGTGGGCGCCATGCACTGCAACACTCTGCATATGGAATTGGTGCTTTCAGAATGGTGTTCAATAAGGAAAAAATAAATAACCTCAACCTTCCCCATTAACTCCCTCTAGGCATCAGCTCTCTGAAAACTGGCAATGAGAGGGAAAGAAGCATTTATCCTGTTGTTCCTGAATGAAAGAATTTCATGGTAATGAAATATTCCTGCTTTGTTCATGTAGTGGCTCTTTACGGAAGAATTCTAACCAGTAAATGTAAAAGATGAAAGAATTAGAAAAGTTGTGAATTTTTAGTCCCTAATGAAATAATTGATTCAAGCAAAATTTTCCACAGGTAAAACCATTAAATGGAAGAATAAAGGGGAATTTTGGAGTGGAGATATCAGACAACCACCATTCACACCCTCGATCAAATGATCATCATTAAAAATGGAATGATCAGATATTATGTGTCCTCTCTTTATGATACAGCAATGAATCTAATCAAGACTTTAGACCTAAATTCTAGTTTAAATAAAGAGGAGGTAGCAGAGCTACAATTGATAGAGAGGTCTGAGAAGTCAGTTAAACATTATAAAGAAGTAAACAGACAGATTTAGAATGTGAGACTTTCTATATAATGTGGTTTTTCCATTAAGAATAAGGAATGAGAAAGGGAAGGAAGAGGGAAAGGGAACAGGGAGGAAAAGCTGTTTTAGATTACAGGAGACTAAAGAAACACACTAACCAAATGCAATTTATGCAGATCTTATTTAGATCCTGATTTAAACAAACCACCAGTAACATCAAACAGAGATAAGTGAAGGAATTTGAATACGCAAACCATTATAGGGAATTTCTTTAGGTATGGTGATAATCCTGTGCTTAGCAAGATAACATCCATAGATGTATACTGAATATGTATGACAGATATGCCATGAGATCTGGGCTTTTAAAAGCAATTGAGCTGGGTGTGGTGGTGCAGCCCTGTCATCCCAGCACTCAGGGAGGCTGAGGCAAGAGGATCACATGTTCAAGCCTAGCCTAGCAATTTAGCAAGACCCTGTCTCAAAAAATTGAAAAAAAAAATTTTAATTTACAAAGGGCTGGGGATGTACTTCAGTGTGAAGGCCCTGGGTTCAGTACCCAGTACCAAACCCCAAAATATTAAGCAGTTGGGCAGAATTGGGGATGGAGGCACTGATCAACAAAGGAAATGAAATCCTGATACTCGTACCTGGTATGTGGAGTTTATTGTAATACTACCATGTTGATAGTGTTATTATACTCTCAACATATTGAGCATTGTACTTATATTTGTACCCTGTATTTTGTTGTTGTACTTATGGTGGTTGTGCTTATATTTGTACCATGTATTTTGGAAACCTTTCATCATAAAAAATGTTAAGCAATATAGAAAAACCTTGAGAGAGACTTAATACATATTTTATTAAAAGTCATTTGCAAGCTTTAATTTTTCAGTAATAATAACAAAGCTCTTGATCCATCACCCACCACCATGCCAGAACATCGCGTTTGTTCCTCTATTGTGTGTGTGTTCTGTCACTAAAATGATCATGCTGAACAAAGTGAGTGTGGTAACTTGTCACTCACTACACTGTGGCTGGGGAAAGGGATAAACTATATCTTATTCAACTTTGAGCCTCCAAGTTAACACAGCACTCAGAGTTGATGCAATAACAGGAAGATTCAGAGGCGTCAACCAGAGTGTGTTTAAAATGCTACTGATCCCTGGGCCTTGATTCCAGAAATTCTGATGCAGAAGGTCTGTGAGGGGTCTAGGAAATCTTTTTTAGTCAAATTTCAGGTGATTCTGGTGTGCATGGTTTGGAGTTTACACGCTGAGAAGCACTTATTTAGCTAGACCATATTAAACTATCCCACAGGGGAGTTTCACAGCGGGAGCTGGGCCCCATGGATGCCGTTATCCTCTCCAGTTTCAGGGGCTTGGTTTCTGAGGCCAAATAATGAGAAGGGATGATTAGCAAATGGCAAAGGAACATTTGATTTCAATTTTATTTTTATTTAAATGGAAACTGCAGCAGGAGTCAAAAGTAAAACTTCTTGATTACAGACACCGCAGCCATGGATAGAAATATAAATCCTCACTTTCCAGGCGGCTTTGTGACTGGGATAAAGGAGCACACAGCACTGACTGGTGTGATTAAACAAGACATGTGCTTATAATAAGACTTAAATGAATATGGGCTTCCTTGGAGTCCGCTTTGTAAAGTCCCTCCTCCTCCCCATCGGCCCCGTAGGTATCTGCTTGGGTCTCCCCAATCAGTGATATTGCTTCCATAACATTCCTCATCCCGTGCCAATATATTGCTGGTGCTGATCTGTCGCCTCATGATCCCAGAGTTGCCCACCCCCAGAGGACAGACAGAGGATCACGTGTGCTGATTTGCCGCCTATGAGGTACCGCACTGGGTCTTGGGGAGAAAGAGTCAAGATTCCCTCCAACCCTGATCCCCCAGTGCCCCTGTGCTCTTCCCTTGCCTCTACGAAAATGTTTTGGGCAAAGACTGTGCCTCTGGCTAAAAGGCCTTCATCGCATGTCAAATCCAGCCACACTCAAGGAGCAGCTCCTGCAAGAGGGGTTCTCTGATGCCTGGCTCATGCACACGTGTCTAATCTCCTCTTATAGCCTACACTAACCTCCATCATTATGTAATCTCGGTCACACTATCATCCACGTTCATTTAATCTTGTTATCCTTGCCTCAGACATGAGAACCGTATCACACTCACTGCCATATTGCAAGCACATTGCATTAACTAAACCTGACTCGACACAGGCAGTACACTGAAAGAAAATGAATAAGTGCTGAACTGGTAGATCTAAATTACTCAACTAATCCAGTTCAGTGAAGAATGTCTCTAGATTGAGATAGTAGGAACACTTTTGGAAATTTCTAGAATATTAGAGGTTTAGAGAAATGCCATAAGACAAGAGATGAATACAAATGTTAGCTTTTCAAAGAGCAACCATAGGTGAGTTTAAGAAACTCTGGACAGGTTAACTTGTAACTAATTACTAGCACATTTTAGGAGCATTTCAAAAATAATGAATTTGTCTCAGTATATACAGTTTTTCAAATCACAGACACTGCCAAACTGTCTCCCTCTCAAGCATTAACAAGTCTTGCATAATGTCCTTTTGAAAAAGACACGAAAACATTAACAAGAAGATAACGCCATTTAGCTCAATTCGTAGTTTTATTAAATTTCTGAATAATAGTTCTAATGAATGGATCAACGTCATTCTGGAGAGAGAATACTGCCATTGCTTCTTTGCCTTTCCTCATTAATGACCATACAGATTGCTGGCTGAAGACCTATAAGGTAAGACTACTAATACATTCTTCACTGATGTAATACTTAACCAAGCACCCACTTTGTACTCACCTTGCATAGCAAGTATCTCAATACAGTACAAGGAGAATGAAAACAGGTTCTGTAAACAGGTTCTGAAACAGAATCTCCAAAGGTAAGTCTAGAAGTCATTGTTTTTAATAAGACCTCCAGCTCATCTTTGTCATCAAAGTAGATTTTGGAAACCGTGATAAACAACAGAAAGTTTAAAATATCTTTATCCCAAAAAAAATCAAAATGGGAAAAAATTAAGAGCAAAGTTTTAAAATATCTCCACTGGTAAGAGCAATGGGTTGAAATCCAAAGGAATAAATGTAGTGATTAGTAATGTTAGGATATTGCAAAATGGGCTATATGTGTAGCCTAGTGTTAGAGCACTTGCCTAGCGTGCACAAGGCCCTAGATTGTGTCCCTACCACCAGATAGATAGATGGTAGGTAGGTAGGTAGGTAGGTAGATAGATAGATAGATGGATAGATAGACAGATAGATAGATAGATAGAAAAAAATTTGCTTTTACCAATAATAAAACAGAATAATGTCTGTGGCCTGGTTTAACAAGTCTGTTAAAGGGAAGATATATTCACATATTCTCCCACTTACTATCCTTAAATAATAGCAGACAAAAATGGTGTATGATGGTAGCAAGAAGATTCTTTTCCGAGTCTCTGTGTCCTCATCTATTCAATGTGCTTACTAGGACCTGGCCTGTAGGGTTGGATAGGATCTCTCAGTATGGTGGCACAACAGAGAACTAAGCAAGATTATTTACTTATCAAATATTTAATATTTAATATCAAATATTTAATATTTAAGTGACAACCAACTACTCAGTGATAGGCTGTCTAGAGTGTATATAAAGCATTCTGTACCATGTTTAACGTAGAGCAAAAAACAAAAACAGCAGCCATTGCTATTGCTATTTGACTGGGTTGTGACTATCCTATTTATCCTCCCTTCCTCCAAAAAACGGAAACTGTACCTGCCTTTTAAGGCCCAACAATATGAAAGCCTGCACATGGGTAATTGTAGTTGGCACATCGCAAGGCTCTTCAGATCTCTTTCCTTATCGAGTGTCATTGAGAGTTCCAGCCAGAGGACAGACTCTCAGGGCTGTGTCTGCTACTAGACTTGTTATGAGAATCAAGTATTTTTGACATCAAGTCACAATTAGCCCTGGACTCCTTTATCCTCCATTGAAATTCCTCACCTCTGAACTTGTGAGTGTTGTTACTCTTAACATACAATGTGACACTTAGTTTTACCATTTTGGAGTTGAAAGGATGCTTAAGATTATCTTAAAACATATTGGTTAAGACCATGGGCTTTTTGGAGTAAGACACCCCTCCGTTCAAAGCCCTAATTGTTTGACCTTGGGAAAATTATTTTGTTTCCTCATAAATTAAGTGAAATATGGTGAAGGTTTAATACCTAGCAGGAGCTCACTAAATGGCAGCAACAGTCAGTGTCCTCAAAGATATCCTGCTCATTGTTAGAAAATTCTCCTTGTACTGAGCCAAAATCTTCCTCTAATTTTGGTCTTCCCAGTGATCTAAAATATGCCTCCTAAAGGTGCAGAATGTCTGTTTATTTCTATCTTTCTCTCCACATTCTCTTCAGATAATTGAAGATATTAGTTATGTCTCCCTGAGTGGACTAACCACCCTGGTCCCCCAGGACTCAGCTGTTTCTTGGGCTACAGGAAGTGACTGATAAAATTGGCAAAGTTCCTGGCAAACTGCAGTGGTTGGTGACCCTGTCCCCTCTCTGTCCTTCTTCAAGCCAAATATTCCTAATGTCTTCAAACATTGCTTTTGTGACATGTAGCATGACCCTTGTCAAACTATTCTCTTCTTCGTGGACAATATTTTTCTCAGTGCCCCTCAGTGCATGGCACAGAACAATTCCTGCTGTGTTATGGACATGGTGGAAGAAGCACTTTGAAGTCTTTTCTCTTGTGATGTGTGACATCAGTTCTCCTCCCACCTCATCTCAGTAATAGTAGCAAAGATTTTTGTAAATAATTCTCCTAAGTTCCTAGGTCACTACCTGCAAGGCCCTCTTGTTTATTCCTTGTTTCTACATTCTCTGTCCAACTAGGCACTCATATCATTGTTTATCACACAGTTACCTTTTGTGCATGTATTTTAAATTTACACAAAGGGTATTATGCCATAACCCCCCTTTTAAACTAAAACTATTATTACAATCTATCTGTGCCCCGAGATGAACATCTAGTTCTTTGCTTTTAAATGCTGCTCAGTACCCTGAGCAGACATTACTCCTCATTTTCTAAACCCATCCTCTAGATGATGTGAGAAAGATGATTTCTAACCTCCACTACTATATATAATATTGTGATGAAAATCCTCATTCAGATCCCCTTTATGAAACATTGGGGTCAGTTGAAGTTGTCAAAAATTCCTTGAGCTATTTTAGCTAAAAATGTATTCAGTGGAGGGGATTTGATTTCTAACAACTTCTGTCTGGGGCTTCTGACATGATCTGCTGCCAAACTAATTCTCCTCTAGGGGTTTTTTTCCCACTATTTATGAGAATTCTGGACTTGACATTTATCTCTTCTAAATTTCATCTAAGTAATAGATAACCCAATGCTAACCTCTATGGAGACTCTTTAAAAATATCTATTCTATTTACTTTTCAATTTTCCCTTTCCACTCTGAAAGGGTAAAGGCAAAGATAATATCTATCAATTTTCTATTTTACCAGTGGAAAACAAAGCTTAAAGAATCTTAGTAGCTTGCTCAAAGCTGCCAACAACAGGTGGAAGAAACATGATTGGATCGCGTGTGAAGCCCAAGCTGAAGTGTGATTATATTGCACTTAGCAGCGCCATGTAGTATATGGCCTATCAAAACTAGTCCAGATTCTTTTTAGCTTAATGATAAATATTATTTCTGGAATTAGAGTAGTCCCTTTCCCAGCCTTGATAAATACAGCCAAATGAAAAGACACCAATTGTGGTTTACTGAAAATTTGTCAGGACCTCAAAAGATATCATTACCAAAAAAAAATGATTTTCTCATTAAAAATAGTTGGAGTAGAGAAGAAAACATATTTTTGTATAACTTCTGTACTTCTGAACCTGCTGTCCACTGCACCCCTCCTCCTACTGGACAGCTCATGGTCATCCCCAGCTTCCTACTCCGTATGTTTTGTCCACGAGAGAGGCTTCAGTCTGGGCACAGGGGCTCCTCTTGACCCCTGTCCATACAAATTTGTGTGGCAAAAGACACAAGAACAAACACATGATGCGATATCATTCCTCTTATAATGGATGTCACAAAGAGAACCTGGAGGAAGAAGCCCCGTTTCTGGCCAAGGAAGTGATTCCTGAAAAGTGCTTCTTCAAAAATGAGCAAAATATGCAGAGGGGCAAGATAGGAAAGGATTTCAGGCAGAGGCAAGGACAACAGCACAGCCAGAGAGGAATGGAAGAGCATCTTTCTCTTAAAGGCATGATTTACTCTTCCCCCAAATGCAAGGCAACTGAACAGTCTTTAAAAGTAAATCTGCGTCTTAGAGATTACCCTTGTAGTATTTTTTAAGTTTCTCGGAGAGAGAAGGAAGCCAGCTTGCTATCACCAGTCACCCAGCAGTACAGCAATTACTGTATTAACCAATGTTTCTCCAAATTCTTTAATGATAAAAATTGTCTGTGGCTTTTGTTAAAAACACACATCCCTGGAGCCCTAGGAGTTTCTTATTTAGTGGGTCTTGGATGAAGCCAGAAAATCCTAAGTTTAACAAAGGCTCCTGGAACATTCCCATCTTCCTGAAAATGATGTATTGCTGGGCTAGCTCAGGTCACGAGGTCCAGCCCTGCTCCCATAACCCTTTGCAGAAGATCCGAATTCCAGCACCTCCGGGTCAGTTAACAGTTAAACTGTGTGAACTGCTGCCTGCTTTATGCAGCGAGATGTTTCATCAAAGAATGTGACATGTGCCCCATTTTCCTTTGTAGATCCTGTCTCAACACCCTTCCTGCATTCTCATCAAATCCCTTCAACAATTCAGAAAGGGAGAGATTTTCTACATGTTACAGATGTGGATCCTGAAATGCAAGAGGTCTGGAAAACTTCTAGACAATTACGCAGCTTTAATAAACAGCCACGTTGCGATATGAATCAAATCCTTCCAAATCCAGAGCCTAAGCTCTTCCCGTTCTTCCAGCTTCTGGAAAGGTCTTTGGTCGACACCATTCTCCCCAAGTCCGTGTGTGCAGGTCTCAGAGCAGAGGCCTTCTGTTGGGGTTGACCCCCAACTGACCTCCACCCCCTCCACCTGCTGCCCCCCCCAACAGCCATCCTGTTTATGCCTCACCATCTATTGCAATTTTCCACCCAGATTATTTGTGGCTATAACAAGCAAGGCCACGCCAACGTCTGGCATTAAAAGTAGCATGAGCCTTCATTCCTGAGGTAATGAGACTATTTTTTCCAGGTTCCTTCCTCTACAGTTCATGAACTTAATAAAAAATAAAACAAGACCGGCTCTATTACAGCCCAGATCTGTGCTGCAGGAAGCCAGGGCTGATTGGGTACAGGCCAGTGCCTGGATGAAAAGAAGAACGTACTCATAGACCAGCTCTGTGCCACCAGAACCACGGAGACCCACAGAAGGGAACGCCACAGTCCACATCCCAGCCTCCACGCACCAGAGACAAGGGCAATGTCACAAGAGCTCAGTCAGCCTCAGTGTAAAGATGTTTACAGCATGTTCTCCCTCTTGGAAATCAACCTCTGGAGAAAGCTGACATGGAGCTATTCAAAGTGATTGGAGATTCGCATCCATCCAACTCCTATGCACCACAACCGCACGGAACAATTGGGTGGAAGGAGTCACCCCTGGCTCTGCCCTCTGCTCACTCCTCAATGTCAGGGTCAAGGTCAAGGCTCCTGCAGCTGCTCAGGTCGTCGCCCCACCACGGCCCTTGTTATTACTCAAAATGGCTCCTCCTCTTAGATTCTGGAGTCCACTCACCCACCCTGGGATCCGAATTCTAGCAGCTCACTGTCACACCTGCTGTTCTAGGCCCTTCTAAAGAAAAAACATTCAAAGATACTTTGTCGCCAAAGGCATGCATGCTGCTGCAATGGGATTGTGCAGTGGAAGAGAAAAATGGGTGGAGATTTCTAGCCATGGAGCAGCATGGGAAGCAGTGGATGAAAAATTACTAAGAGGAAACATCAAAGATAATGGGTGAGGTGGGAGGTTCTAGCTTAACTGACCTACGAAGATTCTTGCTGAAGCCAGGCCAGGGCAATCAGGCCAGGGGGATGGGAGACAAATGAAAAACTTGGTCAGATATTGAAGGGGATCAGATATGCAGAGGGTGGGAGGGTGGTCTTTGTTAGAGTGACTTCGTAGTGTTCTTGCTAAAAATGGATTTACAAGAAGTGCACAGATAGGCCCAGAAGAGCCAAGCAAAGAATCGTTGTCATGCCTCACTGGGCCCTGCAGAGTCATAACTTCCCTGTGCTTTCACCACCTGCTGCATTCACACAGCTATTCTGAAGGCATCTCCTGAGTGGTAGTTACTTGCTTTGAATGAGATTCATCCCTGCTTCCACAGACTGGCTTCACCTCCTTCGCCATGAACTGTAGACCATCCACTCCCCAGCCAGACCCTTCATTGTGCACCAGCCAGCCACTTGCCTCCTCTACTTTGGCTGCCATGCTGCCAGGAAAATCTGCTTGATGTTACTGCATTGCACCAGAAAAAAAATTAACAAAGTCTTAGTTAGCTTCAGTTCCCACATCACAAGGTTATCATGAAAAATATACATGAAGAGTACATAACCTCCACAGTGTGTAACATGCCTCAGTACTGAGAGGACACCACCAGCACCCTGCCCTTGTGTGTCCACAGATAGCCTATATTTGAACCCCAGAAAGTCTTGAGATTGCTATATGCCCTGAGCCACAGCACCTCATCTGGGAAACCGAGGCAGAAAAAACAGCAAGCCATTAAGGTCATCAAGACTTAGAAACAAATGTGTCAATAGCCGTTGAGCCCCTATGCTTTCCCTGAATGAAAATAGCACACATGGGCTTCAGGTACTGCTCCTGCTGCCTGAGGTCTAGGTGACTTTGTACCAGCAGCTTCACCCTGTTGGAGCAGCACCTCTGCTGATGACAGGTTTAAGACCTGCTAGGCTCCTAGAACCTGGGCAATTGCCACCTAATTCTCAGCTAAGCCCATTGAAAAGATTGTAGAAAGATTCAGGAAACAACAATCAAAAGCTCCTGCAGCGGGGGAGGTTTTGTGCAGGGGAAATGTAGCATGATAGAGCCTGGAGCTCAGTGCTCTGGGTCCCTCGAACCCTAGCCCAAAGGCGATGGGGAGTGAGGATGACAAGTGTGCTGCATTTCCTATGAGTTAAGCCACCAAGCCAGGAGAACAATGTGGTCATTGAGTGGGAAAGGTCGCTGAGACTCCAAGGACACTTGAGGCCTTTCACTGGGCTGAGACAGAGATGCCCAATATTAATCCTGTGTAATACCAGGCTCTGACAAGCCACTTTCTTATGGGCTTGCTGGTGGTTCAACGGGCCATTCACTGTGATTCCGTGCATCCTCAAGGAAGTGCTTTGCAGAGGGGAAAACCCTCATTTTTTATCTGTGACCCAAGCACTCTCAAAATATATTAGCGTGCATCATGATTTTTACAGGGAAAGGTAACTGCTCCATTTTGGGGCTTAATTTTTTAAGGAGTCAGCTCCAAGCACTATATGATTTTATTTTTTCCTTTATAATCATGCATTAATGCAGTACAGAATATGCCAAATACACAGGTTGTTGCTGCTGCACAATTGATGGTGTTTCCAGCCCATGCCTTTTGGGGAACATGCATCTTTGTTCATATTCACTTTATCATAGTGCTCCAAAGTTCATTCACCTATTCAATAAATACTAAATGAGCACCTTTATTCCATGACCTGCAGAGTGGGATGAAAAGGCAAAGAAGATAGAGCTGTTCTTGCCTCTTCCACAGCCTATAGACTGACAAAAAAAACTTTATTCATTACTATGAGGTGTAATGAGTGCTTTGCTCAAAGAGGATCAGGACCCTAGGGTGACACAGAGTCACCATCGTAACGTCTGTGGGAATTTGAAGCAGATCTTTAAAGCCCTTGGTGTCTCAGACAAGATAAGACTGAACGGGACAGAAGGAAAACAGGAACCAGGCATGTATCAGAAGTTCACACTAACTAGACTTCGTAGAAGAGGAAGTGGAAGGAGAGACACAGTGGATGCAGAGCCAGATCACCGAGGGCAGGGCCACCATTCCCCTCATTGCCACCTTCTTATACCACACAGGTTCCAGGCCTCCTTCAGCTTCTTGTTTGCAACCTGCAGCCCTCAGGGAGACCCCAGCACCAACTCTTGGAGTCCCACCTGGGGCACAGATTCCCAGGGGCTCCCTGACAGGGCCAATGAGGCCGCACTCATCCATGTCACCAGACTTATTATTGAGAACAGAAAACTCAACATGAGTTGGGAAGGTGAAGGGGGCCTGCTACGTGGGACCCAAGGTGTAAAGCCCAGGAGATGGCAAGAGAAACTGAATGACTCTGTTCCTCTCTCTGTCCTGTCTGGTACAAAGTCTCCTGCAGGACCTGGGCACCATGAGTCAGCCCTCGGCCTCCCGACATGAGTTCTCATCTCTGGCTTGGATTAAATTCCACCCCAGCAATGATCATCTCTTCAGATTAAGCTTTGAGGGAACATGAAATGCAAGAGCAGCATTGAACAGTAGGAACTTGACAAACATTTTTGCTCTTAAAAATGAGAAACAAGTAGAAATCAGTGCAAATCTTGACATTGAAGCTGAGCAATGTGAAGATAAAGTGATCAAAGAGGAGGCTAAAGATACAAGCGAAGACAGTAGACAGGACCTGGAGCTGCTGTGATGTGCCTGAGCCTGTCACTGCAACTTGCTCACCCGCCTGTCTTCTTATGCACAGCTGTGAGCACTTCACTGATGTCCTTGGCTTCTCCAGGATTCAACAAAACATGTGTCCAACCTCTCTGGCAAGCACTTAACACGCATACATCAAGAAGGCTACAAGTGGTGTGGCTGCAATAGGGAAGGCCTGGGTGTGCTCACAGCACAGAGGACGTCACCTGCCCAGGCTGTGGCAAGCCTGAGAGGTGTCCAAGATAGCAGATCCTAGCCTATGCTACAGCTTGCGTCTTGAATGTCCCCAAAGGCCCATGTGCTAAAGGCTTGGTGCATGGAGTGGTGCTAGTAGGAGGCAGTGGGATCTTGGAGCGATGGGGTGGTGTAAAAGGTTCTTAAGTCACTGGACCCGGGTCCCCAGAGGTGGCTGTGGGACCCCAGCCTCTTCCTCTTCCTCTGTTTCCTGGTCCTGTGTGAGAAATTTTGCTTTGCCACATGCGCCACCACTTTGTCCCGCTTTACCAAAGGCCTAACGCCAGGGGACCAACTAATCATAGGCTGGAGGCTCCAAAACTGTGAGTCAAGATAACCCTTTTCTCTTTAGAAGTTATCTCAGGTCTGTGTCACAATGACAGAAAACTAATACAGGATAGAGAGTGTCGTGTAGCATGGTGCTGACTCGGGACCCATAGACCTAGGGTCAGATTCAGTCCCTGCAGATTGTTAGCTATGTGACCCTGGGTGAGTTCACCTAACCTTGCTGAGCCCCAACTGTAATATGAGAATAACAGCACTTACCTCACAAGTTTGATGTGGGAATTCTAAGAAAGTTAATATGTGCAGTGTTTAGCACAGTAACTCCTATATGATAAGTGCTGCATCAGTGTGTGCTATGAGTCAGTAAACAGGCAGCTGATATTTTTATAAGTGACTTTATTTTTAAGTAGTTTTAAATTCACTGAAAAAAATTAGCAAAAAGTTCACGTAGAGGCCTCTTCTCTCCAAATGTAATTTACTCTGCGATTAGCATCTGGCATCCCTGTCATACATGTGACAATTAATGAGGCAATATTGACCCATTCACACTAGCTAACTTCCATAGTTTACATTAGGGTTCGCCCTTTATGTTACACGTGCTAGGGGTTTTAACAAGTGTATGTCATCTGTCAGCCACCACAGAGTCGTACAGAATAGTTTGGCTGCCCTACACATCCACTGTGCTCTGGGTATCCACCCTTGCCTCCCCTGGGGCCCCGGGCAACCTTGACTTTTTACCGTGTTTGCTCTTTTGCCTCTAAGCAAGATGACCTACGGTATAGTCACACAGTGTGCAGCCTTTTGAATCGGCCTCTTCCACTTAGCAAAGTGCATTGAAGTTTCCTCCATGTCTTTTCCTTGGCTGAGTTTTACTCAGGAATGGATGTCTTCATACCAAGCAGAGTGACAGATTCAAAGGAATCCCAACCAAGGGTTTTCCCTCCTATCCTGCTGCAGAAAGCTGTAAACCTTTCTGCCTTTAGAACCCTGCTATTTCATTCTCCAGTGAAGTCCCATCCTTAGGGCTTCTCACCTCTCCTTAAGTGATCCCTTTAAAATGCAGATATTCCTGGCAGCCCACCCTTGAAATATTTCAAGGACATGAGTGGCCCGACAAAAAGAAGCCTTAGTAGCACCAGATGGAAGCAGGAGAGGGGCATCCAGAAGGAAGGGTATCATGGGAAACAAGTCCCAGGCCCTCTTCTACCATGACGGCGGAATGGCACGGTGACCACACTCCCTGAGACACAGAATCAAAGCACAAATTTCAGCCATGAACATAGACCATGTGATTATATTCATTTAATGCATAAACATTATCAGAAGCACATCAGGACTATTCATTTACCAACATGTACTTCCTGGGCATCTATGAAATATAAGATGCTCTGCAAGTAAAAATAATATGAGATTGGCAGAAAGGAGGGCTGTGTGAGTGCCCAGGGCAGGAGGAAGGCTTCCAGTGAGAGGGAGCATTTGATTAGGCTCCTGAAAGATGAGCAGAGAGGGGAAGAAGGGCCCTGGAGGGAACCCATGGAAAGGGGAGGCACGTGTTCTGGGAGGCTTACACAGGTCCACCTGGCTCAGAAGGGAACCCCTCAGGATGAGCAGAGGGAGGCTGGAACCCTTGTGTATGTGCCCCTGGTGACTGTAGCCTGCAGAGAGCTGGGGTTGGGCATAGGACTGACTCCCAGACTCCACTGCTGTTCCTGGCTGGCCACGCCCCAGCCCTCCATGCCTTGAGCTCATGGAGCCTGCAGTGGGTTCTTAGAGAGATCAAGGACCCCTCCTTGCTTCCTCCCTGTGACCTTGGCTGCTGGTGTCCTCATTGTGTCCCTTAAGGAACCAAACTTCCTCCCATCCTGAAAGTCAGACAATTGAATTCTTGTGGGTGGGTCTGCTGTGCAGAGGGACAGGCAGGCTGGGGCAAGATCCATGCTGCAGCCTGGGCGGTGGAGGGTGCTTCCCTTCCTGGGGCTCCAGCTCTGCCTGGAGCCCTGAACTCCCAGCTCCCTGACCCTCTGGCAACCAACACGGACTGACTTTCCACACTCCTGGGGGATGCAGTGTTTCTAAGCAGCCTCCTCTGCCTGTAACACCAGGAAGGCTGGGTCCATAGGCCGCTTCACTCAAACAAACACCCTGCCAACAAGGAGGTGCCTGGCAGAGCAGTCAGGAGGGCGTGGGACATGCAGGGCCTCGGGACACGAAGAGGGCCGGCTGATGGGAGTCATCTCTCGCCAGTGCTTTCAGCACCTGTCTCCCTCCTTACCACACCATCCCTGCGGAGCATACGCACACAGAGGCAGGCACACACAGCCACTCTGCCCTCAGCCTTTTTATTACTCGGGCCCATTCCATTGCCTCCCCACTGCCCATCTTTCCCAACTTCCCATGTCCCACTAATTCTTCCACCATCACAAACCTCAGTGCTGCAATGTCACAGTAGGGACACAATGCAAAAAACAAAGGCTTTAAAAATTAGACAGACAGGAATGCCTTCTCTCAGCCTCATTTTACTCACCTTCGACCCAGAGATTTAAAATCAAAAATAAAAGAGAGGAAAGAGCTATGCTGAGGATTAAAGGATATAACATATGTGTATTAGTGACTTTCCCATTGCTGGGACACAATTCCGGGCACCTACAATTTCAAGGAAGAGAGGCTTAATTTGGGTCAAGTTTGAAGAGGATTCAGTCCATGGTCAGCTGGCTCTAAGGCAGAAACATCATGGTGGAAGGGTATGGCAGAGCAAAGCTGCTTAGTTCATGGTGTCTGGGAAGCAGAGGAGGGTACAGTGCTAGCAAGGAAGAGGTAAGGGCCCAGAAACAGTGTCTAATGTCACACTTCCCTGGCCTACCCAGATACCCAAACGTGTGCTGCGCAAAACCCCAGGGTGGATACCAAGCCAACCGCCTTGACAATCCACCCTAATTGCCAAAATATCTAAGTAACCTAAACAGTGGCTGACACATAGGCTCATTTCAGGATATTTCCCTCCCTCTCCCTTCCTTAACAAATCAAATTAAATTGCGTTCAAATGAGCACAGCCTTGGACTGCTTCAAAAAGATTAGAGGGAAGTGATATTATGGGAAAAGCAAAGGCCTCAGAGGCAAATCCCACGTCATATTTGGTGAATTTTTATTACAACAAACAGAAACTCCAACTCACATTGTCTTTAGGGTAGAGAAAGAATTTATTGGTTTAGCAAAAGCTTACCAATAGCTCTGACAGCCATCCTCTGTTTCTTCTACTGAGCAATAAATCCATCTCCAAGTGATCAAAAAGTAGTATCCATCTTTTCCATACTCACTCCAGAGACTGCCCTTCTCTGCCTCCCCAGCATCAAGGTGTAGCCAAGCAGTAGAACATAAATAAAGGAAAGGAATACCATTCTCGGGTCACTTTCTTTTAAAAACGAGCTGTTTCTTCTTCATATCTTCTACTGGAGTGACCACTTTAAACTTAAATGGAGAATTCATATGTTGCTCTTGGCAGACTTCTGGAGTATTGTGTAAGAGACAAGTACCACATCTATTTTATTTAAGTCTTTTATGAAGGAGTCCTTCCTGTAGCAGCATAGCCTTTAACTTACACAATTCACTTCAGCTAGACGTGATCAATTTCCAACAGTGTCACCAAGGATCTCTTTTCTTTCCTCGTCTCTGGTCTGCCTCCAATAATGTCTCTCTTATTCTAAGAATCTACATGCAGCCCTTTCTCACCCGGCGCCTACTCCCCTATCCCATCCTACCCCTATTCCCTATCCCCAAAACAGCTGCAAAAGTGGTAACAGAAATTGCTGCCATGGGCACACACCTCAAATCCTTGCCCAACACATTCAGCAAGGAGTAATGTCTTCTTCACTTAGCACTTTAGCCAATAAGTAGACCAAAAGACAGTAAAATAGCAAGCAAAGTTCACTGGCCTGGGGTTGTTCATTCTCTCCTGTGACTATCTTGCTGAAGTGTTTAGCTAGAGCCACTAGACAAACATTTATGCTGACCAAAACCGTGGGCTTTCCATTCAAGTTCTAATACGCAGAGTGCTCTTCCGGGGCCCTTTCAGGCTCTACTGGGAGAGGCAGGCAGCTATTTTTCACACTGTGACCCACTAGGAGACACAATGGACTAAGCTAATTCCCCAAAATGAAATTGAGTGCAGTTAGGAAGTAGAAATCAATACTGGGAAACCAAACAATGGCAAATGTCCACTCTACCACCTATGCTATTAGTGTCCAAACTGGCAACTCCAGCCAGAACCTCTGACCTCTGCCCCAGACAGGGCAAAGGCGGGACTGAGGTAAGCAGGGTGTGGTGATGCAAGACTGAAGGAGACACTAGTCCTGCTGTACTGACCCTGTGCTCACAGGATCCCGAGACTGTATCCTTCAGCTTTGCTCCCTATGTGCCTGCTTGCCTAGCTCTAGTCTTGACCCTCAACCTTGAGGCTCATGTACTGGCCCTGGAGCTAACAGGATAGTTCATAGCTTTGCTCAAGTTCAGGCTGATTTAGACAGATCCAAGCACCTTCTCCCAGCCTTGACCCTTCTACCCCCTCTCACAGGGAGTTACTCACTACCTACCTCCTGTGGATGCACAGGCCGGAGTTCTGGGGCCCATCTGTGACATGACCCTGTGTTCCCCTCAGTCCTAACCTAACCTTGTACACGTCTCCAGAATCCACCGCCCTGACATTAAACTGACCCGGCAAGAGCCCCTCACTTGCCTTCCTAGTTCAGATCTTGCTTCCTTCCCATGTCTTCCTCTGAGCAGAGGCAGAATGATCTTCCCTGACTTGCCTTACAACACGGTCAGTCCTCCATGATCTGGCCCACCTGCTTCTCCAGGCTTGGTTGTCATAATAACCCAGCCCTCCCCACCACACTAACCACATTCATCTTCCTTTGCTGTCCAACCCCTCCATGCTCATAGGCTTCCTCCGTGTGTTTTTCCTTCTCCAATTCTTTTTAAACTCATTTATTCTTCAGATATCAGCTGGAACTGTATTTCCTTGAAAAGGCCTTTTGAACCCATAAACCAGGTAAGCCCGACCACCCATCTTCTCATAACACAGGGCTCTACTTTAAAAAGCATCATCCTCAGCCCTCAGACAGCTCCTGCTCAACGGGGCACAGTGGCAGAGGGTGATGCTCAGCCTTCCAAGCTTCTGAGAGGCAGAAATGAATGACCTACCGCCATGACATATAGGCCCGAAACACAAGCTCATTTTCCCTTTCCTCCTTCCTGGTTCCTAAACCCTTATTTCAAGCTTTCATGTGAGAGGAACCCAATGAGAACACTGAACTGACAGTTACCGTAAAGACTAATGAGGACAACAGGAGTCAAATTCTGAACCATTTCTGAGCTCGCAATAAATTACAGCTATCAGTGTTGTGTATAACATTCTTGATGGAAAGACTGACAAGTGTAACCCCCAAAACAAAGGCTCTAATGGGAGTAGAAGTAACACATGCTCAGTCTGCATCCCCACCTGTGCTGTCCCCACTTGTTTATTCAAGCTCCACAGGGTTTTGTGGAACCAAGGCCCAGTTCCTGAGCCACCCCCTTGGGCACCCTGCAGAGACCGGAAGCAGAATCTGTCCTCCCTGCCAAGTGCCAGATATGGCAGGAGCTTCAGGCTGCTGATGGCTTTGGGGTGAAACAGGAAATTCTTCTGGGCAGGAAGCCCGGAAGTGTGGGCTAGCAGAATGTAGGACAAGAGGCTTCAGAAAAGCGGGGACGACAAGAGAAGGTGAAATCGGACACACCTATGTGGCCTCAGAGAGTCCTTTCTCAGCTCGAGCCTCATTTGTTCAGCTTCAAATGTCTCCTCTAGCCGAGCTGAAGAATTCTGGGACATTATGTGAATCTCACTCTGAAGTTTGAGAAAGATTTTCTTATCCCAAAAGTTCCTCTGTCCGTGGAATGAGGAGACAGAATGAAATGCCTTTGAACTAAAAGGAGTTTACAAAAAGTGAAAGAAAAAAAGAAAAAAAAGTAGGTGCATGTGGCGGCTCATGCCGGTAATCCAGGCACTCGGGAGGCTGAGGCAACATGGCAAGTTCCACCCCAGGGTGGCAACTCCTACCACACCTGGCGTTAGGGTGGACAGTGGCTTCAACTGCAGGACACACAAAACAATAAATTGGTGGGGAGCAGGCTGTCTGGACAACTTAGCAACATAGCAAGACCCTTTGTCAACATTTTTTTTTAAAGTTAAAAAAGACAAAGAATGCAGCTCCGTACGAAGGCCCTGGGTTCAGTTCCAGTACCACATAATGAGGAAAACAAGGGAAGAAGAGGAGGAGGAAGGGGGGGGAGGAGGGGATGAAAGCAGAACTTTGAGGTCTCTCTCACCCGACTTTAGAGTAGACAGTGACTTTCACCATGGGACACACGACACAGTAAATTGGTGCTGGGCATGTTAGGAAGAATCAGACCTGCTACCTGGAAACACTGACTGGCTAACTTTCACTTTTACCTGGATACCTTCGCTCAAAATTGGTAGCTGAGAGCCCACAAGCTCTTGCTGAGGTTTGTCCAGGTTCATGTCCCCTCTGTGTCCTATGTGAGCCCTGCTGGGTAAACTCCCCTGCATGCCCTAGGACACGTGCATCCTTCCTTTGAAGGAGAAGATCCTATGAGCTTTATGGGGCCCCTCGATTAGTATCTCTGTGAAGCCATCTGCTGCTCCCCAATAAGACAGTCACATCTGCTTCTGGATTTCGCAGGTGTTTTGCTGAGGAGACTGACATAGCTTGGGGAGAAACTTATTCTTGCCTTTAGCTGTGTTCCAGTTGGTCTGCCCAGGAGCTGGGAGCTCCTGGAGAGCAGAACGCCTGAGTTATTCCCTTCAGCAGCTCCAACCCTGTCACAGATCCAAAAGAGAGGTTCAGGAAACTTGAGTGAATTAAAATATAAATCTCCTTCAACTTCAAGATATTTTTTAAAAATGAGTAACTTCTTTCGAATTAGCAATTCAAATAATGTTCTGGCTCGTGCTTTTTATTTTTTTCCCCCCCTAATAAAACAAATGCTTTTCTAATGAGTTTGCATGGTTATATTATACAATTAGTAAAAATAAACCACGTAAGAAAATTCTAAACCTGCCCTTCAAGTAACGGATCATAAACGTCCTTCACTGGATTTTAAAGACATTCATCTGTAATTTCTCTGTAAGCTTCGAGGCTGGCTGTCAAAGTGACTGAAGCAGTGTGGTTTCTCATTTCAAATCTGCATTTTTATAATGTGGTCTCCCTATGTGGGCAGGAACATTTAGGAAAAGGCAGGTGGGTTTCTGAGGATTGAAACAGAAATAGAAAGAATGTGGTGAAACACCATCTCCCAGAAGTAAACTTGTCTGTCTGGGCCTCTTCTACTCACAGAGCAGAGTTGTTACAAAAGGGAGACCAGAATTATTTGGTTTGATGTCTCTCTGGGTAGGAAAGTCCCTTAGACTCTCTCTCTCCACCTGGAATATCTTTGCTTCTATCAAAACCCTGTAAATCCTTCCAGCCCCATCTCAAAGATATCCTTGTTTATTTTACCAGTGGTTGGATGGTTGGAATTTGTGTGAGGTCATAGAGCACATCAGTGGTGAACCAAGAGGACGGGGCTCTAGCCATCTCTCCTAAATGTCTTCTTCCATACCTAGGTTGTCCAAAGTGCATGGGGTCCTGAGTATTTGGGAAATATTCTTGATCCTACTTTTCCACTTTCTACAGAAGTCTTAACACTTATTAACATCAGAAGGCTATAGAAAATCCTGTGGCTTAGCTGCAATTTAGAAATTAATTTATTTTTACTTAATAAATCACTTTCCAATCATTTGAGCCTTTCCCCCCATAATACCCATTATTTCTCCCTCAGCAGTGTTGTCACATAAAGCAGAGTCAAGAGTTAGGCGTGGTGGTGCATGCCTGTAATCCCAGCACTTGAGAGGTTGAGGCAGGAGGAACGCCAAAAGGACTACATGGTGAATTCAAGTCCAGCCTATCTCAAAAACAGGAACAAAAATAAAAACAAAAAAACCCCACAAGAAATGGGACATTATTCTTGGTCATGACTATTCACACCATTCCCTCCCTGTCTCTTAATGTGAGGGAGACAAAGGCAATTATTGTATTGGTGAGATGCTAAGCTATTTGCATAATCACTTCTTTCTGTGGCTTGTAATAGAGTTCTATTTTCAATTTAAACAAGAACCCTAACCTCTCCCCACCAAAAAAAAAAAGGAATCAGTGAAATAAAAGACAATTTATAAAAGAGAAAGGAAGTTTTCAGCCAGTTAACCTATGGAAAGGCGTGAGGTGCAAGTATTCAATGCAACAAAACCATAATTGTCTTTTGGTGGGGAGGGTATCAGGGATCGAACTCTGGTCCTTGCACTTGAGCAGCAGGTGGCAAAACCACTGAGCTAAATCCCCGGCCCAACAAAACCATAATTGTGAAAGGTATTTTGAGTGATCATGCCAGCTAGAGCTCCTTCAGATTTTGGCCCTTACTTTTTTTCGTGTTTTAAATGTTCTCCAATTAATGTGTTCTGATTTTTAATTTAAAAAAGACTTTAAAATTATGAGAATCTGTTACAAAGTTAGGCACAATATGTTTAAAACTTTTATATTGAGGCCTGGGGATTTAGCTCAGTGGCACCGTGCCTGCCTTGTAAGCACAAGATCCTGAGTTCAATCTCCGATACTGAAAAAAAATTATATGTTGAAATGTGATTTTTTTTACATTCTAAGACTGGGAAACTGTTACTTTTAAAAGCTTTCCCAGACTGCAGATGGTGGCCCATTGTAATCTTCAAGGAGCCTGCAGCCTCTTGCTTTCCTGAATAGCTATCTGAGCAAGTCCACCAGCTTGCTGAGCTACTGTCCAGGCCTGACCCAGGAACTAAGCCCTGGGCCACCTCCATTCCCGGGATGCAGTGTCTCCACTACTGAAGTCCAATAAAGAAACGAATCGAAGGCAGAGGAGGCAGTGGGCATCCTGGGATGGCCGTGTCTTCTAATCAGATCGGCCTGGCTATGAATCCCAGCTCTCTCTTTTTTTCTGCTGTGGACCCAGGGAATCTTCTCAGAACATAGTAAGAGAGGGTGGGATGATCAGGAGGCTTAAGCTAGGAGCAAGTAACTCAGGGATTGACCACTGGGAGCGCTGCTCCTGGAGAGATCTAGAAGAGTTTCCGGGAGGTTCCCATCCAAGACCCTGAATATCTGAAGCCCCCCACAAACTTCTGCAAATTCCAGGACATCCCTGACTCAAATATACATGATTCTAGGGTCTTATTTTAAATTTGCCAAGTCTAATTCATGTGCTATTGAGTCAGATATGACAGGCAGCCTCTTTTCAATTTCTAATAATAGTAACAACAAGGACAATACTATGGTTAATTACAGTGTTTCTGAGCACAGTAGTATTTATATTTTGTAGGGAGAGATTTTCAGTTCAAACACAGATCACTTCCAACTGAAATTAAGATGTGACCTGTTTTTCTGTGTCCTTTGGCCTCCTCCTCATCCTATTTCTGGGTCCCATGTTCCCCTCGATGGCCTCTCCACCCTGCTGCACTCTGATGCTGCCTCTTTTCTCTTTTTCTAGAGCAAAATCCAAACTTGTCTCACTTCCTCCTGTAGAGAGCCGGCCTATGTTTTTGTTGCTGAAATTCTCACGAACAACTTTATTCCCAAATAGTGTATCAAAGTATTTTTATAAAGAAAGATAGCTGTCCCTGAGAGGACTACTGGTGCCTGCAATTAAAATTTTTTGCAATTTATTTTTTCATTTCTTTACACGCACTTAGAAATTATATGAAATGGGGGTAAGAAATGTAGCGGGAGCCATAAACCTTGGTTAGCTGTATGGTCTTGGGAAAATTATTTAGACTCAGTATCTTCTTCTATGAAATGAAGATTAACTAGCACTAAACTTGTAGAATATTATAAGAGTTAAATTATTTGATATATGTAAAAATATTGGAAGACTCCATTACATATAAGTGTCAATAAATATTAGTTATTCACTTTTACTAAACAAGATTTTACTGCATTTACTATGACCCCGCCTCATCATACAGCTTTGTCCCATTTAAGTCTTCTACTTAAAAAGCAGTTGATATCTAGACTGCATTACCAAGGAGATGGGCCATTTTGACCATTGCAGTTGTATTATCATGAAAGACTTCTAGCCAATGGCTAGAGACCACTACACAACTGTAAAAGTAATGATGGACTAGGGGTATAGCATGCTGAACTCAAACCTCAACTCTGAAACTTACTCCCAGTGTGATCTTGGACAAGTTGCTTGACCTCCTGAGCTCTGGCTTCCCTGTGTGATGGATATGAGTGAGAAAACCTACCTTTCAGAATTGAAGATATTAAAACACCTAAGATACAGAAAAAATGGTATGTGCCTAACACATGTACATGTTCAATAAATTTGGGTGCTGATGATAAACAAATAGCATGAAACACATGTTAAAATACTAGGGGTTCCATTTGGTGTTTTTCACATGGGAGGCTGGGTCCTTATCTCTATAGGACTGCCCATTCCTAACTCCTATGTACAGTTGATCTTTGGAACAGCCCAAGAATATCAGTCACCCCAAAACTCCTCCATAACAATAACTATGCATAAAATTTTGACATTTTTACTTAGTTCATATTTTTGTATCTCACTGAGATCCTACAGACATTTTATCTCATACTTTTCCGCTTACTATGATATTAAAAGTATGCCCTCACACCTTCAAATTCTTTATATTTTGTTCTAACAACCACATAATATTTTATTGTAAAGATCTGCTATAATTTATTTAACCACTGTTCCAGTACTGAACATTTAGCTTACCTCCAATTCTTGGTTATTAAAAATAATACATTAATGAATGCTTTTGTCCAGAAGGTTTTGTCTTCCTTTGGGATTGTTTCTTTCTGCTAAATTCCTTGACAGAATTACTGGGCAAAAAAAAAAAATGAACTCACAGTACACATTGCCATATTACTATCCAGATCCTCCACGTATTTGAAGCCAAACACCATCAGACTATCTTCTCACTCCTCATTCCATGCCTCCAGTCCCAGTGCTTTTACTGCTCCTGTCCCTTTTCTCCAAATCTAAAAACAAAGTCCTAAGCTGGCATCCAAAACTCCTCCTACCCAACCCATCTTTATTTCTGTCTTCTTGTGACCATCTGTACTTCGTCTTGCTTTACAGCCGCCCTCCCCACTGTTCTGCTACTGCTCCCTCCAACACCCTCTTCCTGGGTTCTGCTATTTATTTGTAGGTTCCATTCCTGCTGTCCAAGATGCCTGTGTTAGTTTTCCATCACTGATACAAAACAACTGAGGAAAAGCACTCTGGGAGGCTGATGTAAGAGAATCACAAGTTCAATCCCAGCCTGGGCTTGGTGATTTAGCCAGACCCTGTCTTAAAAAATAATGTAGCGAGCCGAGGATTTAGCTCAGTGGTTCTGCCACCTGTCTCGCAAGCACAAGGACCCAAGTTCAATCCCTGGTACCAAGAAAAATTAAAATTTAAAAAAAATAATGTTTCTCAGTGTGAAAGCCCTGGTTTCACTCCCGAGTACCACAAAAAGAAAAGAAAAAAAAGAGAGAGAGAAAAGTGTCATTTTGTTCACAGTTTTGGCAGTTTCTGTCCTTGATCATTTGGCCCTATTGCTTTTGGGCCAGCGGCTTAGCAACCCAGGTGGCCGAGAAGGCTCACCTCACGGTGAATGGGAAGCAAAAGCAAAAGAGGAAGAGGCTGGGGGTCCCAGTGTCCACTTCAAGGTCACGCTACAGTGACCTCACTTCCCCCCACCAGGCCCCACCCCGAGAGGGACTATGACTCTGCATAGGGCCAAAATCAGCACCCAGGGGAAGCCCTGGGAAAAGACCCAGGAGAATACATAAATACCTTGACTTTACTGAAATCTCTCCTTTCCATCTCCTGCCAGGGCTTCCACTAGCAGAACTGACTAGATCCAGAGGCCCAGGAAGCCACTGATGCCCTCCACACAGGTCAGGTCCTGGGCACAGAGCAGGGTGACAGAGGCTGGAAAGTGGATCTGAGGGGCAGAGGGCAGAGCCACAGCTCATTCTATGAAAGCTCATTGCCCTGTAATTCTTGGTAGGCATGTTCCACTCTCTGGGCTGAATAGTTGCTGTTTCACCTCTCGAGCACCCTCTATACCATAGTGTGGCCATGTTGCTCTCCTACTCAATATGTTCCAGAGTCTCACCTCCCTCGACTGCCTACAGAGCCAACTATAAATTCATCAGCATGATTCATGCCCCAGTGCCTTGCCCCCTGCCTTCCTGGGAGCCTCTCTTACTTTCCTGCTACTTCACTGTCCAGGGTGACTAGTCATCCTCAAACTCAGCACTCTAACAGGACTCTACTTTCACTCTGAACATGCTTCCCCCACTGGCAATTTCCTACTCCTTCTGTAAGACCCAACTCATGAGCTACTTCCATTATGAAACTTTCCCTGCTTCCTCCAGACAGATGCTGGCCTCTTTCTTCAAAGCTCTCTTTGCAGCTCATATTTTATGGCACTTTATATGATAGATGTTTATAACTCTGTCGCCCCAAATAAACTATAAACTTCTTTACAGCAGGGGCCATGTCTTACTTCATCTGTTTCCCCAGTACCTAATGGAGTTTATAGCACAGAGTAGACCCTCAGTACTTAATTCATCACTGAACTGAATCATGGAATTGAATAAAGATACTTGCAGTCGATGTGGATCCCTCATTTTGTGCATAGGTTTGCCCTTCAGTGTATGTTTATTCTAGGACATGGGTGTGAGACAGAGAAAAGACACTTATGTCCCAAGCATGTTTCAGTGTCAGCTAGCACTGGGCACGATCTTCCCTTGGCCAGACTTTTGCAGGAAGGTAGGCATCCTTGGGAAGTCAAGTAGGAGATAAGCCATGCCGAGCCCACCCATTTCAGAGATGGACCCTGTTAATAGGTAACTTGCCAACAAGCCCTTAGAGGCTCTTGTGTCTGCTTCCTAAATCCATTTTGGAGCAAAAATCTATTTTATTAGCTGAAGACAGAATAGACCAATTCTAAATATTTGGAAAAGCTTAATCTTGCAAATTGCTAGCTGTCCTCTGGCCACATGGTGGCCACTTGTGTGGGAGGGAAGCAGGCCCATTTCAGGACAGACCTTTCTCTGTTGCTTGAGAAAACACAATAAAACATCCTTCCCCTTTCATCCACATCTGGCGGCTGCAAAAACAGTGACCCGTGGAATTCACATTTTCATACTTGACTACGGCAGGTCAGCGTCCAGAGGTTATGCTTGCTGTGTTCATGAAAGAGCAAGGCCTGTCAGGATAAGAAGGCTTCTGATGGAGTGCTTATTGAGAAAACATGCAGCGATTTCTGTTTCCCCAAATTAGAGAGGGAGCTTATGATAAGAATTCTTTCCACTGATTTCTCCTCCTTCACTGCCTCCCTGCTGTCCTGAGGTATAATTAGGAGCCCTGGGGTTCAGACTGGTGAAGAAAGTCCTAGAAAAAAATCCCTCATAGTTGAACAACTCAAGGGACTCTTACTCTCAAAATTTCACAAAGCTTCAAGGCATTCATACTGAACTCATAATAGGGTCTCCATGCTCAGTGAACTGGAAAAGGATTTTTCTTGCTGTTGTTTTAGGCTGAAGTTTCACCAGCTCACCTTGTTCGCATTACAAAATGTGTGCTAATTGTCTAATCATCTTCCTGGGATAAGAGAGAATGGTGTCTTTCTCTAAGAAGAGAAAAGTGCCTTTCAAGAGTGCCAGATTGGAGGCAGGTAGGTCCCATGAAGAAACATGGACCTCACTTCACAGAGGACTCACAACCCATGAGGACAAATAAAACAAATGAAAGAGATCAGAAGGAAATTATGAGAAAGAGGTTCAAAGTGGGCCTAGGAAGGGGTATTTAGGGCAATAGCTTCTTAGGGACACCAACGTATTAGTAAAAACCTAAAAGCCAAGGAGGAGTTGGCCAGTCTGAAAGGCAAAATGCCACAGTGCACTCAGGAAAAGCCCTGAGCAGTTTACCTGGGGGCAGAGGCCGGAAGTGGTGGGCTTGGACTGGAAGTAGACTATGGGGCTGGGGAGGAAGAAAGGTATCTTTATGCCACACTAAGGAGCTGAGACTTCCTCTTCATAAGGAAGAGACATTGTAGGATCTAACTTGGGAATGGCCTACTTGCTCTGTGGTTTAGAAATCTCTAGCTGTCACGAGGCAAAGATAACAGGACCACCGCGGCAACCAAGGATACCAGTGGTTCTTCTAGCCCAGGAGCCTTTGAGGACACAGAAAACGTTTTATGCAACTTGGCAAATTGAAGTCTTCAGGCAGTGCCTGTTACAAAGTAAGAGTCTGATAAAACAGCTACTGAATGAAGGAATCAAAAAAACTTTTGTTGAATAAATTATTCAGTCAAACATTTGTTTAAAGAGTTAGTCCACAATTCAACACACTTCTCCCTGATTTTATATTAACCCAGGATGAGATGCTTGCTGAACATAATCTCCAATTAACATTTTGTTTGTCTCTTAGGTGAACATGGCAGCAGTGATTACAGACCCTGCTCTCAGACTAACAACCCCTCAGCTGCCTGAAGTCCTTTCCTTTCTTCTCTGTCCTGCCTACACTGTTTAGCAGGTTGAATTCGTTCACCCACTTGACCTTAACAATTGTGCTTAAGGGGCAACTACTTTTGAAGACTTTTCTGGCAAAAGTGATTATCACTTCTTCTGCATTTTAGGTATATTCCTTATTAAAATCAGCACTTAACATATTTGTATGAAGGACGGTGGCCTGCTTCTTAGAAGGCATGAGCCATATAGAATGCATCTGGCCTACTTAGCTATTGACTAGCAAGTGACTAAAGTCACAAAAGACATTCAAAGAATGTGTTGTTTTCTGGAAGGAGGTTTTATGGGTCAATTTCATGCATATGGAACTTAGGCACTTTTTAAAAACAGCCATTGAGACTACCTACTTCGATCCTAAGAGCCCAAAAAGCATGGCTTGGCTGGTACACTAGGGTGATCTAGTGGAGGCTGGACCACACAGCAAAACAAAGTGCTCATTTTATGTTTGCACTTAATTTATTTGCTGCTACTTCCATCACTTCAGAAAATACAAGTAGTCCCACCTAGCCAATGATGAGTTAATGCAGAGCTACACGACTATCTCATTAGGTATCATATGGTGCACCCAGCCACGATGGGCTGGTCTAGGGAGATGTGTCATCAAGCCTTTCCTACAAACTACCCTAACAGGCCAAGCAGAAGTCACTTTGTCCTTGAGAATTTGATCCTATGCCTTTGATTTGTCGGCTATGTCCTCCCTCATGAATAGACATTTGTGGATGCAGCCACTTCAATCATTATTATACTACAGGCAATTGTGCTCATATTCTTCTGTTCGCTTTTATTTCTCCCACTGTTCTTAGGAATGAAATCATCTTCATTTCAGTCATCTACAGGCTCGATTGCTGAATCAGCTTATTGCCTCATCCCATTTTATTAACGACAGCTTCACGGCTAATTTTATTTTGCGGCCATCACTCGTACAAGGTCCAAGTTCTCACATCAAATAATGGAGATCTAATTTTAACAGGAAACCGATTAACTCATTGCAGCTTTTATTTTTGCAGAAGAGTGATCAGTAACCAAATTAGCACAGGCAGTTTGAGCCATTGCCAAATTTTATTTTGCAATAATTACTCCATCTACATTCAATATACCCTGGAAAAGGTGTTGGCAATTCTAATACATTTTGATAATCAGACAAAAATCTATATTAGCAAAAGGATGGGACTTTCTAATCAGATTTTGTTGTCATAACAAGAAGGAATGGAAAGGGAGAAGGTGGTAAAGTCACCTTGTTTCCTACCAAGGCTGACTGGTACTAGTACTCAGAGAGCCCAGGACACAGGTGAAGCCAAATAAACACTGTGGAGATGAGGTTGAAAAGTCAGGATCAGGCCAGCTGGTGAACGACACTGAACAGAGGCAGTGACAATATCGCTTCTGTCGGGGCAGGACCCCATCCAACGCTTCCACCCAACACTCACCAGTTTCCTGGCTCCTAGCAGGAATGGTTAGCCTGATCATCAGGGCACTGGCTTTTCAGAAGCATGCTACACTTGGCTGGGGAACGGTGCCTTACGGGCCAGCACACTTGTACTCTGCCTCCTTTTCTTGCAGAAATGGGCAGAGGGAAGAAGGGGCAGGGAGCAGCCGGGCACCATCCTGGCAGTTCTAGGTTTGGGGCTGAAACACAATCCCAATACCTTAACACTCTAGCCCCTCTTCCTACCATATGCTTATCCTAAGTCCTTGAGCAAGTTGCTTAAACTTTTAGAGGGTCCATTTTCTCATGAGTAAAATGAGAGTGTTGATAAGAATTTAGAAAAAGCAACAATTGATGAGTGTTTGGTATGGGCCAGACCTTCCAAGTGTTCAGAGAAATGGGTGCATTGTCTCCTGGTAACCACCCCATCAGGTAGGTGCTATCACTATCCTCCTCACGCAGGGCGAAGCTGACACCTTGGAGAGGTCAGTAACTGCTCAAGGCTCCACACTGGCTGACCTAGGATTGTGAGCTGGAAATCTAGCAGTCTGGAATGCCTCCTCTTCTCCCAGTGTTGGATCTGAATTCCCCTCCCCAAGGTGTGAAAAGTTAAATACAAAACAATGAATTCAAGCCATAGAGTACAGAGCAGGAAGGGCCTCTATGTACTGCTGGCATGGCCCACACTTATTCAGTGGTGGAAAATGAGGTCCTCTAGAAGGGAGGCCCCAACGTCCCAAAGCATGTCAGATCTTGGTTCCAGTCCCAGGAGCTATCGCCTGACTTCCAGTCCCTCTTTCCTCCCCCTTGCACTGTGCCATTGGCCCAGCATGCAGGAAAAGAATCAAAAGTATGTGCCAAAAATATCACCATGTCCATGTTTAGGAGCCCAAACGCACACATCTAGCCCTTGCTTGCCTCTGGCCCTCTCAGATTTCTCTGGAAATACAAGTTTCCTACCCTCTACAGCTCCCAGAAGTCACCACTGGGCTTTTTCTGGAAATGGAGGTGTTTAGGGGACATCCTCTGACTCTCGGGATAAGAAGAGCATTTGAAACAATGCTGGAAGCAGAGGAGTGTAGGGCTCCAGGTTCTCTGTTGATGTTTTTAGGCCCTGTTCTGACTCATTCCTGCCCCTAGAGCACTGCAGTCACCGGAAACTCTCTTTTTCATATCATTCCTGCTTCTTTTCCCCTTTCCTAGCCATCTCTGGGAGTGCCAGGGCTTTGGAGATTGCTGACTTAGGTGGGGACTAGTATAACTTTGCCACTTCAAGTTGGGTGGCCATTGAGCAAGTTACTAAATTACATATTTATCTGAGCTACAGTTTCTAAATCTATAAAATAGGATATTTATGTCTTCCTTAAAGATCTCAGTGCAGATTAAATGAAACAGCCTAAACAGAGAGCGACTCTAGTCCAATCTACCAATGATCTTTCTTTCTCAAGAAATATATCCCCTGGGCCAAGTTGAGACTCAGAGCCAAAATGCTACTTTATCTTTTTATGGCATTCAAGTTTACAAATTGCTTCTGCTTGACATTACCACTTTTGATTTTTACTGATACATTAGTAACATTCCATTTCCCAAGTACTTATTAAAACTAAGTGTATCTCCCTCGCAGTGTTGTTGTAAGGATTAAGTGAATTGGTACCTTCAAATGTTTAGAAGAGCATCATTTATCATTGTTTATATTGTTAGTATTATTCTGTGCTAAATGCTCAGATAGATAGTAAGGACATAGAGATAAATGAGATACAGATTCTTCTCCCAAAATGGATGCAGACATTTTATTAACTTCACTGAAAGGTAAAGGAAGAGCGATTCCAAAAATTCACTAACTTGCCAACACTGTCAGCTGGAAGGTGCCAGCAATGAGTTCAAATCAAATCATCTCACTCTCATATTCTTTGCACTATGATATCAGTAGTTTTATTTCAACTCTCCTCCAACACAGTTACATATCCTTGACCTTGACCTTTGCCACTGAATGTTCCTCCATGATTCCCACCCCCAAGTGCTACTTGGGTTTCAAGTATGAAAGATAAAGAGGAAAAGGGTTTAAAGAGAGAGAGAAAGAAAAAAGTTGTTTACCAGATACTGAGCTAGAGGTGGTTTTACTAGATACTTCCAAAGGCAACGCTTGTATGGGTGTAATACTCAGTCTCTTTATCTCAAATCCTCATCACCATTTGTTATTTTTTGGTCTGGATTTTATTAATAGCCATTCAATTAACAAATAGCATCTCATTATAATCTTGTTTTGTATTTCCCGGGTCCAACCCCATTTTTCCAGCAGCCTAGTCCTACTTAGTTAAAGTCCTAAATCCCACCACAGTAGTTCACTTGAGTAGAACTTTCAGTGGCAGCAGTCTCTCCCTCTCTCTCTCCTACATGGTCCATATCTGTTCTTCGGGAACTGCAAACACAAATCTTTACCCTGACAAACTCTGGGAGGCACACTGATCCCGCCCCACAGCCTGTCCTTCACCTTGGCCATCTGCTGGCCGCTTTCCCAGGGAGGGCCGAGAGCCTGTGTCAGCCTTGCTGCAGAAGACCCTACCAACCTCTACTAGTGATCCCATGGAAGCCTTTGCTCCCGCTCTGAAGGAAAGAGGGTATGCCCTGATCTCTACCACTTCCTTGAGTAGGAGGGGTCAAAGCTCACCTCTCACCAAATACACTCACCTATGGCAAAGACGCTGTCCTTGAAATCCTCTTTTAGCCTCCTATCTTTTATAGCCTCCTTTCCTCAATCTTTTATATCTTAGAGAGATACAAGATCAATTTGGGGCTATTTCTTCTATACATTGTATAATCTTGGGGCCTTGGCTAAAACTCTCATCTGAACACCCTATCACATGGACAAATTACGTGCCTTCCAACTTTTACATTAGCCAGTGTACAGAACACAAGTCATTTCCCCAGTGGGTTTTGTATGGAATTCTTCTCCGAAATGACTCTCAAGGCTCCAGTCTCCCCTCCTTCAGGCTGCCTTCCCAGATGGTCTCGGTGAATGGTGCTGTCACTCTACCCTGCCCTCCTGCATCCCTTGCTGTCCAAGCCACATAAGTGGCACAAAGTCTGCCTTGTGTGTTGTAGATCCTCTCTGGTTGATTTTAGACTCACTAATTGGAAAAAAAACACCCTCTGCAGCTGCACCCCATCACCTTTTCCCATTGCATCCATGCATGCATGGTGCAAAGAACCCAGCACACACTGGGGCCAAACTGTTGCTCTATGGCATTCATCTTTCTTGAACCCATACATGCCAGGTGCCAATCTGTACTTCATTTATTTTCCGAAATAAACCTAGGAAATAAGTATTACTTTATCATTTTCCAAATAAGCAAACTGGGTTTTGAGAAGGTTAAGTAGCACCTGAAGACAACTGGCTTTTAAATGACGCACTTAGGCCTAAGACCATAGGCTGCCAAACCCACAGGCAGTAATGAACTAAGTCAGTGGGGAGGCTGGAGACATGGCACTAATCCAGCTCTGTCGTGAATTTGACTGAGGCCTTGAATAATCTTCCCCCGAGTTTCCTCATCTGTAGGTGAAAGACTTGGATACACTGACTGCTCATGCCCTTCCAACTGCAGCACTCCATGCTACTGAAAGGGGGTTATGTTAATGCCTGTTTCACATTGGCTGCCCTAAGGTTTTAATTCAGAATTTCCTGTGTGGTAATCAGGCTCATCATGTTATTTCCTGTCTGCACTTCCAACCTCCTGCATTTGGGATCATTTGTATTGCCTTTCTGTGTTGCTTATGTTTACTAAGGGCCTGATTTAGAATCATCTGCAAATTTCATCAAAGGGCAGTTATTCACCTCCTACCCAGGGAAACACCACAAGCCAAGTGAAATACCAGTGGCAGAGGGCATGCTGTGATCACCATCTTCCTTGCTATGTGTCTCTCTAAGTGCTGTCCAAGTGCTAGTATCATCCTGAGAATCTGTGGTTCTGGGGTCAGGTAGACCTGGGTAGGAACCTTGGACAAATTACTTAACCTTCACATAAACTTTCTGAATTTCAGCTTCTTAGTCTTGGAAACAAGAATAGTTAACACCACCCTCAAGAGTTGTTTGGAATATTAGGATTACACATGGCATACGGAGCAGCCTAATACAGGGTCTGGAACAACTTACTTCCCTTTCTCTCCTTTCTAAGGGCTTTGTGAATGGCCATCAAGCAGAGGTTTTGACTTCCAACTGTAGAAAATGTCTCTCTTTGTCTGAATAGCATCATAAGGAGTTTCCCTAGCAATGCTATATAATACTGACCTTAAACTGCTCGACACACCTTTGAGCATAGAATGTTTATCTTTGGCTTGCAAATAAAACAGGAAAAAGAATGCCAGGGTCTCTCTTGTAAGTGACCTTGGGGGAGTTATTTAATCTTGTTAAGCCTCTTTTTATTTGCCTCTCTAAGCCTTTGCATTTTACATTGCTGTGAGGATTAAATGAAATAATACTGGTATGTTGCCAGGTGATTAATAGGAGCTCAGTATATCATATGAGTCTGGATTTGAATCCCCCTTCCCATTTGCTAACTAAAGATCCCCTTGAAAGTTAATTTCCATGTCTGTTAAAGGGAGATAGCAATTCTTATTTTTACTGTGAGTCTGAGGGTTTATACCATAACTCTAGTGGATATGCCTAATCCATAGAGTCCATAGTAAGAACTATTCCCTCCCCTGTCCTGAGCATTTTTGCATTGTGCTCTCATGGTTAGGAACAGGAAAGAAACATGATGAGGAGTAGAAATTCATAGACAAAGCAGGTGGAACATGGTCCTCTTGTTGGAGGACACATAAGAGTTAAACTTGGGATGTGGTTGAAATATCTTGATGCTTCTGCATGAATAAAAACTTTGCAAGACGATCACATTTGGTTCATATCAAAATCACTCAGATCCAAAGATGCATTCCAAGAAGTTGACATCCATTTCAGTTGGATGCTAATCTAATCTTTAACAATTAATCCAAACGTGACAAGAAGCTGATCTCATATATCTGTCCAGAACATCCTCCTCCCAGACGGTTTCTTGGGAAGGAAGTGGGCAGCATGGCTGTCAGAAACAGAAGTGAAGGCACGCTTCTTCCTCATTTCTGCTGGGATCTGCAGCTTTGGGAAGGATCGTAGCAGCCTATCCACTCACATAAATCACTCCTCCATTTTCTGCCTTTAGTGCATGTATTTCTAATATCCTGTTCTACAGATGCTGGATCTTAGAACCCCAGCCTGGAAGGGCAGTCCGAAAGCTTGCCTGTCTCTTCTTCCTGTCAAGCCGCCACCAAACCCTACCCATTCTGTCCTCTTGCCTTCTCCCAGATCTGTTTCTTTCCCTTTGTCACCTTTTTCACTTCCCTGGCTGAGTCCTCTCACTCCCCACCTTAGGCTACTGCATTCACATCCCAAATCTGCAGGACTCTACCAGTCCCTCCTCTACAATGCAATCAAAGTCTTTGCCCCAAGTCAGTTGGATCAAACTACTTCCTGCTTGGAAGCTTCTGGTGACTTCTCGTTAAATGCACAATACTGCCCTGAGCTGCTGGCCCTCTTGGTATATTTCTAGTGCCCAAGTTCTGTTTCTCAGAACTTGTCTCCTGCTACTGCCCCATTATATTCCAACCATACCCAACTTTGGATTTTCTTTCTTTTCAGAAAGGTTCTAAGACACCTAAACTCCCTAAGAGCCCCTAGGGACCCCTCAAAACTAATGTAATCTCCTCTGTAGCCTTTTCTGGCCTCTCTCCCCAGCGCCCAGCATAGTCATCTGCTCCCTTGCCTCTGGTTCCACACATTGTACCCCTCTACCAACACTCTTAGAAATATTTACCTGCATGTGTTTTTACCTCTATGCTTTGAATTCCAGGAAAATAAAGCCACACCCTATCGCCTTGAATTCCACACTTGCAGAGTAGGTGTGCATGCATTCACTGCCATGGTCATAGTAAAAGGAAGCACCATGTGCTTTTACTGGAGTCTTTAAAAGAGGCCCTGGCAAGTCTGAGTAGAGAGAGAGGGAGAAACAGGGGATATGGACAGAGGTAGAGAAGAGTTTAAGGTAAATTCACAAACCAAGCTTGCCCTGTAGAAAAAGAGGAAAGATGCTTCCATTCAGAAGGGAAATGCAGGGCCAGGGATTTAGCTCAGTGGTTCCTCCATCTACCTCGCAAGTGCAAGGTCCCGAGTTTGATTCCCCAGTACCCAAAAAAAAAAAAAAAGGAAAAGATACAGAGACAGGAAGGAAGTGCACTGCAGGGCTCCAACCTCCTGGCCCACTCACTGTGCAGATGGTGGGAGCTCAAGCAGACTGGGATTCTCCCACTGACACCACTCAACAGCACCTGCTCCTCTACACAGTTCTCCCAACTGCAGACCAGGCCTGCGGGAAAACAAACCTGCAGGTTACCAAAGGAACCCAAGCAAGCTACCTGAGTCATGTAACAAGAGACTCAGAAATAAAAGTAAGAGGATTTGGTCAATATTTGAAGAAAAC
Organism: Heterocephalus glaber; assembly: GCF_000247695.1. The sequence continues at coordinate 3,766,741 of NW_004624862.1, read as the reverse complement.
TGAGGAGAAAGAAAGAGATAAATATTAAAAACCAACTAAGACAAATATTATAAACCAACTGTCTTAATTACTTTCTCATTGCTGAGACAAAATACCTGACATCCCCAAGTTAAATAAGGAAAGGTTCGTTTGGCCTTACAATTTGTAGAGGTTTCAGTCCACAGTCAGTGGTGCAGCAGAGAGGCATGATCAAGGAGAAATAGTTCATGGCATGGCAAGCAGAAGGCATGGTGCAGCAAGCAGCTTTCTTTCTGTCCCTTTATATTTCATCCAGGCTACAAGCCTATTCACTGGTGCCACCCACACCCAGGATGGGGTTCCCATTAGCCACACCAGAACCATGCTAAACCAACTGAGTTATCACAAACCCTTAAATCTCAGTATCACACACCCTAGTCCAGCATCACACACCCATGATCCAGCCACCTCCCAAAAGCCCCACTTATGAGTGCATAAGTCTTTGGAGGGACATCTAGACACAAGCCATAATACCAATTAAATGTAATAAGCAACAAAGATTAAAAAAAGAAAGAAAGAAGCAAGAACCAAAAGAGAATTTTCAGATTAAATTTAATCAAGGGCCTTTGAGAAATTTAAGAATGTATTGTCACTAGGAAGAACAGGCAGTCAAGAGTGCTTAGAAATATAAACTACCCTTGCAACATATTTTAACCATCAGTAGGTGGCCTAGAATATAGATTGCTCATGTTTACAGACCAGATTAGCAATCTGGAAGGTGAAGTCAAGGAAATCTCATGATGCATGGAACAAAAGTTGAAGAGAATGAAAATATGAGAAAATTAAAAGCTAAACTAAAGGAGAAAAGCTTCAAATGCTCAGCCTTCCTCCAATAGGAGTTTCAGACATGGAAAAAATAGATGCAGACATCAGTGGAGGCCGCAAGGGTCCAGGTATTTTTTTTTTTTTACTTAAATTCTTTTATTGGTACATTTTAGGTATACAACACATTTACATTTCTCTTTGGGAACTTGTACCTTTACATGATGCATCTTGGTTCTTACTTTTTCCCCATTCCTAGCCCTCCCTTCACTCCCTGGGTGCAGGTATTATTGAAGGACAAAAACAGGAAAAAAAAATTTTTTATCCTAAATAAAGATGCAAATCTATAGTTTGGAAGAGCCACTTTAGTGGGACACATAATGGATGTAAACAAAGCGGACAAATACAACCTGAGTCCCAGGCATAATCTACTGAAATTTCAAGGCCACTTTCCTAAAAGTTGCCCAAAAATATGACAGTAAATGTACCTACAAAGGACAAAAGTCAAACTGCACTCAGGTCTCTCATCAACAATCCTAGATCCCAGATGACAGTGGCGGAGTTAAGAGAGAACCTGGTATGAACATAAAATTCTACAAGCATAAAGCTAATTAAAGAAATTCTAGGACTCCAGAAAATTATCTGGCATGCAAAAGAATGATAGTGCCCCATAATTCACCACTAAAGAGTCCACACTTGAATTCCAGAAGCAACTAAATATGACATGATCAAAGAAACTGCAGATATGATGAAATTAACAACTTTGACATGAATCATTAAGAGTTGGAAGCCTTGATGCATAAGTTAATTTTATTTAATTAGCCATTACATAATGTGTACATATTTCAAAACATCATGGTGTACACCACAAATATAAACAATTTTTGTCTATTAAAAAATATCTTTTTTCCTTCAAAAGCAGGACATCATCACACGGTGGTGAGAGGGAGACATCCCTCCAAAAAAGTGATCAGAGAGATGTAATGTTGCTGGACGTGAAGGTTGGAAGGATGAGGCCACACACCAAGGAATGTGAGCAAGTGCAGTTACTTTCCATACTTCTCTCAGTATCTTTCCAGAAGGCAGTGGTTACCTCTCAGGCACTTCTGCTGCAAGTAATTACCAGAAGATATGATCTAGCAAAATAAGAATGGAAGCTAAGAAAGACAAACATCTATGATACAAGATACATGGAAAGTTGCCCAGAAGCAAAATGTAAAGGCAGGTTGGCCACTTTGTAATACACCCAGCCAGCATTCTATCAACATCAGAATAAAAAGTTAAGTTTTGTGAAAACATCTTAAAGAACAAAGTGAATCCCATTTCAAAAAGTATTGGATTGAGAAGCATAGTGATCTTAAAAATTTGATGAAGTAAAAAATAAAAAAGATTAATTGGAAACTTTAGGAAAAATTAGAAGCTGTATACAAAAGTCATGGCTCAAATACATATTCATTTAAGAAATTAATAGAGATTGAGAAAAGACTCTGTCTGCTTCTGATAACAGAAACACTCCCTTTCATGTTCCATGGCAGAATTACCGTATCTTCTCCTTGGATTCAGTCATATCCCTAGAGTTGAAAGGAAACTTTCTTTTTTGGGCGGGGGGACCGGGGATCAAACTTGGGTCCTTGAGCTTGCAAGGCAGGCAGTGGAGCCACTGAGCTAAATCCCCAGCCCGATAGGAAACATTTTTACCAAGTCAAAACACTTGTAATGGTTTGGGGGAACTGACCACTTTTAGAATCAATCCAAGAACAAAGCAATTCAGATTTAGTAATAATTACAATTGATATAATTGGTATCAACACTGGCAATATGAAAATTATGTTGGCCATCAGGATCAGGAAAGAGGAGAGGAATGAGGGAAAAATATACAGTTCTCAGTGTCCCCTTGCATAGCAGAAAGTCAGAGATACTGTCTAAACATGTTTTAAAATAAACATTTTAATATATGTATTTTAACTCATAATCATTCATTTAGCAAGTACTCGTTGACTATCCTTGCCATCTTTCTAAGTACTAAGAATATAAGAGTGTATAATCCCAGCACTTGGAAGGCTGAGGCAGGAGGATTGCAGCAAGTTTGAGGCCAGCCTGGGCTATACAGTGAGTTCAGGATCAGCCTGAACTACATAGCAAGACCTTCTCTCAAAAAAAGAAAAAAAAAAAAAGAACTCTGTGTAAATAGGGAAGGGTGGAGAGGGTAAAGGGCACACAAATAATGGGGAAAAAATAAGAACCAAGATACACCATGTACAGGTACAAGCACCCAATGGTAAATGTAAACGTATTGTGTGCCTAAGATGTACCAATAAAGGAATTTAAGGAAAAAAAAAAAAGAACAAAACAAAGTACTTTTAATCAGAGTCTACATTCTCATGAGACAAAATCAACTATAAACAAATGAGTTCCTTATCTACTAAGTAAATGGTGATTAACGCTACAAAATAGACTATAAACAAATAAATGAGTCCTCTTTCTGGTAAGTTAGATGGTGATTAATGCTATGAAGCAGAAATCAGAAAGCTTCCTGTAAAGAACAGATAGAAAGCAAATATTTCAGGTTGTGTAGGCCACTGGCCTCTGTCTTGGTCTTTAACTATGCCATTGTGGCAGCCATAAACAGTATATAAATAAATGCATATGACTTCGTTCCAGTAAAACTTTATTTACAAAAACAGGTTGTGGGGCCAATTTGACCCATGGCCTGCATGCCATGCTTTGGACACTTTTGCTATAAAGAAAGATTAAGCAACAATTGGAACTAGGGAGAATCATAGAGAGAAGCTTTGCTTCTTCCAAACAGGGAGATGAGAGGAGACGCCAGAGGAACTGAAGGAGAGAATGATGGCCCCAGGGGCCAGATGGGAACGGGGGTCTGGAGAGGAGGTTGAGGAATGTTGCAGTAAATGGAATCCTTGGACCAAGAGGATCAGATGCCCTGGGAAACAGGATCTGCACTTTAACAACATCCCCAAGTGGATCCTGTGCAGATTAAAATTTGTAAAGCACCAAGATGGCGCCTCCTGAGCCATCATAAGCACTTCAGCATTTATTCCAAAGGAGACAGAAAACCATTGGCTGTTACTGTCAGAAGCATGACCTGGTATGACTGTTGTTTTAAATCATTGTGTGGGTTTTTACTTTTATGGTTACTATAGGAAGCCAAAGGATGGTGCAGGAGAAAACTGGATATTCCAATAATCCAGGTGAGAGATGATTTGGATCAGAGTGAGTTAGCTAGAAGTGTTCAGAGTCTGGATGCTCCCTGAAGTAAAGGAAATGAGTGTCCATCAACTCATTTATGAAGTATGAGAGAAGCAGAAAGGACAGGGGGATGATTACAAGATTGGGAATAAATAAGTACAAGGTTGAAGTTGACTTTTACTGAGTGGGAAAGACAGTGGGGAATAGACTGGAAAAGACAAAGGGGAAATAGGCTGGGAGACCACGACTTTTGGTAGGAACACTTCAGGTGGGAGATGTCTGTTAGATACCCAAGTCCAGACAGAGAGCAAGCAGGCAGCTGAGCATGCGAGTCTGGGGTTCAGCAGAGAGGAACACCTACTTAAAAATCTAAAAATAATAAACAGCACAAGAGATGGGGAGTGTGGAAGTGTGGGAGAAGTGGGGCAATTCTGCTAAATCTTTCATCACAAGGACTCAGTAGATACTATTTCAGCTTGAGAGATTAAATAACACCCTGTAAGCACATAGAGTTATGGTAGTAACTACCTGAAGTAAGAAATAATCAAGAAGAAGTTGTTTATCTTATTTGAAACAAGCCAGTCACAAGGGGACAAATATTACATGATCCCACTTCCCGTAGTTCCCAGAATAGTCGCAGTCCTAGACAGAGAGATTAGAACAGTGGCAGCCAGGGACTGGCCAGCAGTTAGCATCTAATGGGTGCGAAGTTTCAGTTAGGGAAGACGGAAAGGTTCTGGAGATGCTGGTGGTGGTGATGGCTGCGCAGCAATTCCATGTATTCAATGCCACCGAACTGAATGTTTAAAAACAAGTAAAATGATAAATTCTATATTAGATATATGTTACCCTGAGGAAAGACTGTTTTCATTTTGTGAAACTTACATAGTAATCACACACATACACAAGTTCTTTCTGCATGGCACGGGGGATGAGAAGCGAGGGGAGAAGGAGGACATACCTCTCATTTTACACTCTTCTACACTGTACTATTTAACCAAATGCACGCATTGTTTTCTCATAGCTTTTAAATAAAATATTCTAAAAGAATGACTACGAAGAGGAAAATTTCAGTCTGTATTTCTGCTTGACTTGTGCTCAAATTCTCAAAAACAGTGTTTCACAGAAACTGATTTCCAAGAACCCTTCAAAGCCCCTTTTTATTATTCTTACTAGAAGCCGTTCCCTTGGAATCAGACACTTGTGTTTTTCCGATGGAGCTTGAATTCGAAGCCTGGGACAGTGAGTGCCTTTGGAAACCTCAGCACAGCCCTCTCTTTTGAACTGCCCTGCTTTCCAGAGCTCCCCACGCATGCCTTGTCCAACTGGACTCCCATCCAACATACCCTTCCGGAAGCCAGGGTTGACCAAGCTGCCCATGTGGGCCCCTAAAGCCTGTTGGAAGATGGCTCGTGAGCCAGACAGCCCCACCAGAGAGCAGACCTGAGCAAAATCCCATTCTGCAGCTGTTCACTGCCTGGGCTGCAATCAACAGGCTGAAAGATGCCAATAGAAAGGGCTTGAGTAGTCCATCACATCTCAGAGAATTCACCAGAAATTCTAGATTCCAGGCTAGAAGGTGCTAGCATCTCAGAGTTGGAAAAGGCCTCAGAAATCATACTGTTAAACCATTTAATTTTATAATGGGAGAAATGAGGCCCAACTATTCACAATCATGAGTAAGGAGTTAGAAGCAAAGCTGACACCCTAAGTTAGACATGGACATCAGGAGACATAGCAAGGCCTACACTTAAGTCTGAAGGATCTTCCAAAATGGCAGGCCTTGTCCTGTTCAGGGCAGGTTGAGGAAAGACAGGGGTAAGGCAACTGGAAGAAGTGAGGAGGTGGGGAAGAGTATCCATCGTTTCAGTTACCTTCTCAGATACGATAAAAGCACACCGCCTAAGCCAGAACTAAGTCAATTCTTAGATGGACTATGAAGTCATTCACTTGATAGATGGGTTCTTTGTTGATTGCTTTCGTGTTCTGGGCCAACCCTGGCTTTAAGTGCTCTGGACGTGGGACTGGATCAATCTTGGCCCTGCTCTTCAAGGACTCAGAGTCCTGGAAACCAGAAGGTGGCCATCCCTGAGACATTACTGTACAGCGTGACAGCATGGCATGGAGCACTGCATCCTACAGTCCTCACCCCGACTTGCTGAGTTAGGTTATTCTGGAAAGTTAGGTTATTTCCGAGTCATTCAGAGCTGGACTCTGAAAGGGGAAGATTTCACCTTCAATTTTATTTTATTTTTTGCACCCTCAATTTCACATGTACCTAGGTCAGGCTTAACAACACAGGTAGAACACCAAACAGGCTTCTGGTCCCATGTGTTTGTAATTACTGCCCCCAAGGGCTGTGCTGTGAAGGACAGCAAGGGCAGCTGGGGTTCATGGGCTATCTTGATTGATGAATGCCATCAGCCGTGGGAAAGGCATCTGGGAAAGATGGCAGGTCCTGCAGAGCAAGCCCCACTTTCTTTAAAATTTCCAAATCTCCCCAAAGCCACTCCCACTTGATAAAAAGGGAGATTCAAGGGCACTAAATAAAGCTGTTAAAGGCCATTCGCACCTTATTAAGACCTTTTCCAAGATGCAGCCTGAAACAGGCCCAAAAAATACAGAATGGAGGAACATTTTGGAGAAAAAACATGGGGCTGTCAGACAGCATTTTATTTAAGGAGCGAGTATTCCCAAGGCTTCACTTCTGGGCTTCATTTCCCGAACATACAGGTAGATGGAGGGATCTCAGTAGAGAATTCTGCAACCTTGTTATGTGGCCCAGGATGACCCAAGGTGTGACCTTGGGCAATGAATTTAGAGTCACCAAACCTCAAGCCTTTCCTCAAAATGTAGATAACAACCTCTAATTCATTGTGTTTTGCAGGTATTAAATAAGACTAGTCTTAGAAAATACAGAGAGAGAACCACACCCAAAGTAGGTGTTTGAAAGCATTCATTCCCCACCCCTTACTTTCTCCCCCAAAGGGTACACTGTGAAGAGTGGGTTATCGGTCAGTTTTGTTAAGGAATAATTTGCATACAGTAAGATTCATTCATTCTGGATGAACAGTTCCACAAGTTTTGGCAAACGCAGGCAGCCACATAAATACTAACAAAATAGACATAAAATGCTACCACCCTCCCCCAAATTTCCTTCATGTCTTTTTCCATCCAATCTCTTGCCTCTACCTCCAGCCTTTGGCAAATACTGATCCGATTTCTGCCCCTATAGTTTTATTTTTTATTTCAATCTATTTCAAAAGCATAAATCCGAACAGCAAATAATCCTCTTGAGTTTTTCCTTCACATCCTACTCAAAAATAGCTCAGCTCTGACAGCAAGCTCTCTGTTCCAGGAAAATTCTTCATTAAATAAATGAATTCCATGTGCATATTAAAAAGACATTTTCCTTCGTATTCCTTCTATTTATAGCTGTAGTTGAACCACCAGGGGCCCAAGGAGCTTGTCAGGGTCTCCCTGTGTTTTTCAGCTCACACTCTTTCCTCCCTGCTCCACCCAACTACAGATCTAGCCCAGGCCCAGGTGGTGCAGGGAGGGCCCAGAGGGGCCAGAGGCCTGGGGAGGTGTTTCCTGCAGAGGTGTACTCCCCTACCTACTTAGGGATGTCCTGTGGTTCCTGGGAGATACGAAGCCATATGACAATCAAGAGGAAGTAGAATAAAGGGAATTGGACTAGAAACAAGGTAGCAGGAAGGAGGGTAGAGTTAGTTAGGTAGTCCCTGAAGTTCTTTCCTACAGGAAAATCCCATGGCCCAAGAAGATCAAATCATAACATGAGCCCACCCCTTTAACCCCCTGCTCAATTCCATGTGCCAGATACCAGGTTAGGCACAAGAATTACAAATGGGCAGGTAGAGATACAATAATTAGGCTTGATTCTTACCCACAAAGAACTGACTGTATAATAGAAATAAAACCTGCAGAGAAGGGGATGTGGTTGAGTGGAAGAGAACTGGCAGGGACCATGGAGTTGGAGGAAATGAGACTATAACTTGACTGGGGTTTTCTGGTTGTGTGACACTGGGAATGTGGTTTTAACTCCCTGAGTTTCCGAGTTCTTGCCTCTAAGTTAAAAATCATATCCACCTTCACAGAACTGTTCTGTGGAAAGAAAGAGGCAATGGATATAAATAATCTGGGCCAGCTCCTATCGCATACAGACTCAGCAAGAGTAGTTTCCTTATTACCCTCTGCTCTAACCAGGGTTCTCTAGGAAAACAGAAACTGTAAGGGAGTAGATAGATTGATAGATGATAGATGGCAGATATTACATATATGTCTATGAGGTGTAATTTAAAAATTTTATTACAGTAAAAGACATATCGCCATCAATTCCCCTCATAATACTCCCCCTAGCTTCAAACACACTTATCCCATCATTCTTGTCCCTTACTGAAGCAATCCTGGAAGTCCTCTTTCATGAGCGTCTTTACAAACTGTGAGTTAGAATGCAGTGGCTGCCGCTGCAGAGGACCATTCAGCAAAAAGGCAGAGTCATGACAACATTCGGGTGTGTGCTCACCCACCGCATTCACCAGATCTGGACTGCTTGACCTCGAACTCTTCCCCAAAATCAAGATGACAGCGAAAGGTAAACATTTTGAATGGATTCAGGACACTGAGGCAACCACGACAGCACAACTATAGACATTCAGCAAAGACTTCCAGAATTGCTTCAGAACATGACAAGAACAATGACATGAGAGTGTTTGGAATGAGGGTATTTTGAGGGGAAATAATGGCGATGTGTCTTTTGTTGTACTAAATTGTAATGCGAACATTGGCAGTATTTTTCAATTATACTCACACATGGATATATAGACAGAGCTAGAAATAGGTAGATACGTAGGGAGGGAGGAGAGAGAGAGACAGAGGAGAGGAGAGGAGAAGAGAGGACTTATTATAAGGAATTGACTCCTGATTACAGAGGCTGGGAACTTACAAGATCTGCAGCCAGCAAGCTGAAGACCTATGAAAATCCTCAGTTCTAGTCCAGGTTTAAGGCCAAGAACCAGGAGAGCCGATACTTTAAGTTCCAGCCTGAAATGAACGCCAAGAGCCAAGAAGAGCAACCTTTCATCTGTGCCTGAAGGTAGGGAAACCCTGGCATCCCAGCCCAGCCAGTCAGGCAGGAGGGGGCTCTCACTGGGTCTTATGCTCCCCTTCTCAATCAACAATTTTCATCAATACTTCAATTCATCAATACTTCCTCCTTTTTATTGAAGGTTTACTGTCTGCCAGGCAGCGTACTGGGCGCTTAACATACTTTCTCTCAGCTAATCTTGCTACAATCAGCGGGCATGGGCATTGTGCTAGGAGTCTCAATTTACAGATAGGGAAACTAAGGCCCAAGAGTGACAAACTGACTTGTTCAGAGCCTCACAGAGAAAGCACAGAGCTCACCCAACTCAACTCCTCGCTCTCTACCAACTCCTTTCTATTATTAAAGGTCAATACAATTCAACTCCATTTTTGAAAGATGCATTAACTCTAATTGGTGTTCTGTCAGTGGAGGTGATCATGACCAGGGATTGACAGCACAAACTCTGCAATCACAGCAACCTGGTTTCAAATCCACTTATCAGCTACGGGGCCTAGAGCTTGGGCTTTCATCTCTCTGTACTGTTTCCTTGTCTGTAAAATTAATATTAATATCGGATTTGAAAGTTTATCGGAATAACCTGTGTAAAGAATATGCAATGGTTGTTGATCAGTCATAAATTCTTTGGGGGACACGGGGTTGGGGGGGGGTGAGGCAGGTTCGCACTGTGTAGTCCAAGCTGGGCCTAAACTCACTATGTAGCCCAGATTGGCCTGGGACTCCCAGGAATCCTCCTGCCTTATTCTCCCGAGTGCTGGGGAGGATAATAAATTCATTCTTAAACTATGACAATCATCACTTTCCTGAAGTCTTGGCTGGTGTGGTGTCTGTTGATTGATTGATGAAGGAAAGTGTATGGCATGCTGAATCACTCCTAAATATCATCCACTTGACAACTCACCAGAATGGCAGTCACATTCTCATTTACTGTGCCATTCGGGGCAAAAGAGAGGTCTGTCTCCCAAACAGAATACATCATTTGTGTCAAATTTAAATTTCACTCCAGATTCCTCAGATGGCCCTTGGCTGAGCTTTTCTCTTCCCGGATATACTCCCACAATCTAGTGCCTCTCCACTCGCCACCTCTTCTCCGAAACCCTTCTTGCCTGGGCTCTTAATCTGTTAGGAGCAATGGCTCAGAGTGTCCCAGTTTGGGTACACTTCTCTCTTTGGAGTGGACAAGATTGCTTAATAATTTATATAATGGCTCAAAGCCTTGGCTGGGCTTTGAGTCTCAGCTCTGTGTCCTGGGACAAATTACTTAATTCTCTGAGACTCAGATGACATATGCATTAAATGATGATAATAGTATCTACCTTGTAGGGTCATTTAAAAGGGTAGATGAAAAGATTTTACAAATTCCCTAACATTAATTTCTTCAGTAAGATGGAAGATTTTTGGTTTGAGCTTTGTGGGTTTTTTATTTGTTTCCATTTGTTTGCTTATTTGCTCGTGTGTTGTTTTGCTGTCAAGGATTGAACCCAGGGCCTTGCGCATGCTAAGCACTGAGTTCCATCCCCAACCAAGAAGGAAATTCTTAACAAACATTTGCTACTCGTTGGGTTGTTGCTATCCCTGTTGCATTTTTGAGCTCATGAAGTCTTTTCACATCTGGTATGTTGTTGGACACAGCCTTGTGAGGAACCAGGTTTCTTCCTGTTGGAAAGTTGAATTGGACCACGAGAAGGGAAGTGTTTGGGCTCAGGTGACAGCTGGCAAACCAGGGCCTGGATCCTGAATCCTGACGCTACAGTGGATGTTACTACTCTGGTACTGATGTTTCTAACACTCAGTCCTACTTTTGTCTAGAGAGACCATGTAATGAAGGCTTCAGTTTGCTTCATTCAATAAGCAAGCAGCAAAATCAGCTAAATGTAACAGCCCTTGAAGCAAAATGCCTTCCAATTGGGAGGCAGATGTCAGAGTGGCCAAGCAACCAGTCTTTGCAATAAGGCCTGACTTCAAGTTAGCACTTTGCCACTAACCATTCCTCAGGCCCTGGGCAAGTTCCTTCATCTCTATGAGGCTCCATTTCCACTGATGTAAAATGATGACAGCAATAGCACCTACCTCTTCCAAAGCTTATGTCAGAAGGAAGGCTCATAGAAATCCTGAATAACTGTTTACCAGCATTACTTTTTACCCCTCAATTTGTGATTACTGCTATTGGACTCCTGGAATAAAGACTCCTCAGCATGGTCTACAACCTAATCTATCCCAGCTCCTCATTCAACCTATCCTTCCTCTTTGCTCACTACCACCAGCCACATTAGCAAGATGACTGTGTAAGTTCTCACCCAGTGGAGACAACTCAGGGAGTACCAGAAGGCACTCTTAAATGAGCATTCTGAGCTCAAGCTGGGTCTACCTCTGGCAAGCAAGTGTATGTGTCACCTACACAGTGAGCTTCTCTCCACATTTGGTTTATGCCAAACTCCTTTGCAACTTGTGCGTGTGCTGCTTTACTTAAGCAAGATGCCCCTCCTTCCCTCCATGTTCCACCACCTGTGAGGCCCTTCAAGTCTCACCCTCTGCGACACCTCAAACACAGGCCCCCGAAGCAACCTGTATACTTTCCTTCTAATACCTCTCATAACCTTTCCTTAAACAGTGGTTACTGTCAACATTGAATTGCATGTCTCTCTCTTCCACTGGACTGTCAGCATCCCGAATGTAGGCCATGACTGTCTTGTTCATCACTGTTTCTCAAGTTTCTAGCAGTTACTTAAGGAATAAAAGAAGGGGTTGTGTAAAATTGTTACTACGTTTGATCTGCACGATAGCGCTGCAAGATGAAAAGGCATTATCACCTCCATATAGCTGGAGAAGTGGAAATTGAGACTTTAAAAGATGCACACAAAGTTATGCAGTGAGTGAGTCATTAAGTGCACGGGCCTCAGAGAGGACTAGTACCCCCTCAGTATTTCTTGCTACTCTGAGCCATTCTGTCTCCTAACGTTCCATCCTCTTGGCTCTGGATCTGAAAAACTCAACCCCTACAACGAAGAGTTAAGAAACACAAGAGAAATTTCCCTGAACATAGAAAAGTCTTCTTTTTCTCCTCTTTGGGGGGTGGGGGGTGGAAAGGAAGTTTACTTCAAATAGATATAAGAAATAAACATTTTCACCAGGTTGAATGCAGCCCATTCCAGTGGTTATTTAGATTAAAACCCCAGGCCAGAGTTGGGGCCGACTTCATCTCTCCATGCGGCAGAAAGTGCATGAGGTTCAGGCCACACTCTGGAGCCTGGGCCGGCCAGGAAGGAGCACAGAAGGAAACAGTTCAGAATCCCAGGCCTCCCGGGTCTTCTCAAGGCCTGAAATTTGAGAGGCCTCCTGAACTTGGAGAGAGGTCAATGGCCTAATGCTCCATTGTCCACTGAGTTAACCCAGTGCAATCCCAGATACCGAAAAAACCCACTATTTTCTTACAGCAGAGACCCTTCTAGTTCTCCGAGTGCTTCCAGAAGCAGCGTAGTCTTCCTTTTTTCCTATCTACAACTTTTTTAAAAGGTGTGGAAATGGGAAATGCAGCAAACAATCATTCTGACCATGGGATTTGGTGCCAGACAGATTTGAATCCCATTTCTGTGACTTTCTAGCTGTAGATCTTGAATAAGTTGCTGAACCTCTCTGAGCCTCAGTTTTCTCTTTTATAAGGTAAAGATAGCAGCACTGCGTACAGTAATCAACCACAGGATGCGTGTAAAATGCCTGGCTCTAATATTCAATAGTAATTCAATATCAGTAATCCATAAGTCAGAATTTCTGGATTTCATTTCATGGAATGGGCAAACATGTCCTCAGTTCATCTCCATAGTTAAACAGCAGGCTGAGTAAAGATTTATGGGATAAATCAATAAACGAAGGAACCTCTGTCCCAAGAAAACTTTCCTAGTTTGGGGCCTAAAGGCTTCTGGAATAAACGGCTGTGACAGATTGGTGAATACTATGCCTTTGGAGTAATCAAGTTGAAAGAAAAATCCTTGCTGGCACTTTCATGGGGTGAAGGAGAAACGGGGCTGGGCCCTGACAAATCCCACACGCAGCCTGACAGGGTGAGCGGTGGCCTCATCAAATCGGCCCTTGGCAGAGGCACTCAGGGAGTTCTTACTTACCAGCCTCTGCAGCCCCGGCTGTCTGTCCACAGCAGCCTCTACCTCTGATTGGGGAGCCCCGTGTCGGGCGACCAGGGGGTCCACTGATTGGAGTCAGCTCGCTGAGCTGTCAGCTAGAAAGAGGGGGATATTGAATTCATCAGTCATATTGACAGGGAGCATGGGGTGGGGGAGGAGCCCCCGGGGTGAGGGAGCAGCTGAGTGGAGGGCAAAGCTGTGCGGAGCAGCTCATTCAGCTTCGGGCAGAGTGACCCCTTGAGCCACATGAAGGGCCCCAGATTCCCACTTTTTTGCTGTTGGTTGTTTCAAATTGCACTAAATGATGCATGATAAATGTTAGCCACTGGTCCTCACTCAAACCATGTAAGAAAAACACTAGACAGTTTTCTAAATTTTTTCGTAGCATTTTTAATGGATTGTTGGTGTTATATAAGATGTTACTCTTCCATTATCGGACATTCTGCTACTATGTGGGAGGCGGAAAGAAATTGGGATTTGTAGAACACCTGCTTTGTGACGTGTGTGTGTACACATCTATGGCTTCATTTACTTCACTGAGACATGGGCATGGGTAATCCCTAAGCTGCAGACAAGGAAACAAGGGGAAAAGATGATTAACTGACCAGAAACAGATCCAGATTTTCAATGTGAAGCTATGAATCTCAGAACTGGGATCAGTCAGTGCTCCAAAAAGCAGTAACCCGAGGTGTTTTGGCCCTTGCTCACTTGTTGATTGATCACACTGATGTTTTTTCACTGATTAGGCTTTGAAGTGAATTGTTTTTCTCCATGAGCTTTAGCCAGAGTCCAACCAAGTTGCCCTGCTAAACCTTCAGATCAGCATCTGGCTCCTCTGTGTCAGAAGGCGCTGCAGTCCAGCTGGCCTCTGAAAAGCCCTTTCCTAAAACCTGCTCCAGGTCTGGTCCATGCTAAGACCAGTCGTTTTTCTACATTCTTGTAGCCAGATGGACCATGAGGTTCTTTGTCCAAGGGCTAGGGCTGTTCTAACTGGCATGGATGGAGGGGGGATTGTACAGCTTCTCTGTACTCCCCTCTTCTGGCTTCCATGTCTAGGATTACGTGCCAGCTTTAGTACTTTCAGGTTAATGATTCTGAATCACAGATTTGAAAGAGACTGGCAGCTGTCAAGTCCAATGCTCTACTCAGTAACTGGATCTCATCTACATTGTCCCTGCCAAGTAGTTAACCATCTGCCTACCCTCCTCTAGCAATGGGGAGCTCATTACCTTATTCCTTCTTTAGGCAATGCAGCTACTAGAAATTTCTTTCTATCTTTTAAATTGTTTCAGGCAGAGGGGACAATGTAAATAGAGGCATGGAAGAGAGAAAGAGCCTTGATCTTTCAATAAAGATTTAGAATTAGGAGGCTAAGGTTCAACTCCCATGTTGTCTACCTAATCTTTGCTGGTCACCTTGGACAATTTATTTAACCTTTGTGGACTTGAATATTTGTTCCTCAGTTATATCATAGGATAGTGATATCTACCCTAGCTACTCCACACCCTTGCCTTGAGAATCAAATGAGACAATGAATGATTACATCCATAAAGAAAATCCATGTTCTGTTGCTATAACAAAATACCTGAGAATGAGTCTTTGTAAATAAAAGAGGTTTACTTGGCTCAAAGTTTTGGATGCTGGGAGTTCAAGTCAAGCGGTCTCATCTGTTTGGCCATTCGTGAGAGCCTTGTGGAAGATGGCATCACCGTGGCAAGAATTCCTGTATGGTGGAGATCATGTGGTGAGTGAGAGGTCAAAGAGATTTAGCCATTAGGCTTCCTCTTTTTATAAGAACTCACTCTCACAAGAACTGATCAGAGTCCTGAGAGAATCATATTAATGTCTCCCAAGAGTGTCACTCTATACCCTGCTGTACCCGACCTTGCCTCATGTCTTAAAGCTTCCACCATTTCTCAGATCACCACAATGGGGACCAGTCTTCCAACACGTGAACAGTCAGGGAACCATATCCAAGCCAGAGCACGTGCCTTTAGGCTATGGTAGTTGTTATCATAGGGAGTCTCTTATCTAAGCTTTCCACTTTGTTTTTTGTCTTGGTACCGGGGATCAAACTCGGGACCTTGTGCTTTCGAGGCAGGCAGTGGAACCACTGAGCTAAATCCCCAGCTCTAAGTTTTTCACGTTGAATGAGAAAAAGGACCAATGCAGTTGTTTTGGTTTCTTTTGCCTTGTTTTGTTGCTATTTGCAGGGTGAAAAGTTTGACACCTGCTATAAAATCTAGAGGTAGCTCTCGCACAAGTATAGTTGTGTAGTGCACCCTAAATACTTCCAGATGACACCACTGAATGGTCTTTCACTCATTCCTAAATCTCCTTCCTGGTCTATATATATTCTCTGGGCCCCAACTGCCATTTTTGCTGATTTGCACCTAAGATATTTGGGGGCTGCGTTGGTAAAGAAAGATGTTAACAAGGTGAAGCTGATAAATTAATTTTACCTGCTTATTTAAGCCAGATATGTATAGATGGCTCTGGAAGAAAGAAAGGGGGAGAGAAAAGATTTGGGCCTCTCTCTGCTTTATCACAACCCATTCTGATTTTCCAAGATTATCTATCAGACACAGACCCCAAAACTGACTCTTTGTCCATGAAATCTTTCTGAAATAGCATCTTCAGGTACTCCAGTCCTGAATGCCTCTTCACAGTTTTGGGACCATGTTTTGGGAAAGACCGACTTAATTTTAAACACAACAGTTCTTGATGTTCTATCATTTAACTTTGACAAGAATCCTTTGTGTTAATTCTTATCGTTCTCATTATTTAAATGTGAAAAGTCAGCGGAGAGAAGTGAAAGTGCTTATCCAAGTTCGTAAGGTTAGCAGAAGCAAAACAAGAACCAAAATCATTCTCCTTTAAAATAAAAAGAAGTACCAAAGGCAACATCTAGTAAATGCACATTTCAACAAAGATGTCAACATTGATTAAATCCCTTCTCTTGCTATGTCTTCAAGCTGACATCTCTTCAAATCCACATTTTTTTCTCTATCACATGTAATCTGCTATTAACCTCTTCTAATGAAATTCACATTTCCGATATTGTTCATTTTTTTAACCCTTAGAAGTTCCATGTGGGTCTTATTTGATATATCCATTTCTCTCCTTATTTTATATTTTTCTTTCAATACCTGCACAGAATTATACAGCAATAACTATTTTAAAGTTCTGGTCTGCTAGTTCAAAATCATCATGTCATTTTGGGGCCTATTTCTATTGGTGGATCAGTGTTTTTGTTCTAGCTCAAAATCATAATTTCTGCTTTCTTATATTTTGCAACATTGCACTGGATTCTGGACATTTTGACTAGTATGTCACTGAGATTCTAGAGTTTCTTGTTTTCCTTGAAAGAGTATTGGACTTAATTTTCTCAAGCAGTTGGCTTAATTATGGGTCCCTTTTATTCCTTAGTGTTATAGTTTGGATCTTAAATTTCCCCAAAGGTCATGTGCTGAAAGTTTGGTCTCCAGCCTATGGTGCTATTAGGAGGTAGGGGAATTCTGAGGTGGGCCCAGTTGGAAGAAGCAGGTCACTAGGGATGTAACTCTGAAGGATATATTTTGTTGCTGGTACCTCCTTTCTCCTCTCTCTCTCTCTCTCTCTCTCTCCCCTCCCTCTCTCTCCTTCTCTATTTGTCTCTCTCTCTCTCTCTTTCCATTCTCCCCTCTCTTTCTCTATCTTGAAACACAGTGTCACAGAGCCTGCCAGATGGGTGACCTGGGGGATCCTGGGAACACATTCTAGAAACTTGAAGAACAACCACATAAATACATCCAGCTCCAGGCGACAATCTCTCTCTCTTCCTCTCTCTCTCTCTATCTCTCTCACTCACTCTCTTCCCTCCCACTCTCACTTTCCCTGTCTCCCTCTCCCCCTCTCCCCCCCTTCCTCTTGTATGCCAAGAAGTGAGCAGCTTTCCTCTGCCACAACCTTCCACCATGATGTTTTCACTTCACCACAGGACTGGAAGCAATGGAACCAACTAACCATGGACTGAAACCTCCAACACCATGAGCCAAAATAAACTTTTCCTCCCAGACATTTGTCACAGTGATGGAAAACTAACACACACTGTTTTTAAGCTTTGTTGGAGTAGCTCTAGAACAGGCATTATCATAGAGATGGTTCAACCCCTAACTAAGATGTAATCCCTCTGGAGTTTTCACTGAATGCCCTAGCTGATAATCAGGGCCTTTCTAATTTGATTAGTTGGGGCTTGAAAGTTGCCCTGCCTTCTGTGAACTCTAGGAATGGTTCTGATTATCTTGCCTCCTGGTCATCCTTTGCCTGACCTTCTGCAGTTTCGTTCTATAAATATGCAATATTTTTACTCAGTATTTAAAAGTACCCCTGGGCAGATTTCTGGAGATCTTTTACTGCATCGTTCCCTTCTCTACATCTCTGCCCTGAAAGTTCCTGCTACCTCTTCCTTCTTTCTGATCTCATCTTCAGTCTATTTTTGGGTTCTCCCTTCCTGAGAAGCTGGCTTCACGCTGACTGCTATGGCAATTTTAGGGGCCATCTTATGTGTTTGCTTTTATTTCAGGGATCACACTGTTGTCCAATTTTGGAAAACAGTTCTTTATGTAACTTGTCTTGCTGTTTGTTATGAGGAGGCTAAGTTCGTCGCTTGTTCTTGTTATGGCTGAAGGAAAAAATACTCTACTGTGATCCTTTATTCCCTGAGCCTCTTTCTAGTATGTCTCTAGCTCTTGTTCTCCTGACTAAAATCAGGTCCTGATTCTGAGGCCTGGTTGACAAGTTTTCTGCTTAGCCAAATCTCTAGTTATCATCAGTGTAAGACAGCCTTTGCCTAGGGTTATTTTTCTCTTCTAAGGGGTATCCTCCATTTTTATCTTCTCATTTCCAATTCATACTTTTGTCTAACACAATTTGAATTTCACTAACTCCACTGTCACTGCTGACCCTGCTGACAGAACTGAGCAATATTTCCTCATTCTAAAATCCAATGGAAGCTCTTCTGCTCCCTCCTATTTCTGGACAACATTTAATATTGGCAACTCTTTCCTCCTCCTCAAGTTCCTCATATACTTGGAGGAGAGAGAACATAACGTGTGGTTCAGAGCCCAAACTTTGGTCAAATTAGATTTTGTTTAATTTAAATTCTGCCACTTACATAAATCTTACATAAATGTAAGGCCTTGGACTAATTTCTTGGCTCCTTTAGTCTCATTTTCTCATATATTAAAAGAACATAATAATATCTACCTCATAATATTGATGAAAGATGAAATGAAATACATTCAAAAGATGTTTAGTGAAATGCCTGGCACACAGAAAGTATTTCATACATGATAGCCATGATTATTACTTTTCTTCTAAACTTCCATGGCTTTTCGCTTCTCGGCCTTTTGGCTAAGATCATGTCTAAACTTCCATGACTTTATTCTCTCCTGGTTGTCTCTGGCCATTAAGTGCATTTCCTTTAAAGTTTTCTTCCCCCCCCTTCCCATTAACTTTATTGGTACATTTTAGGTATAAAATACAGTTACATTCATCATTGGGATCTTGTACCATTACATGAGTCTCTTGGTTCTTATTTTTTTTCCCCTTCCCTTGCCCTCCCTTCACCCCCTCCACCCTTCCCTATTTGCAAAGACCTTGTTTCCATTTTTTCCCTCTTCTCATATTTTTTCCTTTCCCTTTTTTCCCTTCCCCTACCCCTCCCAATTCCCCTGCTCTTTTAGACCTTTTCTTCCTGTTACACAATATCAGTTATACATTTTTTAAATTACAATATTAAGATCTAGGAGACATTACCACAGATTTTACAGAATTTAAAAGAATATAGAAAGCATATTACAAAAATCTGTTTTGAAATAAATTTGACAACTTCTAAGAAGTACCTTGGAAGACAAATTAATGAAACTAACTCTGGAGGAAATATAAAATTTGAATAGCGCCTATTAAAGAAAGTATATTCCTAGCTTGAAAACCTACCTATATGACAACAGCAGGCTCATATACATTTTAACTGATAAATTATATCAAACAATTAAAGCAGAAAAAAGAAGGCACACTTCTCCCCTCATTTTAGGAACTCAACATTGTGCTAATCCTAAAACTGGATAAAGATAATAGAAGAAAAAAGTATGAACATAGATAGAAATTTGTTTATAGTTTTCTTGTCTTCTGACCATAAAATCCTTGAAAATTCATGTCTAAGACTCCTTTGTTTTGTTTTGTTTTGTTTGCTTTTGCATTTTAGATTAATACTTTTTAAAGTAAAATATTAAACATCGCTTCTTGGCCTTTTGGCTAAGATCAAGTGTAAAAATAAAATATTAAAAAGTATTGAGTCGGGCCAGGGATTTAGCTCAGTGGCGCTGTGCCTGCCTCACAAGTGCGAGGTCCTGAGTTCGATCCCTGGTACCAAAAAAAAAGTATTGAGTTAAAGCAATAAAGCATTTATGAAATAGCTATAAAAAAGAAAAGAAGCACAATTTAGATTAGACCCTTTTCTTCCCACCCTTTTGAAGATACACATTGTTGTAATTATTTTTGAAATCGCTTGGGTGCACTACTGGGATCCTACCCCTACCCTTCCCGCTATTCTGATTTGTGTGTGTATCATCTCCACACTTATTTCTTCAGTGTGACCACATGTGTTCAGTTTTATAAGCATTTGTTGTGCTTCCCATAAAAAGCATCATAGTGGATGTTCTCTTCTGTGACTTTCTTTTTCCACTTAACATTATTTTCTTGAGGCTCATCCATGTTGTTTCTGAAGCACTGCTTCATTATTTTTTATTACTGCATCATTCCATTGCACAAACACTCCACAGTTGATTTAGTCTCTCTATTGTTGGGTATATGGGGTTTTTTTTTCATTTCTTACTAATACAGACATGCTACTATGAGCTTTTTTCATACTTCTTCTCTGAATTTTTCTAAAATATAGATCCAGAACTAGTATTTCTGGGTAAGAGGGTTTGCACATTTTTATAAGGTAATTGAAAATTATTGTTGAAAATAATTGTGTCAATTTGTACTTCATCATCATTGCATAAACAATCCAGTTGTTTAACATCCTTACCAGCCTTAATACTGTCATACTTTTCTGATTTTTTTTTTTTACCTTATCCAATATCCTTTAGCTTCCTTCAATCACCACTTCTGAGCTGATGTTGGGCAAATGTTTATGTCCACTTTGTGTCTTTTTCCTAAGCTTCAGACTCATTTAATCAACTGCCCATTTAATTCTCCTTCCAGCAGAGAAAATGTAAATGCCACAAACTGAGCACATTTTTTTCAGCGAACTCTGCCATCTTTGCCCCATCACCAAATGAGAAACCCAAAACCAAAGCATCACCCTGGACTTTCTCTTTCCTTTTTACCCTACAGTCCATCAGTATAGTACCCAAATTCTCTTAACTCCCCAATAGCATTTGAATCAACTCCTTCTTTTCTATTGTGTTTCACTGATATTTCTAGCGCTCTTTTTTTTTGGAACTGATAGTGTGATTTCACCTCCTTATTCCATGACGTTGGTAAGGCCACATGGCTTGCTTGTATAACTACGTGCAGATATGACATATGTCACTACTCAGCAGAAGTACATGAGTGGCCTTGACCTATAGGCCCTGACACAGTGACAGAATTACATCTTGGGGAGGCTCTGCTGGCCTTGATTCCTGAGTGAAAACAACATGATGCAGACCTGCTCACACAGTCAGCAACAGAGTACAAATATAAAATTAATCTTTGCTGTTCTGAGTCATGGGAAATTTGAAGTTATTTGTGACTACAGGGATACTTAGCCTCTTCTGACAAATAGACCCTTCTTTTCACCTTCAAGACTCTTGAGCACAGACAAGCAGCAAGACTAAGAACTTTCCAGTTCCCTTGGAGTTCACTGCTATGAGATTTTTTTTTTCTCTTGCAACTTCCTGAATAAACTCTTATGTTGGCATAAAAATAATAGCCTTTGAATACCCAAGTTCAGAGTGTGCTGAGCTCTTTCCAAGTGGCATAATTGAGGTTTGGCACTTTCGTCCAGAGCACAGCAATTCTCTATCTGCATAAAAGTCAGCTGTTATCTTCTTTCCAAAGCCATCAAATCCCAAAATAGCATGAGTCTGGATGGAGGAGGCTAATATCTTCTTGGCAGAGCCCAGTGTCAGGTTTCAAGGGCACCATTTAACGTCCAGCTGCCTGAAGGACATAACCTAGTCTGTGTCTGAAAGGCGCAAAGACTTACCCAATTTTATTTTATAGGAACTAATCAAACTGAAGTCATGTTATGACACCAACTCAGTGAAAGGAAATTAACATTGACTGAGCACCTTCAAGTGCCAAGCATTTTAAGTCTTATTTAATCATCAAAAACCACCTTGTGTGTTAGATATTATTAGTGTAGCAGACAAATCATTCCAAGAAAATAGATGCAAATTGAGTGAATAGTTGACCCAGGTCATGGTAAAGATTCTAGATTCAAAGCCCAGAGCTTAGGATTTCTTTTAAGGTGTTCTTTTGACTCCACCATAGTCTTAATTGTGATACTTCCCTAAACTGAGAGTTACATTGCCTCTTAGTGTGATACCAATGCTGAAGGGAGAAAAAGATGGGAAAAGACGAGATAAAAACGAAGAAAAACGCCACCTTTGAAGGGCTAGTGATATAAAGTGATCGACCTACAACAACAGAGGCAGCTTAATTAATGTGATGTGATAAATTCATCCATCTTTCTTCATTTCCCAAGCATTACCCAGGGAGATTTGGAGATGCAATCCCAGCCACCACCTTAAAGGGCTCAGAGTGGAGAACCCAGGGTGTAAGAGAATCCCTCAAGTGGGCGTGTCAAGGAGGATAGGTGAGTTCTTTCCACTGAGTCAGCCAAGGCTTTGAAAGACAAGTGGCCGACCACCAGGCAAAAAGCATTCAGGCCTCTGGTGCAGAATAAGCAGAGGCCCAGAGGTCAAGACTGTGGATTCTCTCCTGGAGAGGAAAGGGGGCTTCTGGATGAACATGACCAGTCAACTGAGCCCTGATGAATGACAGAAGCAGCCCTGAGGCCAGGGTAGAAACCTGCACAGCGAAGCTTCTTGAGGCAGCTGATGCAGTTGGCATGCAGGAGGGCGCAGCTGAAAATGAAACCAGAAGACAAAGGTTGGGGTGCTCCTTGGGGCCCTTGGTTTGCCAAGAAAGTGGAAGTCTTTCCTATAAGCAATAGGCACCTGATGATACAATGTTTTTACATTTGTATGTGTATGTGTGTGTGTGTGTGCGCGCGCGCGTGTAAAAAATATTTAAATGGAGCTTGGTGCATTATAAGTCCTCAGCGTTAGCTGTCCTTCTTTTAAATTATTATCTTAATCAGCCTGTGCTGCTCTAAGAAATACCAAAACTCGAGTGGCTTACCAATAATAAAAATTTATTTCTCACAGTTCTGGAGCCTAAAAGTTTGCAATCAAGCTGCCAAGTACAGCTGGGGTCTGCAGAGGACCCTCTCCCTCATTTTTCAAGAACTAGCTTCTCACTGCATCATCACATGAGGGAGAGGGAGAGGGAGAACAGAGCACTGTGAGCTCCTAGGTTTCTTCTCAGGAGGACATTCGCCCCACGGCGGGGGCTTCACCTTCTTGAACTCATCCTTGATCTCCTGAAGGTCTCACCTGCAAATACTGTCAAATTGGGGACTAAGGGTTTAACATGAATTGGGGGACATACAAACATTTAGTCCAGAAGAATTATCTTTATTAAAGAAAGAATTGAGAGAAGGAAACAATGTGGTCATGTTTGCAATTTAGGAAGGTCTCCTGGCAGGCAGCATGTAGGAGATCACAAGTGAAGCATCTTTTCCCACTCTGGTGGTGACTACTCAGTGGCAGGTTAGATCTGGGCTCCCCCTCTGCATACTTTCTGGGGATCACCGGCTTACACTGGCATTCGATGCTGGGTTTCTTGAGGCCAGAGGTTGGGCTGATCTCTGTGTCCTCCACATTGCCTGGTGGAGAGGGCAGCTAATGGAACATTGATATGAATGGAAATGTCTACTGGTGCCTGTCATAGCTAGCGTCCACCCCACGGCGGGAGCCTTCCTCTGTCTATTCCATCTTCAAGAGCCTTATCATCAAATCTGGCCTGGCCCTAGCCTTCTGATGTCATGTTTCAAAGGTTCCTTCTGGGACTGTGGGTGGTAAGTATGGTGTCCATGTGCTCCTCACTTCCCAGAACCATCCATATCCCAGCTTCCAGTTTCTTCACCCTTGCCTTGAAATTGACGACAAATGAAATTTGCAAGCCCATCTAGGAAAATTACCTCAGCGCCCAAGTCATTTCCTGGGTGAGGTGTTTTTGGGTTTTTTTCCAAATTCCCTGGGCCACTGGTAAGCCATTTTTACCCATGTAAATGGATGAGAGACAATGTCACAGCACAGTAAAATCTTCGTGTCTAATGACTGACTCAAATTTCTCTGACCTTGGTTCCCTTTTGGAACCTGACATGTCAGATCACTGGGGCTTGTCTCAGACCTTCTGTCACTTGAGGCCAGGGACAGCTGGACAGCTCAGGGAAGTAGAAATTGATTTCTAGCATTATCGTGTGAGGCTGTACATCCTAGTCATGGCTCAGATGGATCACTTGGCCATTCATTAATTTGAACCCATTTCTAGAGCTCTTATGGTAAACAAGCCCGTGCTGGATTCTGAGGACACCAAGATAAGGAAGGCCTGTGCCCTTTTCCAGAGGAAGCTGAGCATTACGCTGACTGTAACATAAGGCATCTCTGCGTAAGATCTGCATCACCCACATCAATGAGAGTGCTGGGGAGCAGGGGGTTGGAGGAGGAGATAAAGAACATGCATAACCACATGGCAATGATGCAATTAATGCAATATTGACAGCAGTGAAAGCCTTAAGGAAAAATATATACAATGGAAGCATATATTATATATAACCAGCATATCTGATATCAATGTATGTATATGTAATTTATGCATATATTATACATATACCTGTTTATACCTGCACACAGTAGGCATACATAGGCATACACAGGCACAGATAGATAGATCCTATAAGTAAGTTATTACTGTAAATGTTCCCATAAATTAACTCATTTAATTCTCACAATGTTGCCATGAAATATGCTCCGTTTATCATTGTCCCTATTTTACAGATGAGGAAATTGAAGCTTAGAATGTTAAGCAATGTGTTCACAATCTTAGCAAGTTGTTGAGTAAGAATCTGAATGAGGCAGGATATTTACCAAGGCTTTGTATTAAATTCTATGCCAGAAACTGCAAAGGGGTTCACAGTAGACTCTCCCCAGCTGAGGAGGCTGTGTTTGCATGGAGGCATTGAGCCACAAGAAGAAATACTCTGAACAAGTCCTTTGAGTTGGGGCTTGAAGACTACCCTCAAAGGGTGGCAAATAGAGGTACAGACACACAGATGGTGGCTGTTGTCGCCGAAGGGGAAGCACTCAGTGTGGGCCGTTTGGATGCTCCAGGCTGCCCATTCATCTTGGTAGTAAAGGACATGGCCTCTGAGATGCCATCTTGTTTGGCCCAGACCTGAGGGGCATCGTCTCCTCCTTGAAGAACTGACCGCTGAAAATAAAGGCACTAAGCACCTATCCCAGGTCCCTGCTGATGTGAAATAAGCCATCCATACATTGACAGTCCCACTATGCTCATGACTTCTGTGAATTGGGAACCGGGAAGGATATAGAGGAAGCAACTTTCTCTACTCTACAATATCTGGGCCCCAGCTGGAAGTCTCAAAGGCTAGAGTAACTGGGAAAGTGGAAGCGTGAGTCTCAGAATGTCTCCTTACCTCATGACTGGGACTGATGCTCTCTGCAGTGAGAACACCCACGTGCAGCCAGTCCTCGCTGCTGCCCATGCTTCCTCAACACGTGGTGGCCAGGTATTATGCACTGTCTTTCCACCAGAACCGGATGGTGGCCACATTGCCTTTGATGACCTGGCCTCTGAGTCATAAGCACACCCAGACTCAAGGGCAGGAAACCCTCAGTTAAATCAAATGTGTCAAGGCCATATGGAAGGAAGGGCGTGCAGGATAGGAGACGTTACTGTGGCCATCTTTGGAAAATACAATCTCTCACACCTTCTGTTTAGGAGTCAGCTGTGTCAGCCTCTCACCATGGAGCTCACAATAACCAGTTGGCTAACAGGCCTCATCTCGTCCCCAGGCCACCTCAGATTCCTTCTCCTATGAGACTCTGAAGGGACAAGTTTCCTCAGACCCAATTTCCCAAATAGCGTTCAAAGGTTATTATTAGACCAGGATGTGACCTCAGAATGAATTCTTTTCCAAGTTCCTCCTCAGGCTTTGTCACCAGCTCGTCCCTCTGCCCTGAACACTCTTCCATCCGATTTTTCAAGGCTGGGTTTTTCTCCATGTAGGGCTCAGTTCCACCATCACCTCTTTGGAGATGCCTTCCCACATAACCCAGGTGAAGGTGTGCACTCCATCTGCCATCTTACCTGCTGCTGTTCTGTTCCTAATATCCCTGTTGTCTGAAATTACCCAGTTCACCTGGTTAAGCTCTAGCTCTTGTACTCATCTCACTCCTCCTGCATCCCCAGAACCACGAGGGCATTGACCTCGATTTTCCTGTTCTCAGGAACCTCACTTGGTGCCTGGCCCCAAGTGACCTTCAAGAAGACATCCACTGGACAGTCACTGAGTGAGGATGTTAAAAGCAATGCCACCTCCAGAGATGCGTTTATTAGAAGGATTCCGGTTAAGGAAAACAGAGGACTTTTACAAGTATCTCAATAAAATGTAGAATTGCTTTCTTTGTCTTCATTACTTCCTAAATCTTCTCCCAAATTTTCTCCTAAAAAAAATATAAACAGAGAGAAAGTTGTGCACGATTTTGCAAAAATCCAGAAAAGGAAAATATGACTACTTTTTAAATCACCTCTCCATAGAATTTCAAGTGGTTCTACATATTCATTGTAAATTCACCTGTGAAATTATTTTTTATCATAAATGTAGCTAAAGTATATGAGAATATTTATAAAATATAATATAAAATTTCAGATTTTGCTTTAATTTATTCTTGAATACTTATTGTAATATATAATATATACAATATTTATATAAAATACAACTATATTTATATGAAATATAAATATTTTTATTATATTTCTATAAGGTATAAATAATTTATAATATTAATTTATAACATTTATGATTATATTTACATAAATATAAATTTTATGTGAATATTTGTATTTATAACCTTTTTGTATTAAATTCTTTTATTGGTACATTGTAGGTATACAACACAATTACATTTCTCATTGGGAATTGTACCTTTACATAATGCATCTTGGTTCTTATTTTGTCCCCATTCCTAGCCCTCCCTTCACCCCCTCCACCCTTACCTATTTACAAGGGCTTTATTTCCATTTTTTCATATAACATTTATGTAAGTTATAAAGATACATTATAAAAGTGTAATAAAAATGCCTTTAAAATGTTTAATTTTTCTTTTAAGTCTTATTTTTCTTAAAACTTTCATTTTTTTATGGAAAAAACTGTAATGTATGTCCCAGTGACTCAGAAGCATATAATAAGAAAAATGTAAATTTCAAAAGCACAGAATTAAATCCCATTTGAAAAATTTTAAACATAAACAAAATGAAAAGTCAAAGAGATAAACTGAATTCTATCTTCATATCCTTCACCCATATGGTCTTATTCTCTGAAGAGTATTTAACCAACATGGCAGCCTCTCAAAGGCAGATGGAAATGGACATGTGTTTTTCATCCGAAAGTTTCAGCAATGACCATCTCAAGGAAAGGGAAAGTGGCCTCTGAAATATGCTGCTGAGTCTGTCTTCCCCATGCCACCCCCTGCGTATCATACACATCACGCACGCACAGAAGCACACACACATGCACACACAAGGACATGCAAGCACACATACACCGTGCATACACGCACACATACCATGTGATATCCAGTCAGGATCAAGCAGTGCTTGTTAGCCACCTGCAGGGGCACTAACGTAGCTGCATCGGGCTTCCCAGCACTTTTTGCAGTTGTAAAATCAGACTCACCAACACAACAAAAAGGAGGTCTGCTAAGAGTCTTTTGAAAACTAGGTGCTTAATTTATATGAGACGGTGTCTAGACATTTATTTTCTGGAAATATTTAACTTGGATAGAACGTGTGGCCCCCAAGATGAATGCAGTATTGAAATATTTCACTTGAAAACTTGTGCAAGGAGACATCTGGTTGAGTGCAATGAGGTTAAACATCAAAATATTTTCCTAGGATGGAATGGTCATCCTGTTGGCGCTGTAATGGAGGACCTTGCACCCAGTCCTGCTCCTTCGCTAAGCAATCACTGCTCCTGTCATACATGCCTGGAATTACATATGCACTTATGTGAATCCATAGGTGAGAACTACAGTTTAAATGGTTATTGGGGGAGAAACCCTAGAGATAGAAATTCTGGAGATTATATACCATAGGAGCTTTACTTGACTCTAAAATTGAAGCTTTTCCTTCAGTATCATAGACCATAAGGAGAAAACAGTTTTTTCTGGAAAGGGTTAAATAGCAAATATTTAAGGTTTTGCAAGCAATACAGTGTATGGCAACTACTCAACTCTGCCACTGTAGTATGGAAACAGAAAAGACAATACATGCACAAGTGCATATGGCTATGTTCCAGAAAACTTTGTTCATAAAAACAAATGTTTGCCATCCCCGTCTTATACCAGTAGCTTTTGAATTGTTTTAACTGTGACTCAAATAAGAAATGAATTTTACACGCTCACCCAGAGCAGACTTACAGATATGTACCTCTGTGTGTGTGTGTGTACTCACAAAAGAATACCCACCTTTATAATGAGTATATACTCATAATTACTTTTTGTTCTGTCCAATTTGATTTTAAATCACTTATTAAATGCTGATAGCCACCATCTAAATTGATTTCAAGAGATCCCATAATGGGTCATAACCCCCAGTGCGCAGAACACTGCTGGCTAACTCTGTGCTTGTGGATAAAATGAATAGAATAGCATGCAAACAGCTAGGAGCAGACAAAGAATCGCTGTCCCTCTGCTAATGAATGGGAATGTTTGCCCTTGGTCTGGAGCCCCTGCTGCCTGCCTGGGTTTCACATCTCTGGAATCTGATAAAGTTGTGACCCAGTAACCACAGAGAAGAGGCACTGCTGAGAATAAAAGGTCTGGGGAAGGACCCGAGAACAGGAAGCTAGATCCTTATCTTCTTTTCAAAGGATTATGAGGGAATAAGCTTTTCTATTCAGAATGAGCCTAGTAGAATGGGCAAAATCTTTCTTTAAATGGAGCCCCAGTCAGCAAGAAAACAATGAGGAAGAACCTAGCCCTGCTGTGGCCACTGCCTCGTGGATAGCCTGGGCAAGGTGTTTTCTCCCTGAGCCTCAGTTTCCTGTCCTGCAAGCTCAGGGAACTTGGGCGAGTTTCTATTCCTCTATGAGCCTCAGATCCCCCCACCACATAGCAGAATAACAAAGTCACTTGTTTAAGAGAATTGTGGTGGTGATTAAACAAGTCACCATGCTAAAACACATAATGCCCGCTTCAACCCTTGTTCTATAACACTGGCTGGTAGACACATCTAATACCTCATGACCAGTGCTTGCCACTATTTCCCCATCTGTTTCAAAGAAGAAATGAAACGATTTCAAAAGAAAAGTTGAAAAAATAGTGTAATTTTCTTTCCTAAGTTTATATTTGTCAAATGTTAGTGTTTTACCCTATTTGCAAAAAAAAAAAAAAAATATATATATATATATATATATATATATATATATCAATTTAGGAGTAATTTGGCAACATAAAAACACTGCGCTTCTAAATAATTCAACATGCATCTCTTATTTCTTACAAAAATTACATTCTTCCATATGATATCATTTTCAGACCCAAGTCATTTAAGTTCATAAAATATTATCTAATATACATAAAATGCCCCAATAATGTCCAAAATCCACACAAGTTATCATGCACTGCATTTGGTTGTCAGTTCCTTTAGTTATATCTAATGCAGAACATTTAACCTGACATTTTACTTTCTTTTATGACGTGACACTTTTGAAGAGTCCAGGTTAGAAATGAGCAGAGTGAGCAAGACCTCTAGGAACTGGATTGAACTGGAAGTACCAGATTCAGTATTAGCAAAGGTACTCCAGAGAAACTGAACGAATAGGATGTGTGTATGCACACTTATGTATTGTGCGTGTGTGTGTGTGTGTGTGTGTGTAGAAAATGAGAGAGAGAAACATGTTTAATTATTTTAGTTCTTTACTGAAAGGACCCGGAAGCAATGATACTCCAGAAGTGACAGGCACACGTGGTACCCAATAAATTCTCCATGTTCCATGGAAAATTAGTCAGTCCTAGGTGTAGGGCAGAGAAAGGACAAGATAAATTTAGAATATTTATTGGGCCAGAGAATAAGCCAATAGTCACACATCAGAGACATATCAAAAGAACATTGGAACCATGTAGAGGAATTTCCACTGGTTGAATCAACTGGGAATTCTGAGAGAATAATGACGGTAATAATCTTTAACACACTTAACAATTATAAGGAAAAGAACCCATAAGGCTTTGACAATACAAAATAAAATTTACAATTGGGTATGGTAAAGGATGCAAGAGCTGTTCTTTGAATAGTTCTTTATTTGAAAGAGTTTCTACTAGGAAAAGAAAGACGAATATTGGGCTCGATCTATGGCCTTCAAGTTTTAATGTCATAGAATTCTTGGAAAAGAGAAAAATAGGCCATCCTCTAATACTAACAGATAAGAGCAACTTTATTTCCTCCACAGTACTAGGGAATCATTTGGTATCTTGGTCTTTCTTTCTTTTTCTATTCATTTGAGTTGGAAAACCCAACATGGAGGTTTGGCAAAAGGCATCTTTTCATTGTAAGGTATATAAAAAGATGCCAAGGTTTTCCTTAATGATTCTGTAGGAATGTGGGAATTGGCTGCCCCCTAAAACTGATAAGGCCTCAGACAGAATTCACAGGAGTAAAAGCTTTAAAGAAAAGAAGATGATGTTCCTGCTCATCTCTAGTTTTGGTAGCCTTCACTGGAAAGCTGACATCAATTCCTAGACACTGATAAACTGGGTGCTTGCAGTGACAGTTAATCTTGATTGTCAACTTCACTGGCTTGAGAGATTAGTTAAGCACACTTTTGGGTGTGTCTGGATGGGTCATGGAGCCATGACATCGGGTATTATATCTAGTCCCTGGCCCCTTCCTCTCTGGTGGTACTCCCCTGTGCTGTGCTTCCTGACCACCATGAAGTGAACAGCTGTGCTCCTCCATGCCTTTCTGACATGATGTTTCTGCCTTGGAGCCAGTGGACCATGGGTTGAACCCTCTGAAACTGTGAGCCAAAATTAAACAGCTTTTTTACGTTATGGGTGAAAAAGCTGATCTTGGCTATGGTAAAGCATCCTGATTTGGATTGAAGAGAGAGAGAAAAGTGAGGGGAAGGAAAAAAAAAACAAATTACTGAAGAATGGCTGAAAAAACTAAAGAGACTCTGATATTGATGATAGTCAGTGTTGGGTCGAGCAAGTACCAGTATTCAACATAGTGCCAGTCCTGCTAGTCCTTTGCCATGTTATGTTTCTGTTCCTCTATGAAAAGAAATAGTGGCACATACTCACGAGTTAGGTGGGCTGCCTAGGGCCCCAGAGATACCAAATGGCAGAGCTAGGATCTGAACACGACCTTTTCAAATCCAGTGTCCCTGCTCTTGCATCTTGTACACTCTTGATTTTTCTCTATATGTGGAGGTAGGTGTGCAGGTTCAAACTCTAATTCTACCTCCATAGGAGCACAAATGAACGTTTTCCTTTGAAGCCCAGTTTCTTTTTGCTTTTTTTTTTCTTTGTGCTTTTCTCAAGACCTCAGCACCCTTGCCTTCTGGTTCCCTCTACCCTTCCCATCTCAGTTCCATCTCAGCTCTGCCATAGCGGCAGGCCCTTTCCTATTGAAACTTAAAGCGTCTTTCCCCACCTGCTCGGCAACCCTGATAAGCACAATCAAGGGTGGGTGCCAGGAGAGAGGAGGCTGAAACCAACTGCAGGGCTCCAAGTCTCCCTTTCCCTGCTGCCTCTAGGGCTTTCGCAAGGATCAAATTAGCTAAGGCTTGGGAAAAAGCACTGGGCTAGTGAGGTGTTTGTTCTCGTTATGAAATATCCTGAACATGCTGAACCCGCCACCTCCATCTAGCTTTGTTCATAATTTTCACCATTTGCTTCAAGTGTTTCTGTTTGCTTGCTCTGGGGGGGGGGTGTCTATTTTTTAGTTAAAACATCCAGCTGAAGACCTAGTAGAAGTCCTTTCAGGCTTTCCTGATCTGTGCCTCTTCCTCTCCAGAAATATTTCCTACCACATAGCACCATGCATTCTTTCTGACCAGACTCTGCGGTACATAGAGCTAATGGTAAACATGCTGCATTGTTCTGTGTATTTTTCAAACAAGAATAAATGGTATTCTGGCTGTGTCTTTCTCCAACTGACTATTACGTATGTATTCAGCAATATGTTTCCACAACTTATCCACTTTGCTAATTATAGCTTTAATTTATTCTTTCAACTGCTGTTTTATATTCCTTTTACAAATGACCTGCCAATCTATCCATACCCCTATTATTATACTTTCAGATTATTTTCATTTCAATACTTTGCTGCTATATGAAATGCTGAAATGGAATGGTTTTGCGTATCTTTTTTCCATGTATCCAAAAGTTTTCCCACTGAGGTTTTTACCTCATAGAGGAACCTCGGCTCCACAGCCTTGTTCATATTTACTCCTATTAGACAGTTGTTCCCCACACTGATTTTGCCAAATTAAAGTCCTATCAGCATGGAATGATAGTTTCTATTTCTCTTTACCTTCCTCAATACTTGGGTTTCCCTGTTATTTTTCCCAATTTGATGGATGGGAAATGGCATCTTATTGTTTGCATTTGAATATCTCTGATGACTGATAATACCAAGCATCTTTTCAGGTGATTATTGATCATTCACATTGCCTGTTCAAAAATCTGTGGAATTTTCCCCAGTGCTGTTTATCCTTTTTGTATTGACTTGTATGGATTATTTATATATCCAAGATACTAATCTTTTAAAACTTGAATGTGTTGTAAATATTGGGACAGGTTTTGTAAACTTCAAAGCAGTATTAAAAACTTTGGTTTTTATCACTTTTCATTTTACTCTTACATATTTCTTATCACCTAAACCAGAGCCCCCAGAAGACAGAGAAAGTGGCTTCCTTATGTTTATTTATCCAGAGTGAGTGTTAATAAGAAGCAGCCTGGAATTACGGGGGGAAATATGGCTTTAAAATAGAAATAGAATTAATACTGCCTCTGTGGCTGTTTAGCTACAGAATCTTCTTCAAGTCACTCAGTCTCCCCTAGTCTTTGTTTCCTTTGTTCTAGAATGGGAACATGGTGGTGGGAAGAATCACAAAGATAATGTAGAAAGAGTGCTTGGTATAGCCATGGCGTATGTTAGATCATCAATAGATACTAGCTGAAAAGAAATATTGGTAAATATTTGTTGATGAATAACTTAATTCTCAATGGCTGCATATTGATAACTTCTATTCATTGAGCATTCTTAATATGTTCAATGCTTCTCTATGTAAACAGCTGCTCCCTATTGTATTTTGTCCCTTTTTTTCATATGAAGAGTCTAGACTAAGTAATGTGGATAGGTATACAGCTTGTATATGGTGGCATTTAGTTGAAAACATGGATCTATCTTATTCTAATCCTGAAATTTATTCATCCACCTCACAATATTTATTGACTATTGACTATGTCCCAAGTCCTCCATTAGGCACTGGGTTACAATGGTGAATGGAATGAACAGAGTTCCTGCTCTCAAGAAGCTTAAATTGAGCTGGGTGTGGGGGTGCACACCTGCAATCCTAGCTCTTGGGAGGCTGAGGTAGGAGGATCCACAAGTTTGAGGGCAGCCTGGGCTACATGGTGAGTTCAAGGCCAGCCTGTACCAAAAAAAAGATTCTGTACAAAAAAAAGAGAAGAAAGAGGAAGAGGAAAAGAAGAAGGAGGAGAAGGAGAAGCTTAAATTCTAATAAAAGACCAAAACAGAAAGCAAAGAGGCAATCAAATTTTTATCTGTTATGCAACACAGGTACAATTCAGATAGAATATGGCAAAGAACTTAAAGGCTTTCTTACAGGGAGGAAATCAAGAAAGATTTCTTAAGAGATGCCATCAAAGCAAAAACAAAAGAGAAAAGAGATAGCAAGCTGACCGCTTGAAGAGTAAGATCATTTCAAGCAGAGACAACAATATGCAAATCCAGATCCAACATGTACCATGAGCTAAATTGAATCCATTATTATCACTAATCCCCCACTGTGATGCCTGCTCAGTCTCTTTAGCCTAACCCATGGCAAGGAAGAAAACACCGCGAGCCCCAAGCACATGGGAAAGCCATCCTTCCACCCTGTGCCCAGATCAGCCCTGCTGGGTAGCAGCCACCTGGACACCCTCCAGATGGAGCCACACTCTCCTCCTACCAACTTCCTTTCCACGTCACTGCTCCAGCTCTCAGCCTCATGCCTGTGAACTCAGCCAGCTCCATTTGGCTTTGTTTTCCTTGTTTAGCCCCACCAGTCCCCACGCCATCTACAGGCTGGACACTGGAAGCCTGGTTTGTATGTGCATGAGCTGAGAACCCCAGAGCACTGATTCAAGCTTGGAAGAGTGCCAGGTTTTCATTAAATCCCTTGTAAACCAGCACTGCAGTTCGACAGAGCCACATCTGCTGAGGAAGCCATCTGTGATTCGTATCGTCGTGCTCCAACAAAACACCAGCGGTGTGAAAAACGCTCCCCTCTGCTCTGCAGTGAACTGGAAAAGTAACATTGGTAATCACTTTTGCAGGTTCCGTAATGACATAATGGGCATTGGCTTAAGTCTTAAACCGTGGCTGAAAGTCCCTGCCAACAATCTGGGTGGATCCAAATTGTCCTAAAAAATATAGGTCATCATCTATGCCCACCCCCCTACCTAAGAATTGCAGATAAAGAGCTTGCAATTCAAGGTACAGGGAGAAAAAATAAATAATCTGTAGGGTGTCTGCCAAGAATGAAGCACTTGACAACCTCAACAACCTTAAAATGCAGGCATCGCTGTACTCATTTTGCAGATGAGGAATCTGAGGTCAGAGATGTTAGGTGGGGTGGCTTATCCAAAGCCATACAGAGAAGTGTCATGGCTGAAAGTCAAACTTGTATCTCCTGAATCCAAAGCCTACAAGCTCGGTATATTCCAGAAAGAGGTCTCTGAGGCTGGAAGGTGAACAACAAATAGTTTCTCTTGATTTTCTGCCAGCTGTAATTCGGGAGTGCACTAAACATTCAACAAGATGGGACACATAGGACATCTGCCACCTACTGCAGCTGTGTCTGAGTAAACCACTAATGATGGGAACCACACATGGGTGACTTAAGTCCTCAATACTTGTTTTAAGTTGGATAAATTGAAAGGAGGTCCCTTTCTCTGCTTAATTCTTACATCTTCCTCCCCCAAAGCCCAACCCACAATGCCAAAGCAAAAATTTACAAAAAGACACAGCTTATTCCTGATGCTTGTGCCGACATCCAAAACGAGACCATCCAGCTCGCGTATGCTCTGCCAAGAGCACCTGCCAGCATTGGGTCCTACATTTTTCACTGTTAGCTTTCGTGAATCCCAGGCAGCCTCAAAGCTAAAAGTTCTATTCCTGTTGAGCCTGCTAGGTCTCTCTAGCAATGTATAGAACCAAGGGATGGGCTCACGAAGGAGGAGCATTTAGGAGATTCACATGTTAGGAGGCAGAAAGAGGTAGAAAACAATGTAATAAAAAAAAAGAGTCTAAACTTCTGGAGCAGTCAGATGAAACTTTGAATCTTGGCTTTGATGCCTTATTATTGTGTGATCCCAAACAAACGTTTACATCTTCAGCATATGAAAAATAGGCTAACAGGACCTTACAGGGTCGCAGTGAGGATGAGGGGACAATACATTAAAAATGTGTGTGCATGGGGTAGATATCAGCAAAAGTTCCCATGCTTTCACATTTATCTCATGCACGGCTACAGCTTTAAAGAAAGACACTAAAAAAGTCACAGAAGTTGATCGTTTTCTTTTGGAAGAATACTTTTTGATATTTCAGATGTCCAGTCATGCAAATATTTAACTCTCAGCAGCCTTTCCTTTTCCCTCTTATAAACACCTAGAAATAATTTCCTGATTCATGGCCCATTAAATTCAAAGAGCACCTGAACAGAGAATCGGATCATCTGTAGATCTCTTAGTGGCTCTCGCCCTTCTCCCTTAGACAGACAGGTTAGCCAAGTGGGAGAAGGAAAAGTGCTGACAATGAAGGAAAACTGCTACCCTGGGAGAGCTCTAGGCTTGTCTCAGCTTCGTGAAATGTAGCTGTCCTTCGTGTGTCCATGGTGCGGTCTTTGCCGGAAGACCGCGATTAGAATTCTAGAGCTGCCACTTGAGCACATTGCTCCAAGCCTCTGAATTTTGGTTTCTTCCATTTAAATGGAGGCAGGAGATGATAATGACCACCTTGCAGGATGGTGAGGGGACTGCAAATTAAATCCCTACCACTACTAGGCTCAGTGCCTAGTACAGAGCAGGTGCTTAATCAATGGCAGCTTTATTGCTTGCAAAACACACTTCTGATGCCCATAACAACTATGGACAATAAGAAGGAATGGGGCAAATCTTTAGATGAAGAAATGGAGACTCAGAGAAATAAAGTATCACATTCAAGCTCCCATGACCTCAACTTGCACTGGGAGGCTCTGCACACAGATCTACTTCACTGCAAGGTGTTTCCTTCCAACACTCACACTGCTGCCACATCTGTTCCTATGGTTGCAGAGAGGAAAGGAGATTTTAAATGCATCTTGTCTCCTTCGGGTTGCTTCCTCTCCCCGCCTGGTTAGTTCCTGTCTCTGGAGCCCTGGCAGAGACTGCCACCAGCAGAAAGGCATCTGTTGGTCACATCCCCTCCACTCCCCCGCATGTGCCTTTAAAGCAAGCCTGTTGCTTGGCCAGTCCCTACTGAGGCAGAAAACCCCAGCCTCCTTCCCCACCTGGAGCTCCCCGTACTGTGGTGCAGTGCAGACATTAGGTAAGTCTGCCTTCTCTTCTACAGGGTTTAATTTCAATCCAACCTGACTTTACTAAGCACCTACTCTGTGCCAGACATGAGGCTTGGCTCTGGAAAGAGAGAAATAAGTAAAACACAGGCTCTGATTTCAAACAACCCATGGAAGATGACAGGAGCCAATTTAGTTTAGTTTAAAGAACTGCCGAGCACCTACTGTACGCCAAGGGACAAGGGAAGGCTAAGAAAAATGAGATACCAGGCTCTTGGGCAGAGCTAATGGTTGGACAGAGCCACATCTTAGAATGCAAATCCCTGCCAGCTACCCACTGCCTTACCATGTGTCCCCATACTTGATGCTCATTCTCTGGAGTCCACAAAACAACCATTTGCGATAGATGTTTGAAAAGACATAAAAGTTCCTCTGATCACAATTAATCACAATGGTGAAGATCTTAGACCTCTCGGGTCTGCTTTTTGTCTCAAAGTTACTGGCTCTTGGCAGGGCAGTGGCAGGTCTATTTTCCTATAATTACCTCACATTTGAATAGAGCGCAAGGATTTTCCAAAGCTTATTCCCTCCATTATCTCATCTGAGCATCCACAGCCCTGTCCGAGTCATGTGGGGCTTTCTGGGAGGTGCAGAGAGTGTCCCCAGTCAGGGGAACAAGGGAGACCAGTGCCAGACGCTGCAATGCCAGTCAGCCCTGACAGCACCCTGGGAAGGAGGGAACGCATTTCCCTCTCCCCGCTGCACATCTGGAGATAGGTGAGGCTCTGAGCATCTCTCAAATTCAGAGGACAGCTCAAGAAAAATCCTGGATTTAAACTCGAGCCCTGCAGCAGCCACGGCCTCTCACAGCCAAGTCTGTCTGTGCTCAGAGCGGACCAGCACACTCATCGCCAAGCTGGGACAGCCAGCTGCTCGCAGAGAGGAGAGGATAGCTTCGTGTGAAGGCAGCACGCCCTGGTTCCTTTGCCCATGTGACTTTAGGAGACTCACCAAGCCTCTCGATTGCCAAGAGGCTATCCTAACCTCTGCTGTCTGCATTATCTTCTGTTGGGAGCCAGTTTGATGCAAAAGGGAAAAGAGGGAGACCTTGGGGAAGTCACAGTGCGGGAAGTCACTGTCGCTAAAGGGTCTACCACATTTCTGTGGAATCAGAGATCCCAGGGACAAAAACAGACAGGTCATGATGCCCCCAGGGGCCCTGCTCTGGAACCAGGACCTGCAACTCCAAGGGCTCCCAGCAAGGCCCAGCTCCAGTGCCAGATGCACGGCTTGGTGATTTATCACCACTGCCTCTTCAGCCAGGCTCCCCTTGCAGACCAGGGGGAGGGGCATGCACAGGCACAGATGGGTCTGGTCACAGGGTGACAGCATCCATGCCAAGAGCCCACTTGGTTTTAATGAATGGCACCAACACTTTGGCCATAAACTCTTCAGATTGTTGCGTCTGGCAGTAATTAGAGGCCTCCCATCAATAAATCCTGTTTCTGAATGGTTTACTGCGCTCTTTTTTAGACACTGCAGGCTGAGACTTGTCAGAAGGCCAGGGGCAGGCCTGTGAAAAGAAGACAGATAACATGGGTAGATTTCTGGGCAGGAAAGGGCCACAAGCCCAGAAGTGAATGCGGGCAGGCCGACTCCTGCAGCCAGGTCCCCGGGTAAGGGAGGTTTGTGATTCCCACCCACACCTTTAAGCATTTGGCCTCCGATGCTTATAGATTCTGACGCCCAGATGTGTCTTGAGACCATCTCTACCACCACTGAGTTGGTTCAGAGTGTACCACTCTCATCTGGATTCAGTGACTTCTGTCCCCTTGATGATATTGTGTCTGGGATGTGTCACTCTCCCGTGTAGTCTCCACAGCAGTCTACAGCACTTCCGGGTGAAGTTCACACTGCTGCAGGCGAGGCCCTCCAGGGTTCCCTGCACCTGCCCCAGCTCACAGGCCAGAATGTACCCCTCCCTCCACCATCCTCCACCCCGTGATTCTCAAAATGGCACATGGACCACTTTTGAAAAATGCAAGCTCTCAGTGGCTGATTAAGAAACTCTAGTGCGGGCCCGGTGACCTTTTTTTTTTTTTTTTTTTGACAAAGCGCCTGAGTGTTCTGATAGATGCTATAGTTTGAGAAACACCTCTCTACCCAATTCTCTGAAACCTTAATGTGCACAGGAACCACCTGTGGGTCTTGTTGACTGCAGATTCTAGCTCCCAATTCAGGTGGAGCTAGAGGCTCTGCTATTCCTGCATGTTCCCAGGCAATGTCCATGCCGCCAGCACACATGCCAAACCTTCAGTAGCATAACTCTGGGTGACAGTGATTCACAAACTGCTCGTAATTTCTCAAACACACCTGCTACTCTGCTCTTGGCCTCATGCCCTTGTGACACTGTTCTCTCCACTGTCCTGAGCTTTCTCTCTCCCTTCCTCACCTCCCTGATCACGAGGGCAAATCTATTCATCTGTGAACAGTCAGCATAAAGACCCTCCATTCAAAGACTTCCTTAACCTCCCTCCATGGAGGAAGCCATCCTTTCCCTTTGCTTCTATGTGACTTTGCACACTCAGCCCTGATCACACTAAACCCTCCATTTGTTTGTCTGTCTTCACTTCCTCACTGACACGAGAGGACCATTATCCTGTGTCTCCATCTCTGTTCTCAGAGCCCCAACTTAGTGCCTGACACAGCAGGGGAAGGATGGATACTGCGTGAATGAATGAATGATACTGTGAATGAATGAATGACAGACACTGTGAATGAATGAATGACAGACACTGTGAATGAATGAAT
This sequence comes from Heterocephalus glaber, assembly GCF_000247695.1. Next base: position 3,727,491 of record NW_004624862.1, on the reverse strand, counting down.
GAATGAATCTTTAACCAGTTCTATGGGTAAGGTAGAAAAAATTAAGTACTTAGAATTGGAGGTGTCCCCTAATCACAATCTCAATTTCTGCTAGGTTGCTTTTATTGACTGCTAGGTTGCTTTTAAAGAAGGCAACAGCAGAACATTTTTGTAAACTAAACCAAAACTAGAAAATACAAAACAGAGAGATAGTCTCCCTAAACCAGTAACCACAGAGAAAATATCCAAGATGAAATGTTCAAAGAGCAAGGGTTTGCACATGGATTTCTCAGAGAAAGACTCCAAATGCTGAATTTTCACCAAGTTCCTTTATTTATTAATGTATGGATTCTCTCCACAAACATTTGACAAGTGCTGACTGTGACAAATGCTGTTAAGAAGTGGGAATGTAACATGAATCAGACATCTTCCTTGATCCCAACTTGTCAGTCTGATGGAAGAAATAAGTATAGAAATAGATAAGACAGGCAGAGGGACAAAGCCTGCGATGGGAACATGTACACACAGTGGACCTGGAGTTTTTAATCTTTCCAGGAAGGATTAGGACAAGCATCAAGAAGATGATATTGGAAGTGAGATACAAAGGATAAGTTCATCTTTCTATAGAAACATGGGAAGAAGGACATTTCAGGTGAAAGAACAGTACAAGTGAAGGATCAGAGGTTAGGAAGAATGCTACATATTAGGGGAACTTTACTCTGATATAATTGGCGTCAGTTCACACTCAGAAACTATAAAAATAAAGAACTTTATTTGAGGTCTTAGGAACTGCAATTGGAATACACAGGTTCAGAAAGCTCTGAACGAATGTTGCAAAGGAAGTAGGAAAAGCAGGCAAAAACTCTTAGTTCATTACGAGATGACTAAAATCATTGGAAGAGAAAGTTCTATTGGCCAGGAAAAGAATGTAAACACTGCTTGACAGGGCCTACGTGGCTGATAGAAGATAAAGGAAAGAATGTGTACACTGACCGGTAACATCCACAGTGCAGGAGTCTGCAGACCTCTTGATAGGCATCTTGAGTCCCTGGGCACAGGCTAATTGCCCAGGCATCTGTCATTCCAGGTGCCTGCAGAGGGTGGCAGTAACCAGAGTTCAGCTAGGCAGGGGCTTCAGACATGTGTGAGTCCAGGGTCCTTCCCGGCCTCCCAACTCTTTCAATGTTGCCTCCATCACCATTCCCCTTCTGTTTTCACACTGGGCATATGTGAGTCAGGCGGGAGTTGTTAGGGAGTTAACCAGAACCACAGCAGGCAGCTGGGCGTCTGTTATCTACTTGGCACTGAGATGGGTTCAGTAGTAAATAACAGAAATTATCTCTGCCTCCTAGAGTTTTCGGTCCACAGTTTAGTAGGGGTGGTGAGGAAAACACAACCAAATAAAAAACATAAATATTTGCACACTATAATGTATAAGGAGATAAACCAATTTTGGGGGGGAGGGAGCACTTTAATTTTAAAATGGCCAGTGATAATAAGAAAGAAGAGAGAAGGAATGTTACTGTGACCCACTGTGAACGATGTATCTAAATGTGAACCTGGACTTAGTACAATTGTCTTATTGTTTTATGTGTTTTTTGGCCTATTCGTCTGGCTTTTAATCTGCATACATGATAATTAATTTTATAAGGGCTCATAAGATAAATAAATGAATCCAATCCTGGTGGAGAGAAGAAAAAAAAAAGAATTGAAATGTGTTATGTACATGTCCCATTTCTCTACAATGAATGTAACTGTTAAGTACTGCAAACATATACTACAAATAAAAGTCAAAAAAATAAAATAAAGGAGAAAACAAGGAAGAGGAAAGAGAAGAGTACTCTGAGCAGGGGAAAAAAAAAAATTAGGCAAACCCCTGAGCTGGACAGGAATGTGACAAACTCAAGAAATCTGATGTGGATGGAATGGGCGATGCCAGGCAGCATTGCAGTGAGAGGAAGAGAGGTGGAGAAAGATCCCGCAGGCCACCGTGGTCTCCGTGTCCACTGAGCTCAGTGGGAGACTCCGGAGGGCTCCCTGCAGGGAGACCACATGACCTAGCTTATTTGGGGTGTTCTTTTATTTTTCTCCAGACTGGAGGAGACCCTCGCTGCAGGAGGAGGCTGCGCAGTTGTCCTGTGTGGTGGCAACGAGGATGGAGGCAGCATCCTTAGGAAAACTCTGGGCCAGGTGCTCCCCAAGCAGGAACTTCACATAGGTAAAGCAAATACCCATAAGGTCTCTTTCAGGGGGTAGCCAACAAAAAGAGCACCTTCCTTTTCGCAGCGTGGATTCCAGCCCCCTGATTTCCAGGCTGGGGCTCCACAGAGCCTTCACCCACTTGGCTTCAAATGCAGGAAAGCTCTGCGGTCGCACTTTTCCAGCCAACACACCTCACGACGCCTGCGTGTACCGGAAACAGCAAAGGTGACTCGCACGGCCTCCGGTTGGGGTGCCACTGGAAGTTACCCGGATTGAGCGTCCCGGAAACTGTCCAGCCAAACCTCTCATACAGCTGAGCTCCGGAGAAATCCGGATCTGAGGAATTTGAGGGAAGAGAGTGACCTCCACAAGAAAGCAGGCATTCATCTGGTCCCTTCCCTTAAACCGTCTATCCTACCTGTTCAAGAAGACCACAGTGTGGCATTTAGTAGCAGTTGGGGAAGGGGATTTCTTTTTACTGAGGCCTTTTAGACCTTTTGGCAAATCCTAATCTTAGATCTAAAATATCTTCAAAGAAAATTAATTCACCCTCATTTTTGACAGGGCACCCAATTCAAGATTCTGAGAAGAAGATCGGCCTGTTTACAGATACAAAGCTGTTCGGCAAAGGCTGTAGCCCTAATGCTCCTAATCCTTGATCCCACACCTTTTCCCTATGACGCCACATAAGCTGCAAGTCCATTAATCACTTGCTGAGCATTTACTATGTGCTGAGCTCTAAGTCATAAATATCTTAAAGTCTGAAACTTGCACACACGCATATTGTGAAGTGGAAGGCCTGGCTCATTCAGAATCTTGAATATGACCGTGGCCGCTGTAGAAACCTAAGTCCCTGAGGACAGGTGAACCAGGTCTTAGTCACCCCTACATAGCCAGTCAAGGAATGGGGCAGAGAATGCCTATGAGCGAAGGAATGCATCCTCGGGCTGCTTGAGGATTCCTCACAACTATAAAATGAGACCAGTGACATCTGGTGCAGATAGCTGCAAGCCGCTCCCTTGGCTGGAGACTCGGGAGGCAGTGAGTGGGTGGCCATGGTTGTTTTTCCCCTTGCTGGTCAATTGCCTTTTCAGGTGGTCTTTAGGAAGCCCTCAATCCTCTGCCCCTGACAGTCACTGTGAGCCATTGCAGCTCAGGAAAGGAATCTTTCTTAATTACCAGCTCTCTTTTGCTCCCCCGAGAGCCCTGAGTACTGCACCAGGAGGAGCTGATGGCTGTGTATCTGGTCCTACCAGCAAGGGCCATGTTTTATTTGCTCAAACCCAAAGGTCTTGCTGGTCTTCCCAGCACAGGAAGAGGTGAGACTGGCCAGCCACTGTGTTTTGTGTCTCCAGGAAAAGACCTCTTTGCTCCAGCATTTGGAGTGTTGATCTGCTACACTGTTCAAGCTATTGTAAATGCCTTCAATCTTGAAAAGCAAATTGGCAATAAGAAGGAAGAGCCAGGAAACTGGCTACTCTGTTTCATTTAATAATTCAACTTCAGCAAGTGTACTTTTTTAAAAATAAGAGTTTCTGGCAAAGATTTATGCCCTAAGATATTCTTGTGAGCAGAAAGCATTGTCCTGGTATACCCACCCAACAAAATATTAAACCACCGTTTAAAACTGCAGTCAGGAAGACAATATACTCATATAAAATGCATACCATGATTGCAATTATTTGTAAGTAGTGGCTAAAGCAGTCTACAACATTCTAACAGGAAACATACCAACTTACACTGGATATGAAAGGGCAATAGAGATGAATATCTTTGCTGAATTTTCGTTACGGGCATGCTTCCTAGAGAATAAAAACAAATCCAGTTGACTATAAAGGGGGTGAAGACACGCATTCTTGGCACCTTCCCCTGTCCACGTCTCAGTTTCTTCACTTTCAAATGTGGATAAGGGCAGTTTTCAGCGATGGTGTGTTACAAGTGTCAATGGGCAGGTTAATATTTATGTTTTTGTTTTTGTTTTTTTGGTACCAGGGATCGAACTCGGGTCCTTGTGCTTGCGCAGCAGGTGGCAAAACCGCTGAGCTAAATCCCCAGCCCAAGTTAATATTTATGATACATTAAGTAAGCTGAAGACTGGAGTGCTTGGAACAGTATCTGGTGCACGGCAAGTGTTCGATAAACGTGAGCTGTCTCATGCTCTGTCTCCACCTCCCCCACCATTCTTCTCCCTTACTCTGGAAACTTCTTGTTTAGGTACTTTAAGCAACCCTTACCTAGTCTTTCTCCAGACTCCTGACGTACAAGCCAGCCTGATCACAGCTCTCTAAGAACAAATAACAAGCAAAAGCAAACAAACCAACAGTTGTCTGCTTATCTCTCACAAACACCAATATCTCCTGGATCAAGAATGTTCTTCACGCCCTCCAGTCCATGGTTTCAAGTTTTGTGATTGGTCCTAAGCTTGTTACACACCTTGCATCACAACCCCACAAGCTGGCGCCTTCCATGGTTAAAGAGTGAGTAGTTCCTGAGCAACGAAAGTAGTCTGGAGATGGCTGTCTTAGTGATTTTTGCAGCGCTGAGACACAATACCTGACACCTACGACTAAGGGGGAGAGGTTTATTTTGGCCCAGTTTGTAGATTTTCAGTCCATAGTCAGCAGCTCCAAGGCGGGGTGGCATGCAGCAAAAAGCAGAGAGAGATCAAGGGAAGGAGAAGGAGAGATAGAAACACCAGTGACCCCTTCCCCCCACCCAGCAGGCTTCGCTTCCCAATATCACATCTAGCTATGAACTCATCAGTGGACCAATTGCTGATAAGAATCACACCCACGTGATCCAACACCTCCCCAAACCCCACCTGTGAGCACATCAGGCTTTGGGGGGACCTCTAGATAGAAACGACCATGATGGCCATGTGGTGTTGATACATAGGTACGCTTCCTGCTTGAAAATGCGTTGCAGTAGTTATTATCAGACCCATATTGCACAAAAGGAACGAGCTGAGTTTCTCGACTTGCCCAGCGTCACACAGCTAGAAAGTTACAGCTGAAGATTTGCATCCAAGCTTCCCCACATCAACCTCAGGGACCGTCTCCTTCAACCTGCCTCCTCATTCACCACCTCATGAATACACCTCTGGTGTGGGCCTTCAAGTTCATCGTGCCATAGGTATACCATGATTCCCCAAGACAACCAGGGTTACTGCCTCTGTCTGGAATGGTACACACACACACACACACACACACACACACACACACACTCCTAATTCTTTACCTCTCTCCTCAGTAATATTCTTCCTTCTAAGTTCGTTTAATGCTCTCTACCTCTTGTGTAAAGTCCCCCATACCCTGCTTCATTCATCATGTTCCAGCTGTTTCAACAGCAGGTTTATCTGCAGTTTGCATCACACTCTGCTTTTTACTTGTGCAAGCAGTGCAATACAGTAGGGTGGTCACAAGACTGACACTAGAGGGGCCAGGGATTTAGCTCAGTGGTTTGGCCACCTGCTGTGCAAGCACAAGGACCCAAGTTCGATCCCCGGTACCAAAAAAAAAAAAGACTGACACTTGAATATCATGTCTCCGCTGTACTTTTTGCTGAAATTTAAGGCAATGCTTTCTGACCTGCAAGTTCTTTACCTACAGAGAAGAGAAATAATAATATTTAATGCCAGAGAAATCATAGAGGACATCTGAACATGCAGAAGTATGTGAAAATAGTTCTCAAACCGGAAGTCTGAGATCACTGAAGTGATCGCTCTTAATATCGATTATAGAGATTCCTAAAAAACTGAAACTAGGAATCCCATTTGACCCAGGGATCTCCCTTCTCTGTATTTTTTTGAAAGAGTTAAAGACATTATATTACAGTGATATGTGCACACCCGTGTTTATAGCAACACAATTCATAATAGCTAAATCTTGGAAGGAACCTATATATCCATCAACAGATGAAAAATAAAGAAAATTTGGTATTTGCCCAGAATAGAGTACTACTCTGCCATTAAGAAAGATAAACTGGAGTCATTTGTAGGAAAAAAGATGCACCTTGATACTGTAATTTTAAGTAAAATAAATCAGACACACAAGCTTCAATATTGCTTCAATATGAGAAATCCAAATAAAAAAAGCAAAATAAAAGATAAGAAGTAGGGAGACATATCTTTCTCAAATGGGAAAGGAAGATAAAGAGAGAAGAAATGGAGGGCAAGGAAAGGGATAAAAAGGGAATTAAGATGCACTATGCACGGGCACAACTTTCCACAAGGACTGTAAACATTGTGTGCTGCAAACATGGACTAATAAATAAAAATACATGAACAGCCACATAGTAAGCATTTAAAAATATCGATTGCTATGAATCACACAAACACTAAATTACTGCTAATGTCGAGGTATTGAGACTTCGAATAGAGATGTGTGTTTGAATACACATTCAGAGGCTTTGGAAGGAAGCAGTGCGGGAGGAAATCGGCGTGAGGTGCCCACAGGGTGAAGGGTTGGCCCAGACTCCAGGCTTGGCTCTACCCCTGAGGTGCCTGCCCATGGTCCAACAGCTAACTCCAAAGATCCAGCCCCAAGGAGGCTCACCCAAAAGGGCCTGAGAAGGGAGAGGGAGAGGTTGGACTGCTTGGCTGGAGGAGGCATACAGTAGGGGTGAGAGCCACCCCACTACCCCACTGATGCTGTGGCCCTAGATAAGGGCTTCTTTCCTGTCCTCTGCCTCTGTTTGGTATGAACGAGCTGGATGACTTTCCTCTAAGCACCTCATCCCTGCACCAAACCTAGCAAAGCTCCAAAGGAAGAGGAAGACCACATTGTTCTTGCAGAGAAGAGAACCCACCCACTGCTCTAGGCTCTCAGGAAAGGATTCTTGCAGAGGGTGGAGAATCACCCTTCTCCCCTTTCCCACGAGATCCAAGCCAGGTTTTCTCTGTGACCCTGATCAGTCTCAAGCAGGGAGCATTTAATCCTTTGTGAGTCTATGCCCAGCTGGATGGAGTTAATAAACCAGCCAGACCTTTATCTTAACAAGGAGTCTGAGGATCAAATTCTCCCCTCATTAAAGGTCCAGAAATCTCCCTGACACCAGTGGGAGTTCTGCAGGCAGCCAGAACATGGGGCGCAGTTTCCTAGTGAATTCCTCCTTGGGCACACGCCTTTAGAGATAGGGTAGTTGCTGTTATTGGAAGGAAAAGAAAAAGTGAAGGAAAATGGGGGAAAGGAGGGAAAGAAAGGAGAGAAGAAGGAAGAAAGGAAAGAAGGAAGGAAGGAAGGAAAGAAGGAGGGAGGGAGAAAAGCCTTTAGTTAGAGCCAATGACAGACACAAAGAGGAAGCAGGAAGAGGTTTCCTGAGGTGGGTGTGGTGTGGCCATGGGGACAGGGAGAGTCACAGCGGGCCTGCCACACCCAGCACCCTCGGGTGTCTGTGCTATCCTCTGCCTGGTATCACTGGGGAAGCAGCAGGGAGAGCCAAGACCTGAGTTCCTCAGCTGGCGACTCTCAGTTTGTCCAACTTCCTCCCAAGCCTGCTCACCATCCTTTAACTCCACAGCTCGACCAAATAAACTCCCAAAATGGCATGAACACTAGGGACATTTTTATCTCTTGTTTCAATTTCTCACAGCAGCCATATGAGATAAAGAGGCAAATGCCTCTTTCCTCTTTAAAATGATACACATATAGACAGGGGGGTCTGCGGATGCGGTCCCAAGGTCGCCAGTCTCACAGAAAACACTGAATCAGCCCGCTGCAGACAGGCAGGTCTTCGGTCGTGGTCCCGAGGTCGCCAGTGATGTGGAAAACACTGAATCAGCCCGCGCCCTGGCAGCAATCCACTGGATCTCCCCCGGCTCCTTTGGCCTCTTCTCTGTACAGCCACCTGGTTCCACATTACAAAGATGTAGAGGACACCGGACCACCAGACCACTGTACTGG
>NW_004624862.1:3682601-3713974 GCF_000247695.1 Heterocephalus glaber | reverse complement strand
AAAAATAAGAACCAAGATGCATCATGTAAAGGTATAAATTCCCAATGAGAAATGTAAATGTGTTGTATACCTACAATGTACCAATAAAAGAATTTTTTAAAATAAATGAATAAATAAATAAATAAAATGATACACCTATAATTACATACCTATAAATAAGTGATATTTATGTAGAGATTTACATGTGTATACAGATCACCATGGCCTACTTTTCTGCCCATATTTTAGTATATACTTATGTGTATGTGTTTGTCAACCCCAATGTGGGGCCATGGGAACTGAGATTGAACCTTGTCTGTTTCATCCACTCTTCATGTGACTGGAAAAATCCCTTAATCTCTCTGAGATTCATTTCCTCATCCCTCAGATACTCTTTTTTTTTTTTTTTTTTTTGGTACTGGGGATCAAACTCGGGACCTTGCACTTGCGAGGCAGGTGGCAGAACCACTGAGCTAAATCCCTGGCCATTTCCTCATCCATCAGGTGAAAATAATCCAGCATATCTCACCAAGTGGCTGTACAAGTGAAACAGGAGAACGCATATAAAAAGGCCCTGCAATGTTGCATGGATATAAGAATTTAATTTTATTACACACACACACACACACACATAGGCACTGATACTAGTCACAAAACCACACACTGGGCCCTTATATTAGGAAACTCACAGTAAGTTACTAATCTCATTTTGACTGACTCATTTGATAAATCCAATTTACCTGCTGGTAGGTAGGAAAGGGAGAAAAAAACAGGATTTTTTTTTTTAAGCAGAAGAAACATTAATTTCTCAAGATTTGCCAATAGCGCTTTATTTTCTTTTTCATTACAAAATATGTGAGTATGTCTGTAAGTGTGCCCATGTTTGTACGCAACTCTTGATCATTTACACATCCCTGAACACCGGGTATTTTAAATATCTCTGCTGCTGCGAGTCCCAAGCACCCATTAGCGTGTAAGGCAGCAATCGTGGCCTCCATGACACAGATGAGACCATGGTGTCACCGGTCCATGCAGAGCTCATTTCAACTCGGTCCTGCTTCCTCTCTGCTCTGCACAGCTCGCCCTCTCCTCATGCTCCCCACCTGCACAGAGCCAGGGCCCCGGAAGTCTGTGCAGATGCTGAGTGAGTCCATTTCCTAGAGCTGGAGGAAGACTCCACATCCCGCAGGGGCACTGGAATACAACAGGCTGAGTGGCCAGTTGCATTATTGTATTCTGTTTGTCTTTCATTTTTAATTTTCAAATGGACAAGTAACAATTATATATACTTAACAGGCTACAAGGTAATGTTATGATACATGCAAACATTGCAGACTGATTAAATCCGGCTAGTCCACGTATTTTTCACCTAGCACTCTTATCCTTGCCAGTGGTAAGAATATCGCAATCCACTCTTCGTCATGCACTGTTATTCACAATAGCCAGATATGGAAACAGCTTAAGGGCTCCTCCGCCGATGAATGGATAAAGAACATATGGTTTACATACACCGTGGTAGGCTTTTTTAGGTCACAACAAGAATAAAATTCTGTCATTGAAGACAACATGGATGGTTCTAAAGGACAATATGCTAAGAGCTTTCTTCTTGTTAATTTGAGCATTGGGAGCTCCCTGAGGACATAGTGAGACTGTACCCTGGGGAGAGTGCCAGGGTTAGAGGGGTCCCAGGCACAGGTTGAGAGGGAACCCCAGTGATAGTGGACACAATAGAGTTGGTTATCAAGGTCACAGGGCAAGCTCAGAAATTGAAGCAGCAGCAATGAATTTGAAAGCAGCCCGAACCAACAGTAGCAAACAACGCAGATGGCAAGGGGCTCTGCATCAGTCCAGGAAAGAGGCCAACAGTGAATGTCCCCTTTAAAACAGTGCTTGGGACTTGGCTGGGCTTAGACCACAGAGGAGACACTCAGCACGTTTCTAAAGCGCATCTGTAATTATTATGTGAGGTTCATGCACAGGCTGATGAGCCAGAGCTGAGAAATGATTGCCTAATTATAAGCTCCGGGGATGAGGACAAAGCTAGCCACTGGTGTTTTTCATCTTAGCTAATTCAGTCCCTGCTCAGCCTTAATGACAAGGGAAATAAGGTCATTTCTCTGTCTCCCCCGAAGTCTGCTTGCCAAGAGAGGAGTCAGACGTGTACTTGATAAATTGGAGCAAGGCGAGTGGTGGTCTGAGGACTCACTGCTCCCCAAAGGGCTGCTCCCCAAAAGGGAGGACCAAGGCCATCTGCAGACAGCGCACACCCCCAGTGCTTGGGAAAGGGTCTGGGCTCCGGCTGTACCCTCTGTGCCCTGCCCTCCAAGACAAGCTGCCGCCCTGACCACCTGCTTGGCTGGCTGTGCTCCTCACTGGACTCCACACCCACGGGGGAGGCATCCCAGCCACACCAGGATCTGTGGGTCCTGCTCTCCACCCACCTGTTTCACTGCTGGAGAATCAGGAAAACCACGCAGCCCTATGGTCATTCTTGTATTGGGGTGTCCCCTGGCCCTGGGAGAAATGGTACTATGGCACAGGAGGCCAAACTGGCATGAAATCCGACTTTGGAAGGTTCTCACCCCTGTGGGGGCCCGTGGGAGGGAGGCGATTGGCACCTGAAGGGACGCCTGTACTCTGGCATCTGCCCCGCTGCCCCTGCAGCTTCCTTCGACCCCCCTCACTCACGCAGCCCTGCCCCTGCTCCAGGGGCTCCCTGACCTCATTCCCATCGCAGGGCCCTGCTGCCTGCTCTTCCCTCCCTCTGTATTGTGCCTCCCCTTTTCCTCACTGAGCCCAGCCTGCAAGCCATCCTCTCAGACAGGATTCCCTGAGCCCCTCCACCCACAGCCCATCTCCCCAGACGGTGGCACCTGAACTCAAAGCCAGACCGACCTCCCTGTGAGGCCAGTGAGAAAGCGCGTCTTGGTTTTGTAAAATCATGTGTGAGGAGGGAAACTGGCTGGTGAGAGCCAGCTGGGTGCCAAGAGGGAGCTCCATGTCTGACCGCAGCTGGGCAGTGGCCCTCAAGCTCCCAGATGTCCCCGTCCAACAGTGCCAGGCTCTGAGGGGGAGGGTGGCAGGCTGGGAGAGGTTGTGAGGAGGCTTGGGAGGAATGTCTGGCTAATCCTCGAGGAGCCCTTTGTCTAACACCAAGAATTTGGTGCCGAGCTGGGTGGGAGGACATCTAGGCTGTTCTCCCAAGAACATGTTATTAATATTCTAATGATGGTGGTTGTGACCCAGAATTCCTTCCCACACAGCCCAGGTGGAGAGCAAAGGAAGGGAGTCTCCTGCCTGAGCATGGATCCTACATACTCCCGTGACAAGACACCCACAGTGCTCAGAGAACACCCCTGCTCAGTGAAACACCACTGCTCCCCCACCCTCGAGGTCGTCCATGCCTGCCTTTCCCACACCGGCCAGGACTTGGGCTCAGCAAGTCCCTGGGCAGAGCTCACAGCAGAGGAGAAGAATAATCACCAGTCTGAGAGTCAGACCAGCGGGGTCCAGATTCTAAATCCCTTTCTTCCCAGCTGTGGGACCTCAGCAAACTATGTTATCCCTCCGAGCCTCAGCTTCCCCACCTGTAAAACAGGGACGTGAGCTTAGCTCTCATCTACAATTCTAGATTGCTCGATGAGCCAGTGAGATAGTGTGTGTATTCAAACATCCAAGATCATTTATAAGGCACTGCTGGAAGATGGGGTTCAATAAACAATTCAGTCTCACAAAGAGGAAAGAGCATGAAAGCCACCCTGAACAGCCACAAAGGAAGTGCCTCTTCCCACTTAAGAGCCCTGTGCATTACAGGGTAAACAGCAGCAGCACCAAGCTCCCCAAAAGACTCCCCCTGGGATACTTTCAAAGAAGATGCTTCCAGGATTGAGTCATTGAGAAGATTTAATCTGTGTACATTTGGTGAACAAGTACTCAGGAGCCATCTTTATCCTAGATAACTGGATGGATAAAGTAAGCATGCCTTTATTGTAGTAAGTTTATTCTTTTTGTTAGTTTGTTTTGTGTTTGTTTTTTGAGATGAGGTCTCAATAGGTAGTTCTGGCTGGTCTTGAACTCCCTGTGTAGCCCAGGCTATACCTGAATTGACATTGATATTCCTGCCTAAGCTTCCTGAGTGTTGGGGTCCCAGGCGTGCGCCACCATGCCTGCCCCAGGGTAAGTTCATTCTCTGCTTGCCCTTTCATTTGATAGCTGGCCTTCTGTCTCCTCTCCACCTCCCCAACCTCTTGGGAGTTATGGTTGTTAGACAGCCATGACCCTTCAACCAATAACTGGCCCTTCCTATAAGGCCCTGCGCATAGTACTAGCAGTCTTTCTTCATGTGGCTTATTCTCGAAGGTGTACTATGTAGATCTTCATTTTTCAGATAAGGACACAGAGCCAGTTCAGTGGCCTAGGGTTAGCAGGAGCCCAAGTGACAGAGCAGCTGTTTTAGCTCCTAGGCCTTTCTCTGTTCACTGCCCAGGACAGACAGCAGCGTTTCCCACCAACACAGTGTCTTCTCCTCAATGCAGCCCAGAGTGGCCGTGAAGCATGCTCGGGTCCCCCTGCACAGCCTCAGCTGGCTCCCACTCAAAGCAGCCAGGCTCTGGTCCTGAGCCTTCCACACTGCAGCCCCGCACTGACTTCCTGGGCAGCGAGCCCTCCAAGGGAAGCTCACTTGAAGCACAACAGCAGGACTTTCCATTCGGCAGAGGACTCGTCTTGCCAAGTAGTCCTGCAGCCAGGCTCCTGGAGGTGAGCATCTCCTGTTATTCCAGCCGGTTCCTGGAATCGGAAATGTGGCAAAGCATTCACCTGGTGCAGAGCCCTTGCCCACAGATGTGGCGCTTGATTAGCTGTGCTATCTATGTCCCTTCTAGGGAGCAGCTCATGAGAAAGTTTGCCTAGCCAGTGACTCCTCAAATCTTTTTTCTCAACTTCTGTCCAGGTTCAGGCCGCCCCATCTCTGGCTAGAATCACCCTGTGGCCTCTGTGCTGGCCTCCTGGCTTCCTGCCTCCCTCCGGGCCTGGCTCTAGCCAGCTTCCACACTGCAGCCAAGAGGATCTTTCCAAATGCCAGTCCTAGGTTGGGGCCTTCTAAATGTCAAGGTCTTTCCAAATGCCAGCCTTCCCACAGGAGGCGCCCAGCATATAACCTTCCGGTGGCTCTCCAGCACCTGAAAAACAAATATTCCCCTACTATTAGAATGGTTTGTAATGGTAGCTGTTTGTTTTTAAACAGGGTCTTGCTACCTAGTCCAGGCTGATCTTCAACTCTTAATCTTCCTGCCTGAGCCTCCCAAGTGCTGGGCTTATACACGTGAGCCATTAAGCCTTGTTTGATGACAGATTTCTTAAAGTTGGAAAAGGGTCTTTTTTGTCCTTATATCCCTAGGCCCGGGGTTCCATCCCAAGCACTGCAAAAAAATTTTTTCAAAAAAGAAGTGATATTTACCAATGAAGGAGACCTCATGAAGCACAAAGAGAAAGCTGGTGTAACTAGACTAGGTTTTTAAAATTCCAGCCAAAATAGTGTAGTCAGTGTCTACCGCATTGTATGAGACAGAGGCACAATTTGCATTATAATTCTAAAATGTAAAATGGTTCTTAGAGCCTCACTGTCAATTCTTATTACTCTGAGACTCCCAGTTGGGTCCACTAATTTGTCCAAGTCACTCTTCTACCAGTGAAGGCATTGATGCTCTTCCCCTTGCCTGGGGCTCTAATTCTGATGAGCTCCCAGGGCAGAACCAAGCAATGAGTGGAAATTAGCAGAACAATGTCAGCCCCATGCCCCACACTCTCATCCATTTGGAACTTCAATAATAATCTTTCCACGGCTTGTCCCGGGGGCTCAAATCTATATCTTGCCATTTACTAGCTTTATGCCATGTAGCAAGTTGCTTGCCAAGACTGCATCTTTTCAAAAGGTTTTCATCTACTGCTGTGAAAAATAAATTTTATATATTAAGATAAAGTATAATTTATACAAAACGTAATTGAAAATAAATTATACTTATATATAATAATATGTATACTGTTTTATATATTGGCTGATGCATTTGAGGAACACAGAAAGACGCTGGTAGTATTGGTATTATCGCAGTGACTCATGCACCTGTCTTCCCCTCCTCTGAGATGATCCACATAGACGAGAAGGGTGCTGTCTCGCTCGTCTTGCCTGCTTCCGCACCTTCCTAGGTGATGCTTTTGAATCGACTGGGTGGTCAGAAAGTGACTTGGGCCAGGAATTGACATGAGGCCTGGACACATTGCCATGACAGCGTCTAAGAACAAGACCAGGACTGCAAGAACGGTAATGGGCTCTGCAGGCTTTCCTAGCAGACGCAAAGAAAACAGACTGCCAGGGAAAGCGGGAGATCATTCTGTCTTCCAAGACGCAGCTCAGGAGCATGAGGGCATTTTATTCACCCCTTTGCTGACTCAGATTTATCCTGCAGTTTCACAGGGTCAGGAACCTTGTTTTGTTAACCCTGAGAGCTGACCCTTGTCTCCTAAACCAAGCACTAAGCACTTGTCTCCTAAGCAGTCAGAGCTAATTTCCTGGAAACCATGTAACCCCTGTGTCACTTACTGTGCACTGAGATTAAGAAGCTACCCTCACGTGGAAGGGTCATCCTCGTTTGGCTCAGCCAGTATAGTCTCTCCCTGTGGGTGGCCCTGCTTGGGATGTCATTTCACATTCAGGTGAGCTAAGAACGGGGACAAGGTGAGTTGGACGAGTAAACTATCTAGCAGAGCCCAGGTAAAGTATCCTCGTGTAATCCCCAGCACAGAGCATGGCCAAAGTGCCCGGTGTCCTTCCATGACTCTGTTTTCCTTCCCCCTTCAAATATATTTAACATGTATGGTTGGATTATAATCAGCTGACTCCTTTGGGATAGAGGCAAGGGCCAAACAAGGTTAAGGATGCTAACTACCCCTATAGAAGTTGTTAGTCATTATTTTTGTTGTTCTATATAAAGTCTGGGAACAAGAAAGACACAACTTGACTTTCATTAAGGAATTTTGTGATTGACGCAAACAGAAAAACCATTCTTCAAATATGAGGCAGTAGTTAACACAACCACCGAATAGCTGTCTTCTCTTCCAGACTCCCGACATCTCTTTTGAATCTGAAATAGAGTCCCAGACTCCCCTACCGGCTATGTCTGAGGAAGCATCCGATTGGACAAATTTCCCCAAAGAGCTGTCTGGGGAGGAGTTCAATGTTTTTGCCCCATCTTGCATACAACTGGAAGCTTCAGCGATATGGAAGCCAAGACCTGGGTGGAGATTCATTCAGAAGATAGCTGGAATTTCTGGATACCAGAAGTTCACAAAGGGGTGGATGGGTTCTGCTGTCAAGTAGTGTCAGACACAGAATTCTTTTTTTAAGGAGAGCTAGCCACCCACCCCCTTGTAGAGGAACACCAGAGTATTTGGCAAATGAATCTACCTGCTGAAGGGTCACCCATCAAGTTCAGTTCAAATGGGGCCCAAAGAACTGGGAGTTCCTTGCAAAACATCTGCTGCTGTTAATTACAGAATGGTATGCTGTTGAAACCAAAGCAGATGTTGCCTGTTAACCTTTTCATTCTATTACCAGCTTTGACTCTCAAGCCTCACACTTCCTAACTTCCACCTTTTGCTGCAGCAAGATAGATCTGACTACACAACCCTCATGCCCAGACCATTTTCTTCCTCCATGTTCAGCTAATACTGTTTTGTTATATGTCAGCAATTATCAGAAATGAAATAGGACACGGGGACTTAGCTAAAAATCACCATCGTCTAACATCGTGTGCACAGCAAGAAGTACCACAATGAGATTTGGGGGTAGATGAATGAATGAGTGAATCAATCAGTGAACAAACTAAAAAATGGAAGGTTTTGGTTTCCTTCCTAAAAGATGGACAAGTTGGTTTCCATGTTTTATTCTAGGGAGGTCCACATTGCATGTTTTTGCTTTTTAACCACAGAGTAGAAAAACAGGTCAGCAAAATCTGAGGGATCAAAATGAGTTTTGGATTTACCGGGCTTAAGTCCCAGCCACCCAGTCATATAGTCAGGGTAATGCGGCACCAGTGCTCTGGCCTTGGAGTGCTGATTAGAGATGAGCTATGAAAAGCAACCAGTTCTGCTGAAGTGTTGGATTGTTTTCAAAATCTCAGGTTGTGTCTCCTGGGCCAACACCACCTCTTGTCCAGTGTCAGGGAAGTGTCCACAGAGACAAAACAAATTGATGTTCTCTAAGAGCTCAGAGAGGCGTCCTTTTCTTACAGCTTCTGTGTAGTGTAGACATCATGACCCTCCGTTTCTCCACTGAGAAGCCTGAGTCTCCACCTGGTGATGACGCCACTTACTCAGAATTACATAATCAGTGTCTGCACCCAGGCAGGCTTAAATCCAGGCTTGTCCTTGCTCTTTTCACCCACGACTCTAGCCAGGAAGGTCAAGGATTCTCAAACTTGACCTGGAGGGATTTTAAAAACATGTTTCTGGACCTCATCCCCAGATTTCTGACTCACTAGGTTGGGGATGAGAATTTTTATTTCTAACAAGTTTCTCAAAGAGGATGATTATATTAATCATAAGAATCATTCAGTTAAAGTATCAGAAAACATTATTGATTGCAGTTAACAGAAACTAACTAGAAATAACTTAAGGGGAAATAAGGGGGCATTTTATCATAAGAATGTAGGGGCATGTTTCTAAGCTTAAAAGAAGGGACATAACTAGGTCTTGAATAGAGAGGGTTCTTAATCCAGAGAGGGATCACTGCTTCCATCATCAAACTCTGTTTCTCTCTGAAATGTGTTTCATTCTCCTCCCTCTGCTTAAACTTGCTCCTGAACCTGTCCTCTCCAGTGATAGAAGACGTAATTAGCCGCACCTTCCATGGTTATACTATCCAGAGTCAATGGCCGAAAGAAAGACTATCTCTTTCACTGTCCCAGTTTCCAAATTCCCAGAGACGGACTTGAGTGGGTTCATATTCACAGTCTTAACATCTGTGATCAGGACAGTGGGGTGGACAGCACCATACAAAGTGGTGACCAGAGCCTCAACACTGTAATATGCCAGTAGCTGGTAGAGAAAGAAATTAAGTAGTAATTTCCATAGCCAACTCTGATGGCTGGTATGCATAAGAAGTGCACGCAGATAGGGAGGAGAGAGAATGTCCTACTGAGCCAGCACACAGATGGGAAAGCAAGAGAACCATGGGTGGGGAACCATTCTGATCATGGTGCGGTGGCCTTCAGAAATAATCCTTTTCCCTTTGACAGTAAACAGTAAATCCATCTGGTTTGCAAATTCTCTTAAATAAGCCTACACAGGCAATTCCTGGGGCTAAACAGAGTCAGTTCTGTTTTCTTAGAAGGAGAACAATGGAATGCAGAATTTCAACCCAGTGCAGCTGGCCAAGTTGGGTCAAGGAAAAGGCACAGATTCCATTCATTAATATTTTGCAAACCCACCCCATCCTCGCCCATCCCATTGCCAATCTTCACCATGAAAGAATAAAAACCCCAAAGTTGCTAGAGAACCGAATAAAAATTGTGTCAGATGTTCAGTGAGGACACCCCCGATGTGCACCAGTAGGGGCTTAGTACTGTGTTTCCAAGAGGGAAGCCTTTTCACTGCATGCTACTCTGTGTTCTGCTGAGCTGGGATCCCCTTCCCAGGATACCCCAGAATCATAGCTGGGCACCACCTCTGAGTCACAGGTTTGCTTGCTGAGAATTCCTGTAATCAGAGGCTGGAGAAGGAAAATTGCTGTTGGGAAGTATGGTAGACTATGGCTCAATGGATTCAATTTCTGGCAAACCAAGAGAATACCCCCATAAACCAGTTAGATTCTGCAGTCTTCCTGCTCCTCCACCAACCTTGGGAGCACAAACATCAGTCTTCCTCTGACCCACTAGGTTGCTAGGAATAGCAAATATGATTGGTGGATAATATCATTCACGAGGTGTAGCTATCGGTCAAGACAAGGCCAGCTCTGATATGTATGGTGTTCTAATTCGGATTAATAAAAGGCAGCCCTTCCATCAGGTCAGGGCACTTGGCTTAGCAAGCTGAGGCTGGGTTGTGTTTCACCCCCTCAGCGAGGTACCCTTGCATAGGATTAAAAGATAAACTGAGGCACATAAAATACTGAAGACTTTTCTTGGAGCAAACAGCAACTCACAAATTGGGCAGCTCCAGATGACAGTTTCAGAAGCCCCACCAAAGCAGCAGGAAGGGAAGAATTATATAGGACAAATGTGGGAACAGGACAAAGCATGTTTGTCATTGAAGTTTGAGCAGCTCCCTTATTTGGATCATCCCAGTAGGAAGTTCATGACTATATAACTGATGCCCACCTGGCCATCTGTGATTGACTGAGCTTAAGTTTCATTTTCTTCTAAATTCTGAGATAGACTTCAGTTTGCTTACATACAAACCCAGAGCCTAACGGTCTCCTATTTAAATATGGGAACCACAGGCGACATGCCAGTCTTCACGGTGGCCCCTGAGGCGTGCCACCTCCTTTAAGAACACAATGATTCTTCCCAAATACAGAGGTTTCCGGGCAGTGTCAGTCAGCCTTGGTGATCACAAGAGCCAAAGAATGCATTCAAGGTAGCAGACCACTGCCCTCCTGGTCCAGGTTACAACTGGCCAAAATAGATGGACTCATCTAGAAAACAGCTCTTACTTCAGTGCAAATGGCAGAGGAGTCATAAAAATGCTTATGCTGAGACAGTGGCTGGAAACTTCTGCCTCATCAAGAGAAAAATATAGTCTTTGGGAAGTCTCAAGGAGGTTCATTTGAATTTACACATTTTCATAAAATGCCTCTAGCGTCTCCTTCTTGGAGCTTACTGTATTAGGCCTACACTTTCTGTTCCTTCCAGTATCGTCTGGAAGGGCATGGTGCTTGGATGCTTGAAATATGTAAGAGCAATGTATTCCCAGCCAATGAGTCTACTAACACCAGTGGTTAAAAGACACTTATCCTTTTCCCACCCCCCTGCTTTTTGCTGGACATCTGTTTTTCTTTCATTACTTACTTTTGCTCTGTCTTTGTCTAAAATACTATTGGACTTTTATTCTTGATTCAAATTTATGTTTTACTCCAATGTTCTTCGTGGATCCACTAAGCCAACAATGGCTGAACCTAGTACATGGGACCACCTTGCTCTCCATGTCCTTTGTCCTGCACCATTTGTCCTTGTCTCTTCCTTCAGTCTCATTCTACCTCACTGTTGATGCTCCCAGATTCTGACTTCACGGTTCACATATTTACCTTGTCCTGCGGACTTGACCCTCCACACCTTCTGCTCATCAGTAGACATTGAGATTACATCCCAACTAACTACATCCGGGCTCTCTTCTCTCAGCCTTATCCTTGTGGGGTGAGCACCTCTTCTATCGCAGCTGGCCCCGGGAATCTTACCATCTGTCAACTGCATCCCTTAACATGCCCATGAAGCCACCCAATTTCATGAACATAAAGAGAGTGAGCAGAGCTGAGGGTGAAGAAGGTGCCCTTCCTTCTTGAGGAGAGCAGCCACTGCCACCCCACTTGATGAGAAAGATATCATGAATCCCCTGAACTTTCCGAGCAGAGAGACCTCCATGATTCCCAAAAGAAGTCCCAGGAGGCTTAAGAAAGAAAAGAAAATGTGTCATTCTAAGGGAAAACTCACTCCAGGTTCCTATGGAAGCCGATTGTCAGTTGTGTTTCCTGGATTGCGTGGCCTCCAACAGTTCAACTGCTGCTTGCCCTTCTTATGTCCCTGGATGTTTCCAAAATCTGGGTTCTGCCTACTTCCAGGCTTGGTCTACTCAAATGTACCCACCAAAGTGTCCAGAGGCCTGCTGTTCGCCAGGTGAGAAGCTGGCAGAGCTTTCCTGTGGGCTGTGTGGCAAATGAAGCTCAAACCCCTTGGTCTGGAGGAAGCCCGGGAGAGCCTACTCCTCTTGTTAGGCTCTGTCTCCCTCCAAGCCACTGTTGTCTTCGCTTCTGTGTGACTGTCACAGAGCACCATACTCACACATCCCACACTCCGCCTAGTGACTGATTGATAATTAATGCCGTGGATGAAGTGCTCCTAGTCGGAATCTGGTCCTGTTTATGTAATTTCTCATCTTTGGGTGAGAAAAGAAAATTTTAAGGTTTGTACTGTTTTCTGCCTCCTCGGTGGTCCTGGACCTCCCCAAAGTGGCTCACAGACCCGCAGGACTCTGCCCCTGGGACTTCTTCCCCACTTGGCATCTGCAAGGCTCAGGGCCTCCAAACCCAGCCCACATTGGCTGCTGCAGTGGAAAATAGCTAGTAGCCACTGCACGCCTACAGCCAGGGAGATGTTCTTCTAGTCTGAATCCACACACCCAGGCAGCCCAAAGAGATCCTGAGGCCAAGTGAACTTTGACTTGCAAAAGAACTTGAGTCCCCACAGTGGCTGCCCTAGCGCCAGGCCCATCCTGCCCCACTGCCCCATGCCCAGAGGACTTGACACCACTTCCTCGTCCATGTTCCAAGAGACAGAGATCTTCTGAGGCCCCGTCTAGCTTCTGCTCACATTTGCCTTCATTCTAGAGGCCTCGTGGAAAGGTTTCTACATCAAAGTTGGCTCCTGAGAGCAGAGAATCTGCCTGGCAAAGCCAGGGTCCTGGCCCGCATTCAGTAGGCTCCAGTTCAAGTTCTCCCAATGGCTCACTGCTATGAGGGGCAACAGGAGCCACTTTCTCCAGAGACTCCCTCCTGGTTCTCCACGCTCCGAACAGCCTAGAAAAGGACATGCACAGCAAACGTGCCAAACATCAGGACAAACAGGTACTTGTCTTTCAACTGTGACGTTGCTGCTGACTTGTGGCCCTTTATGAAGAAACCTTTTCTGGCAGGCAGCTGGAATGGGGCATTGGGGAAAATCCAGATGCAGAGGGAGAAGAGCCAGGGCTTGGAAGCCGGAAGGCCCAGGCTGAGGTCCTTGCAAATGCCTATGCAGTCCCTGACAGCCCCTGAACCTTTCCGAGCCTCCTTTGCCAAAGATCCTTGAAGTTGGCCAGACAGGAATCTGCCACATATTAGCAATTAGAGGAGCAGATAAGGTTGCCTACCCTGACACCCACAGACCAGAATGATTCTCCCTCAGTGTCTTCTCAGCACTTTTCTGAGGTTTGAAGAAGTTTAACCACTTCCTACGTCATGAAGCCTCTGTCTGGACAGTGGACGGAACCCAGCCTATGTGACTTCCACATTGCATCTGCTAAATCTCACACTCCCACAGTAAAATAAGACAAATTCATAGAGAGGAAAGAAATATCCATACATCTAAGAATGTGAGTTTTATGCCCTTAGACAATGAGGACAATCTTCTTGGAGAAGAAGAGCCACACATACCGGCTGTGAGAATGGGTTTCATGAACCCCTTTATCTCTTGACTACTAGAAAAATGAGGTCCAAATGGATCCCCCCTAGCAAGTGGAAAAAATTATTAAAATCTTTGGTGTCCCTCACCTCATGTGTCCTACTTTTCTCTTCTCTTTGGGACGTGGTTCTCCTCGAAATGTACTTTATTTCTTCTTTTGAAGGTGTCTTTGAAAGTAAACTACTTTCACATACTTTGAAAAATCAAGTTGAGGATAAATAATGGACAGTTCACAGGGTGAGGGAGGACTCTGCTCCATCCATGCCTAAATGTAGGCAGTAAGTGTGGACAGTGCAGGCTCCGACAATTGCTGGCTTTAATCCTTACATTTGTCAGTACCCACCTTCAAAGTCTTCTCCTTTCTCCAACTATGGCAACGTATTCTGTCTCACACTAACTCGGGCCTTGAGAAGCCCTGGCATAGGCAACTGGGGTTGGGGAACAGTAAATTGGGCTCCTGGGCAAAGGTGCTCATGGTACTTCTGTTGGGCCCCTAGGTGCCCCTGTGGCCTGAGATTTCCTGCCTGGTCCCCAACTTCCTTATTAGGCCTTAGCTCTCATCAAATCCAGTCCTGGAGTCTAAAGTCTTAGCACCAACACAAGCTGGGGCAGAATGGGAATGCCAAGTGGCAAACAGGAGAAATCGGGCTCCGTGAGGAAGTAAATGAGCTCAGGCTGCATTCAGAGCTGGCCTTTAGAAGCAGTGGGTCAGAACAGAGATGTACAAAGGCACCTAGAGGACAGAGAAGGTTCCCAGGCAGAAAAACCTGAGTTTCCCTCTAAGACTACGTTAGTATTTCTACAGAAAGCTGAGTCACACAGCAGGGGGGTTGGTCAATCATCTTAAATTTAACTTTAAAAACAAAACACCACATCCAGGCTTGCCCATACCTGCATTTTCAGCACTATGAAAGGCTGGGCAGGAGGATCACAAGTTCAAAAGCATAAGAAGGATTCAGGTTGTAGCCAGTGCAAAAGCCTTGAATTCAATCCTGAAGAGAGAGAAGAAGAGACAGAGACAGAAAGACAGAGAGAGACAGAGAGATGAAGGGGTACTGCCTGTGCAAAAGACTTAGTCAAACAATTTGTACTATTACAGCCCGATGGAAGACTGCCCCCGCTATGCAGTGATTGAGATATCTTATTCAGCTACCATGAGACACTCCATACACCCATTTCCCCTTGTTCCTATTTCATGCTTCCACACATACACACACAACTTACACAGTATTTAGTTTTTCTCATAGTCAGGCTGCATTCAGAGAAAAAGCCAATGGTAATGGAAGGATCCCATCCCTGCAAATTTGACCTAGGAAGTTATCAATTTCATTTCTGAGACCTCTTCCAATTTCTTGAGTATACTCAACCCCTGAGAGGCTTCCCTTGAGTCACAGGTAACCCGCTAGATACATTTAACCATAAAGTAGATGTCTAAGTGTAAAAGTATGCAGGATTATGCAGAATTCACCGAGGGCATGAATGCCAACTTGTGAGTCTTTGGCAGCTGAGCCCTTCAATGACTTTGGGTAGAACACAAAGCTCCCACGAAAAGCACTTTTCTTTACATTTGAAATTCCATTTCTCCCAGATTCCTCCCAGTGCTGTCCCTGCAGGAGTTGACATCTGTTTCCCTACTGTCTGCCCATGTTGCAATGCCTGCCCACCTCCCTTGGCAACAGACCTCACCTGCCCTGATGGACTGGTTGGCACCAGCTCTTCATCTGGAATGGTCACCACAGTCCCTGTGAGTCCTGTGCAGTTGAGCCACTTTCACCAGCACCCCAGCCCTCTGGGTCCCTTTGTCCCATGGCCTGACCAAAGGCAGACCTGCATCTTCCCTCTCACCTGGCTCCCTGGCCATGGCTCAGACAGGCAAAGGGCACTGTGACCTGGGACAAGCAGCATGTTAACACTGTACACCCCAGTGGACAGCATTACTCAAAACGGATCTTGAGGCAAGAATGTGGAATTGCAAGAACATGAATTTACTAAAACAACTATTTTATATGTGATGATGCAGCTGGCAAAGTTTTTTTATACTCACTTGTTGAAGGGGCTGGGAAATAGGGGAGCAATTTTGGCAATAGCTTATATTATATTGAAATGTCTTAAACACCAAAATACACTTTAAATCATCAGTCCTGCTTCTGAAAATGTATCCCAAGGAAGTAAAGATATACACAAAGTTTAAGTCATGAGGATGCAGAATTTTTTTTACATTAGTGAAAAGCAAGGTATAAGCTAAATATTTGACAACAGAGAACTGGTCAGATAAACAGTACATTCATATAATGAAGTACTAGACAATCTTGTAAAATTATAGAGAAATACATTTTATAGAATCAAAACTATGTTTATGATATATTCTTGAGCAGAAAAGCCTGCTGCAAATACATATATGGGGAAAAATATGGAAAAATAAACCAGTTCTTATATCTGGTTGGTAAAGTTTATGGGTGGTTTTTGCTTTTTACTTTTGTTTATCTCATTTACATTTGTATTTTCTCATTTGTAGACAAGATGTATGCATTACTTAAGTAATAAAACTAAAATAGAACTTGCTTTTTTGGACAGTAGATTCTGCACTTTCACAGATTTGGGTTCAAATCCCAGCGGGCCACTGATTCCCAGTGGGCTCCTGGAGATTTTACTTACACCACAAGCCTCAGTTTCTTCCTGTGCAGAATGGGGTAATACTGCTTTCCTTCCTAAGCGGTTCAGAGTTTTAAATGAGAAAGCCTAAATAACACATCTGCCCTGGAATTGACATTGAATAGCTTTTCTTTCTTTTCCTTCCTGAACATCCCAAAATACCTTAGAATTCACAAGGATGAGATGGTCAAATACACACCTACTCAGCTAAAATGTAGATTTGAAAAATTAGTGACGGCTGATATTTTATGCTCCAACCTTCTTTCCTTTTTTCAGCTCTGATCTCAAGCAGAGACGCCAGTAATCAGCCACGAAGAATCAGGTGGGGCTGTGTTACACGGCCCCGCCAGCAGGTGGAGCCGTCTCCACCCCCGTGTCCACGGAGCCTTCCATATCTGCTCAGCAGGTGCTAGACGGCATCTTGCGGGGCGGGTAGAGGGCACCCCATCCAAAATCACTCCAAACAACCAGGACCCTTCTCTGTCACCCCTATGCGCTACCATGTCAGTCCAGTTCCTGGTGGCTGGTCCTCCCGTGCACCCTTCCGGTCTTAGGCAACTGCTTGTAATTGAACTTCCTTTACATAAATTTGATTATCTACCCGGAATCTAGCCCGGTTTTGCCCTGCTCTCTCCCAACTTCACATTCATTTATTTATTAAGCTTCACAGCTTCCTGGGATACACTGAGCCTTGTGCCAGCATCCAGAGGCACTGCAGACACCTTTCCCTGGGGGGGGCCTCCCAGCTGGGTGGGGAACACAGGACCACCGGCTGCCACACGATAGTGCATGTGAGGGTCTCTGTCATCACTGCTTTACTGATACAGCTCTTGGTGGAGTCAGGACTTGTTCTAAGCCCTTTAGAGAAGTTAATCTGCACTTAATCCTCAAAACCTACTTTATGAGATAGGTAAAAATTACTTCTATTCCAGAAGCAAAAAGAACTTAAAGTAACTTGTCCAAGATAACGCAGTAGGTAAATGGCAGAAGCAAAATTTGAAAAAGGATTCTTTATACTGTTAAAAATTATTGAGGACTCTAAAGGGTTTTTGTTTATGTGGACCATATCCAGTGCCAGTTTCCATATTAGAAATTGAAATCTAGAAATGTTATATAAATTTATTTGTTGATTTTTAAACCACAGTAATAGAACTAATATATATTGACATAAATAATATTTTAAATGGAAATGGCTATATAAAAATTGATGAGAGGAAAAATAGCAGTAAAAAAATGACATTTTCTCATATGTTTACAAATGTCTTCACTGTCTGACTTACTAGCAAGCAAAGTAAATTTTCATGTTTGTTTGCATTCACTGTATTGCCATTTGGTATTCAAAGCATAAGGAAAATTCCATCCTCGTTCAGACATGGACTTGGACAAAGGAGGAGCACATTAATATCCTGTTCAGGACACTGGAACTCATCAAGTGGTGGCTTCTCGTGGAGAAGGGGGATCAGAAACCAGCAGCTAAGGTTCAGATGCTTTTGTCCCTTTCCAAAATCCATGTTGAAACTTAATCCTCAAAGCAACAGTATCAAGAGGTGGGGCTTTGGAGGACTGGAGATCTTATGAAAAGGAGGGAGCTAGCGAGGCTCTTTTTGGCCCTTTGTGTTAGTCGGCTCTCTGTCACGACAACAAATTCCCAGAGAAGCAGTGCACCAAGAGGAAAGGTTAATTTGGGCTCAGGTTTTCGGAGGCTATAGGCCATGATCAGTTGGCCCATTGTTTTGGGCCTGTGGCAAAGCTGCACATCCTGGAGGGGAGCACATGGCAGAGCTCAGCATTCATGTGCAAGAGAGGGAAGCAAGGCCTGGGGTCCCCACCCCCTTCAGGAGCCAGTCACTACCACCTTGCCACAGCACCACGGACTGAGGCCCAAGCCTTTGACACATGTGCTTTTAGGAACATTCCAGGTCCGAACCGTTGCATCTGTCACATGCTACCACGGGGGATACAGCACCCCGGAGCCACCTAGAAGCAGACACTGAACCTGTGGGCACTTGATCTCGGGCTGCCCGGCCTTTGAAACTATGAGAGGTGAACTTTTGCTACTGAAATGTTACCCGGTCTCTGGTATTGTATTATAGCAGCATGAGCAAACTGAGGCATCAGCTCACAGTGGAGGCTATTACTTTCCCAAAATTCCAACTTTTCATTTGAACTCATATTTTATCATGGGCAGCAGATATTGCCACTTTCTCCCCTAGTTCTTGGTGATTACAAATATACCTGTTCTGAACATCCACGAAGAAGTCCTTGTGAAGAAACACACCTTTCTTTCTTTCTTTATGTGTATCTTTGCACACAATATATGTATAAATATATATGATATTTACACACAGCTTGGGGGATTGATACATTTACATACTGTAGCCCAATCACGTTTATTCCTTTCCCTTCCCTGTCCTCCCTTCCCCCTCTTCAAGTCTCTATTCCAGTGCCAAAAAAAGTCCCTGTTTCCTACTTTCATCTTTTATTTTGCTCTTTAATTTACCCACAGTATAAATAAAGGATAGATAATAGTAAATAGGAAGATAGGTCTTTTTCAAAGAAGAAGGGCATCAAGAGATGGAGGCGGGAGGGAGGAGAGGAAAAGAATATGAGAAAGGGAATTGAGACGTGCTATCTACATGTACCAATTCCCCACATGGAATGAAAACATCGTGTACTACAAATGCTCACTAATAAAAAAACCAAAAAATTTGGACTTTGGATTTTTCATATAAGAGAAACCACGTGATATTTATACTTCTGTGTCTGATTTATTTCACTTAAATTATGGTCTTAAGATCCATCTAGGGATCAAGCGTTTCAAATTTATTCTACTTTATGTCAGAGTAGTACTCCATTGTGTTTATGTACCACATTTTCTTTATCCATTCAACTGTTGATGGTCGTATAGGTCACTTCCATTATTTAGCTGTTGTGAATTATACTGCTATAAACACGTATCACTGTAACATTATGTCCAACTCTTCTGGGACGATACTCAGAAGAGGAATAGCAAGGTCAAATGGAATCTCTAGTTTTAGCGTTTTGAGCAATCTCCATACTGATTTCCATAGTAGTTGTACGAATTTATATTTCCCGCAACAGTATAAAAGGGATGCTTTTTCCCCATAACTTTGTCCACTTTTCTTGTTTTCTTGAGTCACTGATGATACCATTCTTACTGAGATAAGATGGAATCTCAGTTGTTTTGATTTGCATTTCTCTAATGGCCAAAGATGTTGTACATTCTTTCCTATATCCATTGGTCATTTGTACTTCTTCTGAGAAGTGTCTACTCATTTCAGTTGCCCATTTTTGGTTGGATCTTTTATTTTTGGAGGTCTAATATTTTTAGTTCTTTATATATTTTAGATATTAATGCTCTATCTGAGGATTAGCTGACAAAATTTTTCCCCCATTGGGTAGGTTTTGTCTTCCGACTATTGGTTGTTCCATTTGCTGTGCAAAAGCTTTTAATTTGCTGTAATCCCATTTGTTCGTTCTCATTATTATGTTCTGTGCAACTGGGGTTCTGTGCAGAAAATCATTGCTTATGTTGATGTCCTCATAAATGTTACCCATTTATCTTCCAGTAGACTTGTGTTTCTATTTTTATATCTAGGTCTTTGATTCATTTTGATTTGATTTTTGTTCAGGGTGAGAGAGAAGGGTCTAGATTCAGTCTTATGCATGTGGATAACCAGTTTTCCCAACACCATTTTTTCTCCAACTTATTTTCTTGGTTCTTTTATCAAGAATCAGGCAGCTAAAGGTGCATGGGGTTATTTCTGCATTCTCAGTTCTAATCCATTGATTAACATGTCTATTTTGTGTGAGTATCTGATGTTTTTATTACTGTAGCTTTGCCGTATAACTTAAACCTGGGATTGTAATGCTCCCTGCTTTGCCCTTTTTGATCAGGATTGCTTTGGCTCTTCTAGGACTGTCCTGGTTCCAAATAAATTTTAGAATTGTTTTTTTCTAGTTCTGTGGTGAATGCAATTGGTATTTTGGGTGGAATTTCATTAAATCTATATATCATTTGTGGTAATATTACTATTTTTACAATATTTGTTCTGCCTATCCAGAACATAGGATGACTTTCCATTTTCTAGTATCCTCTTCAATCTCTTTTTAAAAAGAACTGTAGTTTTCATTATAAAGTCTTTTATTTCTTTGGATAGGTTAATTTTCCAGGTATTTAATGTTTTGAAGCTACTGTAAATGGGATTATTTTTCTGATTTTGATTGGAATTGCATTAAATCTATACATCTCAGTGGTTTCATTGTTGGTATTCAAGAACACCACTGAGTTTTGTGTGTTCAGCCATTTTGCTAAGAGTCTTCTGTTGGAATTTTTGGAGTCTTCTATGTAAAGGATCATGTCATCTAAAATAAACAGTTTGACTTCTTCCATTTCTATTAATATCCATTTTATGATATTCTCTTGCCTGATTACTGACTAAAATTTTGAGTATGACATTGAAAAGGAATGGTTATAGTAGATACCCTTATCTTGTTCCTGATTTTAGAAGGAATGCTTTCCATTTTTCCCTCATTCATTGTGATGTCGACATTGGACTTGTCAGAAATGACTTTTATCAGTTTGAAGTAAGATCCTTTTATAATTATTTTCACCAGGGTTTTTTTAATCAAAAAATGATTTTGTTAAATGCTTTTTATACATCTATTGAGATTATCGGGTGACTTTTATCCTTACTTCCATGTAGGTGGTGTATTGCATTTACTGATTTACATATGTTGAACCATTCTTGTATCTGTGGAATAAAGACAACTTGATAATGACATATGATCTTTTTAATGATTTGTTGTATTCTAGTTGCAAGTATCTGGCTGAGGATTTTTGCATTTGTGTTCATTTAAAAAACTGACCTGTAGTTTTATTTTGTTTTGAGTACTTGTCTGGTTGTGATATCAAGATAGTGCTGGCTTCAAGGAATTAGTTTGGCAGGATTCTTTACCTTTCGATTTCAGGGAAAAGTTTGAAAAGTATTGGTGTTAGTTTTTCTCTGAAGTTCTGATAAAATTCAGCAGTAAACACATCAAGCCCTGGGCTTTTCTTACTTGGCTTTTTTTAGCTGCCTCTATTTCCTTTCCTGTTTTTGGTTTGTTCCGGGTTTTATATCATTTTGGTTCAGTTTTGATAACTCATGTGTGTCTAGAAATTTCTCTGTTTCTCCTAGGTTTTGAAATCATTTCTTACAATACTCTTGATTTTGGCAATGTCTGTTGGGATTTTGTCTTTTGCGTTTCTAATTGCATGGATGAGTCTTTTCCTTTTTTTGTTAAGTTCAGCTAAGGGTTTATCAATCTTGTTTGTCCTTTCAAAGAAATAACTCTTTGATTCATTGATATTTTGTATATCTTAGTCTCAATTTCATTAATTACCATTCTGTTCTTTATTATTTCTTTCTTTCTACAAGTTTTGGGTTTTAATTGCTCTTGTTTTTCCAAGGCATTGATGTACATCATTAGCTTATTTGGGATTGATCTTTTTTTTTAATGTTTGCATAGACTTTTCTCTTAGAACTACTTTCATTGTGTCACACAGATTTTTGCATGTTGTGCTTCCACTATAATTTGATTTATGACTTTCTAATTTCTCCCCTCATTTCTTCTGTGATCCACTGATTATTCAAAAGGGTATTATTTAATCACCATGTGTTTGCATAGTTTGGGTGGTTTCTTTTGCTGTCAATTACTAGTTTCATTCCATTATGATCTGATAGGATGCAAGATATTAATTCAACTCCTTTGTATTTATATAAGCATGCTTTATGACCTAAGACATGGCCTATTTTGAAGAAAATTCCATGTACTCCTGAGAAAAATGTATATTCTGCTGTTATTGGATGATATATTCTGTAGATAACAAGTCCATTTGTTGAATGGTGTGATTCAACTCTGATATTTCTTTGTTGATTATTTGTTTCATTGATCTATTTGTGAGAGTGAAGTGTTGAAGTCCCCCACTACGATTGTATTGGTATCTATCTGTTCTTTCATGTCCAGTAGATTTTATCTATATGCATTCAGTGCACATGGATAGTTAACTTGCTTTCTCTTCTAGCTGAATTGCTGTCTTTATAAGTCTGTAGTAACCTTTTTTGTCTCTTTTGATCAGTTTTGGCTTGAAATCCAAAAATAGGATAGCCTCTCCTACTTGCTTTTGGGCTCCTGTTGCATTGTATGATGTGTTGTTTTCTGTTCTTTCATGTTTAGTCTGTATATTTCTTCATGGATAAAATGTGTCTCTTGTAGGAAACATATGGTTGATTTTTGTTTCTTGGTCCTATCTTCCAGTCTGTCTTTTGACTGGGGAGCTAAGACCACTGTCACTGAGCCTTATTACTGAAAGTTATTCACTGAGTTCCGTCGTTGCATTATTTTCCCAGGGTTGATTCCTTTATTTTTTATTTTTCTTTAACTACTCTCCCAGTTACATATATTTTTTCCTTTGGGCTTTTTGGTGATTTTGGTCTTTCTGTCTCTGTCTAGAATTTCTTTATACACTTTCTGAATCCTGGTTTGGTGATCATGAGTTTCTTTCAGTTTTCTTTGTCCTAGAAAAAATATTTATTTCTCCATCAATTTTGAAGGATAATTTTGCAGGTTATAGTCATCTTAGTTTGCAACTGTTTTCTTTTAGGGCTTGAAAAACTTCACTCTAAACTCTCCTGGCCTTTAAAGTTTGTATTTAAAAATCTGCTCTTATTCTGATAAGCTCACCTTTACAGGTGCCTTAGTCACTTCCTTTTCACTGGGACAAAATACCATATACTTACAACTAAAAGGAGAAGAGATCTATTTTGGCTTAGATTTTCAGAAGTCTCAATCCTTGCATATTTGGCAGCATGGTAGAAGGGCCTGGGCAAGAAAATTACCCACATGATAGCAGTCAGGAAACAGAGAGAGAGCTGGGCAGGAAGATGCACCCTTCCAGGTCACATCTCCAGCCACCTGCCCCCCTTGGCCAGGCCCCATCTTGGAATAGCAAGTCAGCTATAGCACCCCATGGTGCAATCCTCTTCCAAAAGCCTTGTCTATGAGAGCATGAGGTTCTTGGGGTACATCTAGATATAAACCATAACAATAGGTTACTTGATTTTTCTCTCTAATAGCTTTCAGTATTCTTTCTTAGATTTTGGCTATGTTGTGTCATGGAAAGGTTTTTTTTCTGTTTGTGGCTATTTGGAATTCTGTATGTATCTTTTGCCTGGATACTGAATATTTTCCCTAGATTTGGAAATTTTTCTAGTATGATTTTGGTGAGTGGATTTTTTTATATATCTTTGGTGTCATCTTCTAACCTTTCCATAACACCAGTAATTCTTAGGGAGTTTTTCTTTCTTCAAATCATCTAGTAGCCAGCCACTGGATCCAGCTTCCATGGTGTCTTGTTGCTTTCAGAATGTCATGGAGTACCTGTTCTACTACCTCAAACTTGTCTTCAAGTTTTGAGAGTTTCCTCTCAGATTGGACATTTCTGTTGCCCTTACTGTCTATCTAACTTTTCATACCAAGATTTCTGCTTGATTCCTTTTCGTATTTTCTAGTCCTTTACAAAAGTGGTTACCATATCTTGCTTTGTCACCTTTAATCAAATTTCTGTTTGTGTCTCTTTTAAGCTCTTTAAACATTTTATTAATGTGATCTGTTTATTTATATCCTCTTTAAACTCACTGAACACCTTATGGATTGGCTTATTAGTTTCTTCTTTGATGTCTTCAAATATTGTAACCATTTGGCTTTTTAGTTCTTTACTTCAAGCTTTCTCCACTTCAGAGCCTATGAGGTCAGCTTTTGGATTAGGGAGTTAGGTGTTTTTGAAGGCATATTGCTGCTTTGTTTTCTCATGTTTCTATTTGGTTGAAGATCAGTTAGGGTAGAAAAACTCTCTGGTTACTATGGAAATTTCATTAATTGGCATGTGTCTTCCTGTGATGTGACCTGGGCTTTTGATTATGTTTATGTGATCATGCAACTGATCAACATTCAACTTAATATGAAGAGTCTGGGTCACTGCATTTCAAGGAGAGAACAACTACCTGTTACATCAGTGTCTACAGAACCAACTGTATATGAATCATATAATTTAAAACCTGTTGTAATATTTTCATACTTTTTTCAATAGCCCAGGAAGACAATGAAATAGTATTGAAGACAGGTAGGCTAGGATGTGGAGGATGAAGGAAGAAGGAAAGAAGAAAGAAAGAAAGAAAGAAAGAAAGAAAGAAACAAAGAAAGAAAGAAACAAAGAAACAAAGAAAGAAAAAGAAAGAAAAGAAAATACTTCTGGAAGAACAGAAGAAGAAGAAAAAAGAACAATGAAATGAACAAATGAATTCAAATGAAAGAAAGAAGAGAGATAGGGCTTTGGTGCTATTGCTTTTATGTCGAGAATGGAGGGAAGGGGTGAAAGGATTAAGAGGTTATTTTAGGAGCAGAGAAAAGGAACATGAGAAGGAGAAATGTAATTGGAGATTAGAGCAAGCTGTATGAAGGTCAGAACAAATTAATATGGTAATTGAAAGCTCCAGTTTTTGGTGAAGGTTAACCTGACATGACCATGAAAGGTACCATCTAAGCTAAAGCACTAATTAATTTTTATTCTCTAGTTCACCCACAAAAACACAGTGTGGACTCAACCAAATGTGCTGTTCCTCAGTTTAAAAAAAAATGGAGAGACATTTATCTTGTAGGAGCTGTGAGAAGCTGAACTCCAGGACTCTGGTTGTGGCCAGGAAACTGACGCTTGAGCTGGTTCCCTCCAATGACTTGTTCTCTCATCTATCAGTGAGTGAAGGGGCTTGGAGGATGTGGGAAAGCCACTGATCTTGCTTCACTTTCCCTCTGCAGGTAGAGCTCTGGTTAGTTTCAGTTGTGCTCCTCTGGGTATGATTAGCCCGAGTCTTTTGTCTCTGTCTTATGTTGACACATCTTCAATTATATTGGAGCGGGGAAG
Source organism: Heterocephalus glaber (assembly GCF_000247695.1). Next base: position 3,688,933 of record NW_004624862.1, on the reverse strand, counting down.
GGAGAGCGGAAGTGGTCAAGCGCCTGGTCTTCTGCTCATCTCCGGAGGGGCTTCCTTGATCTCTGTGCCCTTTCCTCCATGACAGTTCCTGCACCTGCTATGTCTGCAGCTCCTCTTTCTGTGATGCTCTGGTGGTCATGACATGCAATATATTCTGACCCGACCACTCACTCTTTTCCAGATCTTCACTCATGCCAGACCTTCTTGCCATTTGTTCTTCCTGGACATGACAGCTCTAATTTCCTCTCTCCCTCCGTCTCTCTCTCTCTCTCTCTCTCTCTCTCTCTCTCTCTGCCTCCCCACCAATCATCAACTCCCAAAGCTGAATGACTACAGTGTATCTTTTTATCACTCTTTCAAGGGAAAATCATGTTCCATGAAAAAATGCTTAGTTCAACTCCCAACTCAAACAACCGCATGGCTCTGCCACTTTTGCCGTGGTACTTGAACAGACAACAGAGATGTTTTACACTATTTCCCATGTCATCATGAGAATCATTTTGAAGACAGGTACTCAAGGTTGAAATGTAATGGTCTGAGCTATTTCTAATGCTTTATTAAGGATATTATTTTTAATAGTCTGTGATACACAAGAGTAGTATTAGTTTGGGGGAAATTGTTACGTATATTATATATATTATCTTGATCATTTTCAACCCCTTTACCCTCCCTTCTTTCTCTTTCTCCTCCCCTTCATCACCCTTTCCCCTTCTCCTGATCCCCTTCATCATTTCCAAAAAGTCTCTTCCCCATTTCCTACCAATATTCTTAAGGATATTCTTAAGTGAAACTAGCTTTTTTTTTTAACTATGCCCACATGGTGGTGAATAATACATGGTGACAAAAAGTACAATCTTAGTTTAATTGAAAAAAAAACCAAAGATTTTACCCACTGTTGCTCTCACACCATCAGTTCCAACATCAGCCCAATGAAATGGTAAAATAACATCTTAGCAACTAACTCTGATCTCATGGACCCTTGAAAGCATTTCCGGTTTTTCTGGCATGCTTCACCCACATTATGAGAGACACTGGTCTATAGGATACTGTTTGGGATAGGCCCAGGGCTCTGGGAGTCTCCTCACCAACCAAAGTTCAAACTAAAGCCCAGCCCAGAGTCCAGAACCTGTGGCACCTGGATGAGCTGCCTGACAGTGTCTGGCCCCTCTCCTCTTCTGTACAAGGTCCTTGAACTACAGACCTAGCTTAGTTAGATCACTGACAACCACCTGTCTCCTGCTCAGACCCAGATGAGGCTGGACAGAACCTCAATTCACCTCACCCCACAGACACTGGTTGGAATTCTGGCCACACCAGAAAAGGGAAGGGAGTGGAAATCACATCTGGAGCCCAGGCTGGGTGTGAGGCATGGCACTAAGTCAGTTCTCATCATCTCCACTTTGCTGATGACAAAACGGAGGTCCAGGAGGCAGAATTCCAACACAGCACAGTCTGATGGGAGTGCTAACTTCTGGAGCGGCCTTTGGCTGAGTTCCCTCAGCCCTCTCCTGCCCCCTGACTTCCTCCCTCTCATGTCCGGCGGCTGTGGAGGTTACACAGCATGCCTCACAGTCAAAATTTCCTGAAATGAGAAAATTCCCAGCATTGGAGATTTTAATCATCCACCGTCTGAATTCCTATTAGGTACAAATCATTTAGCCGTTGGAAACTATGAGACACATCAGTCCACAGAAGCTAATTGATAAGGTCTGAATGGGTTCGCTGTCTGGTGCCGGAGGCCAGGCTTTGCTCTGGGGACATTTCACTTCCACCATAGCTGCGTTTTGATCATCTCTGTCTCCCAGGCACGAGGGAGTCCATCCACATCCTCCTCCCTGGAAGAGCTGCAGCCCATTCACACAAGTCACAAAACAACTGCCCAGGATGTGACCAGGATAAGAATCACATCCGAAGACTCAGCTTCAGGAAAGTTCTTCCCAAAATAAACCCCAACCTGAAGTAAATAAAGCACTAGGAATATTTTGGGAGAGTAATTTCACAGAACTACAAAAAAAAAAAAAAAAGGAAAAAAATCTAGTATTGTCAACAGGCTTTGTTCAGACATTCTGTGTTTCTGGTACATCTTGTTAAGTAGTGGTTTAGTATTTGACATTTCTGCAAGGGCGAATGACCCATGTTTATGAAAATTATACCATTTCTTCCGAGGGAAAGAGCGTCCTCTAAGCACTGGTTTGAGATAAGGCAGCTTGATGAGGACTCCAGGTTGTGATGATTAAAGCCAGTCTAGGACAAACATGTAATTTGTGCCAAAGAGCCCAGAGAACAGTGGCTGAGGGAGAGCACCATTGACTACCCCGCAAGGGACCTGCCTCCCAGCCTTGGCCCATGGGGCAAAGAGGAGACACACGCCAGCACACCAAAGGCTTGATGATTTCACAGGACAGGAGGGGGAAACACTCGGTATAAAGGGCCAAGTGGAGACTATATGTGTGGCTCAGAGGAAGAGGATGTATCTAGCTAGCATGCATGAGGCCTTAGGTTCAATCCCCAGCACTAACAATGATAGATAGCTAGGCAGGCAGATAGTCAAATAGACAGAAGCAAAGTGAGATAATAGACATCAATTGGGACTTATCCCTGCTCGCACATTCTGTCAAAGCAAACTGTATCATTATCTCGGATCCACAAGCCCTACTAGGGATGCTATGAAAAAGGAACCCATTAGAGCATCTCTCCTGCACTATTCTCTTCTTTCTCTGAGATACAGTAATATACAGCTGGTATCCCTCTATTTCCTACATGTGTCTGTCTCTCTTTCCAACCCCACAGCCCTTCTCCAGGCTGCAGAGCTCTCTCACCTACTGCACAGGGTAGACATTTGTCCCGGCTCCCTGACTCGGTCCCCTTTAGTCCAGACTCCATACAGCAACCGAAAATGCTGTGAAACCCCAGTTCCCAGCGCATTCCCTGCTTCAAAGCCTTGCACAGCTCCTCCTTGTCCTCAGATAAGGTCAGATTTTGAAGTCGCTTTCTGGGCCTTCATCCTCCAGCCCTCACTTGGTTCCAACCCGATCTTCCCCTAGCTGCCCATCTTACTCCACCTTCACCTCCAGGGGTTAGCAGACGCTTGTTTTCATCCGGATCATCACATCCTTGCCACACTGCCCCCTCCTTCAGGATAATGCTTTTCTCTCTCAATGCTTCCTGAAGGAAGCTCTGGGCTTCCATGCCACTTCCAAGAAGCAGCCCATAATTCCTTTCCATCCCCATCCCACGCAAGTGCCCCTCCTCTGTGTTCTCATTACCCCACTTCCGTTTCTTCGCCATATATCACCCGGAAGTAATCTACTTCTCTGTATCCATCCCTAGATGTGGTAACTTTTTAGGAATAGATCTTATACTTTTTATGCCATGTCTGCCCTATTTTGAATGAACAAGTTTCCAGCTAAAGAATAGCAGAGAGGAGATTAAAACCCAGGTTAAGCTAACCCCCAAGCTCAGATTCCCACAATCCTGGTTGACATCTAACTAAAAACTGAAGTAGTACAAACCCACCCCAGGCCCATCCCCACCCTGTGTGAGCTACGGCCCCTCCATTTGATACAGACCCACTTTCTGCTGGAAATTCCATCTCCCTTGGAGGCTGAGGTGCCCTTTGCACTGTATACAAATTTTTATACTCGGCTCCCTGATTTGGGCTTACTTGGTTTTGGAGTGGCAGTAATAAGCAGGGGGCTTTCCTGGGCTCAGGACTGGAGAGGAGGAGGGGCAAGAGCCACACTGCACCTCAGCCCAAGAGAATTCCTGGGAAGTTGAGCAAGTAGGTTTGCTTCTTACTCGTTAAAGTGCACCAAGCCAACCACTGTTCCTTTGTCAATATTTATGGACTGGAAACATGGCAAACAGTCCCCTGTGCTGCTCAAAGTGTAGACTTTGAACGACGGGATGAGGGACAAAATTTCCTGAGAACAAATAAAGAAGTTTCATAACCGGTTCTAGAATAATTGTTTGTTCTAGAAGGTTCGGCCTGAGATGGGCAGAGCGTTCCATCCGCTGACCACACACCTGCCTCGGAGAACAATATGGACCCAAGTCACCAACGGTCACTCTAAGCAGTTTGGGTAATAAAAATGTATTTTACTGATGACCTATATTGCAGTGCTCATGTTTGAATCAGTGCAAACTCAGGGCAGATGTGGACAATGATATCCAAGGAGGTTATGAAACTTGTCCAACATGGGCTGAGGTCGGAGCCAGGATTTGTATTATCCCTTCTGTGCTGTTGCCCTGGGCCAGGCCACCGCTGTCTCCCAGGTAGCTTCCTCTTCCTCCTACACCCTCCACTCTGCTCTCCAACCAGAGAGCTCCTAAAGCATGCAGATCCAATCTGCTGCTGGAATTGGTCTCAGCCACTGAGGCTGGCCAGGTGTGATGAGAGGCCATCAGCTGAGCACTCAGCCCTTAATTCTGAGGCTGCAGAGGGTGGTGATGACTTGCTCTCTCTCACCCTAGGGATGAGTTGCAAAGCACAAGCTCTGGGCACTGGCAGCCATCTTGTGACCAGCAGGGAAACCACCATGAAGATGGAGCCAGGGGAGTCACCGAGGCTCAAGAGGGATCCCCGACTGCGTCACATCTGAGGCTTCCTGCACACCTTCCAACCTCTCACCAGTCAACCTTCTTTACTGCTCAAGCCACAAGGGTTAGGTTTGCTATAACTTGCCACAGAGGTCTCCTGGGGGACTCAGATGCTTGCCTGAGCACTTGAGATTGTATGCGGGTGCCCTGTGCTCCCTGTGCTTGTGTTAAAGGCCACTAAACTTCAAAATCAGAGAGGGGTGTGAGCAAAGTCCCAGTGTTCATTAGGCCCGGTCCTGCTGGCCCCTGCCAGCCAAGTCTGGCACACAGCGGGCATTCTTTCCATAGCAACCCTCAGCCTTTCTCTAGTGTGTTATCTGCCTCTCAAAGGCAGGAGCCCCCGGGGTCCTGCGGCCCCTTCTGCTGGAGCCACTTCTGCACAGACCCAGTTTCCAGCTTCCCCATCAGTGTCCTCATGAGACCACCCTAGGGGAGGGCAGGCAGGCCTGAGTGAACCCAAACTCCAGGCTCCCAAGAGGGGCAATGGCCAGTGATGCCCAAGGCTGTGTGAGCCCCCCTGGAGCAGGCTGGGATTCTCTCCACCTAAACAGGAAGGACCAGGAGGACACAGTGACTTTAGGCCTTGATAAATGTGACTGGAGGGAAATTGAGCAGTGGGAAAAGCTTGCTATATCTTCTTCCTCACATTTATCTAACCCACACTCTACTTCCTGCCTTAGCCTCGTGCACTGCCCTTTCCTCTACCTGGTCACACGGTGACTCTACCCGATGACCAACCCCTGTCCTAATTCTCTGCAGAATGCTCATTATTGATATTATTTCTTTGTTTATTTTTCTCTGACTCCTGCTTCAAAATATAAGATCCACGATAGTAGGGATTTTGGCTCTTTCATTTATCACATTTCTCATATCAACCCCCCTGACACACAGGCTCAGAGGCTGCTATCTTAATTGTCCCTAAAGGCTCTCTCACAAGGCACCTGCCCAACATGACCCCCTCAGCAGGAGGAATCTAGAGTCCTGCCTCCACCCTTCAGCACTTCCTGCCCTGGAAGATGGTTATTTCCTTCACTGCCCTATCATAATACAAAATCCTATCACATATTTGTGTTTACTTGTTTGTTTTCTGAATCTAAACTATTCTGTTCCTTGTCGATACCCTAGGGTGATCATTCTGGATAGTTTGTGGATGGGATGAAGAAACAGGAAGGGAAGAAATGAGTCTTCAGCCTCCACAACTAGGAGACAGGGGAAGACAAGGGAAAACAATTGGAGAAGAAACAAAGTTGGCTTAGAGTGACTCTGGGAGATAAACGGAACCATGAAAGATGAGGAAAGGAGGTTTACAGCATTGGGAACCTCTTCAAAGCAGCCTTCTGGTGAGGTCCATGTTTGACCTTGGGTCCCTCCGACTCCTTTTCTAGTTCCCTTTCTACTGAAGCAAGTGGCTTTCTGTTAAAAACTTCTGTACATATTCTCAGAGAATCAACACTCTTCCCCATCTGTCCAAATTCTTGCAAGGTAGTGACTGGCTGGCTATTTAAGAAGACCTCACTGAGTCCCCCGGTTTGTTTGTCTTCACAATGGTTCAATTATCCCACTGTCATGAGGCACCAGCAGCTTACACCAGCCTGGCATTTTAAAAGTTTCTCAGTGCCTTTGTGCCACAGCGAGGACTCTGGTCTCTGTCCCTCTCTGTCTCTCTGTCTCTCTCTGTCTCTCTGTCTCTCTCTCTCTCTCTCTCTGTCTCTCTCTCTCTCTCTCTCTCTCTC
>NW_004624862.1:3592792-3682501 GCF_000247695.1 Heterocephalus glaber | reverse complement strand
TCTCTCTCTCTCTCTCTCTCTCTCTCACCTTAACCGTGCCCTGGAGACCTGAAGAAAGAGCGAGTTTATTTTGACTGAGAGATTGTTAAACTGCAGGAGGCAAGTCAGAGTCTCTGCCAAGCTGTGACTTCCATTGCTCCCCAGGGCTGCAGCTATGGGTGCTGAGAATAGCCAAGGCTGCTTCCTGCTGGAGGAGGAAATGGCAGTTTCCTCAACTCCCGGAAGTGCTGCTTCCTCTCTGGTGCCTACCTCAATGTTCACCCATTAGACAGCCTCTTCCCTCCCCAAGCCCCCAGAGACCTGGCTTGAGCATGGAGAAGACATCCTGCTTCCCCTGAGGAAGTGGCCCAGATTGAAGCATCCAGCAGGGTATTTGAGTGGGGAGTGAGGTGGCCGAGGGGCAGGAAGGGGCTGCCAAGCAGCAGTAGTAAAGTTATCAAGTGTCCACTAAGAAGAGCGCCCCACCCACCCCTTTGTCCCCACTCCCTGTGACCTAAGTAAACTTGACAAACTCTTCCAGCCTCTGTAGTCCAAAGTCCTCCCATAGCCACTTTCTGTTTTTTAATTGACACATTCTAATTGTGTACCTATTTATGGGGTACAATGGGATAATTTGATACATGTATACAATGAGTAATCATCAAGTCAGAGTAATTAGCATTTCTGTCTTCTTACAGGTTTGTCATTTCTTGTGTTTAGAGCCTACAAACTCCTCTCTTCTAGTTCTTTACAAAATACTTAACAAGTTGTTATACTCACCTTACTGCCCTGTAAAGCACTAGAACTTATTTCTCCTCTGTAACTGTATTTTGCTACCCCATGTCTCTTCTGATTCTCAAAGACTCTGCCTCCTACATCTGCCATCTTTATTCTGGATCACATTATCCCTGACCTCCCCCAGCCAACAACAACAAAAAACTCAGTCCCTTTCTTGGTTTCTACAAGAAAATATACTCACAACACACATTCTGGGAGAAACATGGACAAGCATTGAATGGCCACAGAGCACCATAGAGTTGGCCAGGAAGTAGACACACGGAGGTTCTGGAACCAACCTCCTTGGGGCCAAATCCCACCTTATACCCTTACACTCCCGACTAGCTCTACTTTGTTGGGTGGGTCATTTAATTTCTCTGATCTCTGTTTTCCCTCTGGCTGTAGGAGGAGTGGTGTGTATCCCTTCAGGGTTGTTGGAAGACTCAATGAGATAAAGCACTCAACACAGAGAAAGCATTTTTCATAGTTTCATACTCAATAATCAGTTCATGACGATTTTACTCTGCTTCTTCCTCCCTTTCAGAAGGAGACAGACAGCTCTCCTTGGCTCTAATGAAATAATGGCTCTCCTTCTCTGCAGTCTTGCTACCCACCGGTATTCCCACTGTGGACTTTCAGCTTCTATAGGAACAGACCTCATGAGGACATTTCTCTGTGTGCTCTCTTCGTGGGGAGCTTATTTGCACAAAAGCTTCAAGCCTAAGTCTCCCCAATCGCATGAAAAACATCTGACCAGGACTAACTAAGAGACATTTTATGAAATATCTACAGCCCACACCTTCATGGGAAATGACCTCTTACTTAGAGTATAATACTTACATACAGTTTCTTTTTTCCTTTGATTTGATAGACTATTTATCTCCAAAGCTACTTAGGTTCTCAACATTTTCCTCTTCAGTGTGGTTGCTTCATACATTTTAATACAATTGAATTGTTTTGTCAAGTTATTGCATGCAATCTGGGAATCCCTTGACCTCCTAAATGATTTTTCAACTTGAATACATTAAAGTTCACCCTGTACCACCCAGTTCTACCTGTGCCTACTATGTACCCACAATTACAGTCTCATACAGAATTGTTTCATTGCTCAAAAAAAATCCCCCAAACTTCCCCTATTCAATCTTCCCAAGTCCTGGGCAAAGGCTGATCTTTTCATTGTCACTGCAGTTTTATCTTTTCTAGAGCAGCACATAGTTGAGATCATACAGTCTATACCCTTTTGAGACCCTTCCTTTTCTTAGTGATGATATGCATCTAAGATTCATCCATATCTTTGTCTAGCTAAATAGCTCGCTATTTTTTAAATCATGAAGTAATATACCATTGTGTATACACACCACAATTTGATTATACATTCACTTACTGAAAAACATGGGGAGTTCATAAGTCTTAACAACTATGAAAATAAAGCTGCTGCCAACATTATTGTGTAAGGGTTATTTGGGACCTTAGTTTTTAAATCAGTTGGAAAAATACTAGCAGTAAAACTGCATTATCTGGTGAGAATGGATTTATTTTTGTCAGACACAGCCGCACTGTCTTCTAACATAGCTCTACTAGTTTTCATTCCCAGAGCAATGAATGAGAGTTCATGTTGCTCCACACTCTGATCAGCATTTGATGTTGTTGGTGTTTGAGATTTGGGGCATTCTAATTGCTTGGAGGGACATCACACTGGTGTTTCAATTTGCAGTTCCCTAATGAGAGACCGTGCTGATCATCTTTGCATACCTCATTTGCCTTTGGTACATCTCTTGTGGTAAGGCATATGCTTTAGATCACTTCGTCTTTCTTTGTTCGTTGTTTTTTGAGACAGAGGCTCACTATGTAGTCCAGGCTGGCCTTGAACCCACAGCAATCCTCCTACCTCAGCCTCCCCAGTGCCATTTCCTCCTTTTTAAATTTCACTGTTTTCTTATTGTCTGTGTTATGCATTCTTTCCCTATTTGAGATATAAGTCTTTTATCGGATACTTTTCTCGCAAATAGTTTCTCATCCTCTGTGGCTAGTCTTTTGACCATCTTAATATTGTCTTTCACAGGGTTTTTGTTTGTTTAAATGAAGTTCCAGTTACCAATTTATTCTTTCTTGGGTCTTACCTTTGGTTTTGCATCTAATAACTCCTCACCAAACACTTTTATAAGATTTCAAACTTATTCTCTTATATACTTATCAGATCACTGTGCTCTACTTCACCGGGGGTATCTGTCACCTTGTTCTCTGAAGCACCTTTAGCCCGGTGAAAAAGCCTATGGATGAAAGAGGATAAATACACAAAAGCAGGCAAAGGCAAATACCAAATGACTGAAATTTCTTGTTCAACCTTAATACCTGTGAGGACTGGCTAACTCTTTTACTGTACAGTTGTACTTATTTTAACATAATATTATGTTATTTTTGCTGGCGTACACATTCACAGGCTCACACACACAATCACTACCACCATCATTTTGATAAAGCTGGTGCATTAGTACCCAGTGCCATGTTTATTGATGGGGTGACTTAGGATCCCTGGCACAATGACATTTCCTCCCAGAAACCTCGGTATGTCAGTCTCGAAGCAAACAGGCCTACAGCGATGGGCAAGGTCAACTGCCTGGTCCAGGGTCACATAGCTCCCAAGTGGCAGACCCAGGATTTCACTTCACAGATTTGTGTGTCATCCTTGCATAGGGGCCATGCTAATCTTGTCTGTATGGTTCCAAGTTTAATGTATGTGCTGCTGAAGCGGGCACCAGACCCAGGGTTTCAGTCCCCAGTGAGCAATTCCAAAGCCTCGCTCACAGGAAGCCCTCAAGGACCAGGGTGCCCTGGGCCCTGGGCCAGACACAGCCCACTCGAGGCTGACATCAGCCTAGTTCAAGGAGCCGAGCGGCCCTCCAGCCCTGCTGACCCGGCTTCCCAGGGCTTCACAGCCTCCTGCCTCGCACCCTATAATTTAGGCTTCCCTCTTCCTCCAAATCATAAACTACCCAAAAGAAAAAGCCACTCCAAGCCATGCTTGTCTCTGAGGTGCAGGAAAGAGAGAAGGAACCAGCCTGAGGGTGACGATAAGGAACCTGAAAGAATTACCATTTTTAAATGATAAAAAAGCTTTCTGTACCCAAACAATTTTTGCTGAAACAACAATGCACACAATAAAACACACTGAGAGAACTTATAATTACAGCAAATTAAACTGTGTCACAGCGCCTACCCGGCTGTGAGAACCTTTTATTTCTTGGTGCAGGCCTGCGTGATGGCCAGGCTGGGGTGGCCACAGCTCTGAAAGCAGCAGCTTTCTGAGAGAAAGAGGTCATTCTCTCAGCACAGTGACCTTTGCCCTCCTAGCCGAGGGCTGATGGCTCCTCTGGAAAGAGTGGGAGCTGCAGGCATCTTTGTGAGGGCAGCTTTCAGAGCCCAGCGCCTGCCCTGCGAAAGGACTCATGGGATGGGATGCGTTCTTCAGACATCACCATGGGGCACACTGGTGCCCCCAACTCCAGCCTCTGAGGCCCAGTGACCTCACCGGTGTCCCTGGAGTCCAAGACCCACGTATAAGCCTCTAGGGCAGCAATGGCCAACTGTGGCCTTGGCTAACATCTCTGGGCACTTTCCTGCTGCAAGGCGAAGTGAAAGGACTCCAGGTGGGGCTGGGCAGGTGGACTCCCCTGTCGGATGGGAGAAATGACATGAGCTGAGTGTCTCATGGGCACCGGCCTTCACAGCTGGCTGCCAGGCTTGAGGTCCTGCGCATGCCCAAAGTTTCCTCCAGATGTCTGGGAGCACAGAGTGCAGCACTCTCGGCCAGTCCTTCCCTTTTGCTGCAGCTGCTGCGAAGTCTCCACCTACTCTTGCTGCCTGGGCCTGCAGCTCTGCCCTCCCAACCTCTGAACCCCCAGAGTCTGCAGGGTGAGATTCAGGGTGACTGCTGCTCTGTCTCCCAAATGAAGCTCGGAGCCCCACTCTGATCAGTGTGGCTGAGGGACAGGGCTGGAACAACAGCTCTCCCGCCCAGGCCCAGAGGCCAGGCAACCTTGTTACTAAATCCTCCTCCTGGATTAACCCTGTGCCCAAGGATCGTCCACAGGAATGAAGAGATGAAACGGGATGGACACTTCCAGCTGAAAGTAGATGGTGCACAGCACACGGCAGTTGTCACTCTTGTCCTTCAAGTTATTTGCAGGTAGAGGCTCCCCTGAAAAGAAATGGGACAACAACAAGTTGAGTTTGTCCCAAGCTCTACCAGCTTTGTGGCCTTGTAGAAGTTACTTCACTTCTCTGGGTCTCGATTCCCAGATCAATGGAGGGCATTGTAGCAGTATGTGGAACTAAACACGCTCTGTAACCCTTGTGATCATGAGGGTGTTCATCGGTGTGTCTCATGTTCCCAACTGGACACACTGTCCGTGCTCTCAGTCTCCGAGGCCTATCTGGCTCCTGCTACAGCTAACGGGTGGCTTGAGGGCCCAGATGGACGGGCTGAGAACTGCACAGCTGAGAGTCATTTTCTGATCTGCCGGACACGGCCCTCGGCCAGGCTGCACCTCTGGCAGCTTCCTGGATCAGACCTCTAAAAGCAGCCACACACACCAGGTCCCAAACTCAAGATCCCTTCCTTTCCTGTATCTTCAGATAAACAAGCCAAATACAGTAAGAGTAACTTAAGAGATGAACCTTTTTTTCTTTTCTTCTTGTGTAAAAATTCTAGAAAGGAGCAATCTAGGGCACTAAGGTCTTTGGGAACCCAACTTCCTGGGTCTTTCTGTTCCTGCAACCTCAGCACATGCCCACCCTCAAGATCATCCCGTAGTCCAAACTGTTTCTGCAGCTCTAGCCTTGTGTCACATTCCATATTTTAAAGGAAGAGGAAAAAAGAGAGAAGAGGGTGTGGCAGGGAAGAAGGGAGGGAGGAAGAAAAAAGGGAAGAAGAAAGCACAAAAAGAGAATTTGAACCTCCATCTCTCATCTTCCTCCCTTCCCTCTTTGTCTCAAGCCTCATCACAGTTCTGCAAGCTACGTCTTGCAGCTTAAAAGGCTGAGAAATATATATATTTTTAATGGACATATTACAACTCCTGATTCATTTAAATTACTTAAGAAGAAGACTGCACCCCAGCAGGCAGCTGGCAAGCTCAGCTACAATTTCTGAGCTGATCTACAGAAAGCAACATGAGTCCTGCAGTGAAGATCCAGGCAGTTGGCAACTGTGAGGCATTGTGGGTCGGGGCATTCGTTGCTGTGTTGTTCTCCCTCTTTTGTCTGTTTTGGCTTCTTCCTACACACAGGACGTCGGCTGTGCTGCCTCACCTCCCCAAGTCCTCTCAGGGCTAACCTGGAGGGGAGACTACCAGACCAACCTTAGTGACCTGACTCTGGGGACAAGGGGTTTTTTTTTTTTTTTGGTACCTGGGATCAAACTTGGGTCCTTGTGCTTGCGCAGCAGGCAGCAAAACCACTGAGCTAAATCCCTGGCCCTGGACAAGGTTTGTTCTCACAATCCTTCGTTCATGAACTCAACAGGAATCTACTGAAGCATCTCCTGTGATGACTGAGAAGACATCCACTAAGAGAAGGTGTGCCGAATTCCATTTTAAGGGCAGGAACAAATAAATGGCCAGTTGGGAGCAGAGCACCTCACAGCATAGAGGTCCTCCGCAGAGTCATGGGAACGCTTCACAGATGGGGCTCCGGGGAGGTGCAGGTGCAAAGGTACAGGAGGAGAGCCACATGTGAAAGAGTGTATCATGTTCCGGAAGTAGTTCCCCCAAAACACTGACCATCCCTCCCACAGCGGCTCTTGTTCCTAAGCATTTTCTGCTGCCTGGTATTGTTCACTCTGCCTATTTGAGATGGGATGGATCTTGGATAGGATCCCAGCTCCGTAATATAACGATGCGAATTCAGAGCAGGGCTTCAGTGTCCTCCGCATCAGTGCCCTCTGCCATTGGAATGAGATACCGTGTATAAACCTGCCTGGCAAGGTCCTCGCCCGGGACTTCGCTTAGGACTTTGGGGCTCCCCCTCTCCCCATGCTCCCAAAACAGCCTAGTCCATTTCAGGGAGCCAGGGAGAGGAGACAGCCACAGGCAAGTGGCCTCCTAAGGAGCACAGAATGCTATTAAGAATCAGGAGAGAGAAACTATGGTGCCTGCCAAGGAGACCACACTGCTCATCCTGAAGAGCAGCTGGCCCAGAGCTCACAGCACAGGCAAAGGTCACTCCTCACGGAAAACAAACTGCCACACCATGTGGCCCTGTGACCTCTCTCTTCAAAATCCCATGACTGCGGTGCTCGCTTCCTCCCCTGGAAAATGGGAGGTGATCCCAGCCTGCAGGGCTGCTGGGCTGTAGGCTTGGGCTTGCTAGCGTTTGGCGAGGAGGAAATGCAGGCCAGTGTGAGGACAGAGCCCCTTCATGCAGCTCTGCCAGGATGGCCCTCACCCTGGGGCAGTGGGCTCCTTGTGCCTTCCCTTGGGTCCTCCTTGACCCCCAGCCTCCCTTCATTCCTTTCCCCTTCCCACCCCCCCCCCCCGCCCCAGTCCTTGACAACTGTGTCTCCACAAAGCCCTTCGGAGGAGGACACTCTTCTACACTGATCTCACAACCTCGGAGGTCCTCCGACCCAGCCCCACCACAAGCCAGTTTCTCTCCTTCTACTTTTTCACGTTGGGTCACTTTCCCACCTCACTCAGCAAGGACACCTGGCCTCCCACTTCCGCTGATCATCTCTCGGAGGGCTGTCCCTCTGCCCCCTCCACCAACTGTTTCAAACCCAGCCTCACTTTGATGCTCCAGTCAAGGCCACCCAAACTGTGTGCTCTGCTGTGACAATTTCAGTTCCCCAAAATCGCCACGCTCCAGCTCACCCTGTCTTTATCCTTCAGGCCTCGCTTTAGACACCACCTCCTTGACCCTCGCCTCCAACCCCCTTAGATCAGGTGTCGAGGCTATGAGTTCCTTTTGGACCTGTGTTTCCCCATCACAGCTCTCAACTTTGTTGAAATGAACCCAGTTTTACCTTTCTCTCCCCCTCACAACAGACTGTACAAAAACCAGAGTTTCTCTCCCATCTTCAGAGTTATGTCCCCAGTGGCAAGCACAATGTCTCCCTGGGGCAGGGGCATGAAGGATCTACCAGGGATGACCCCACCCCTCACCACTTCACTCTGCACTGACTCCTATCAGAAGCACAGCCACAAACAGTCGCTTTGTTCAGTGCACACCACTTGTCCAGTGCTACTGTGGGTCACGCGGCAAGCTATCCCCTGGGCTCCAATGATGAATGAGACCAAAACTGCTCCTATCAAGAAAGTGCCAGGCTGGAGGAGGCAGGAAACGTCACCACATGGCAGGATGCAGCCATCAGCAGAAATACAACCCGCTGCTGAAATGAGGAAGGAAGGAGCCGAAGACTTTGCCTGGGAGTGTCAAGGAGGGCTTCTCAGAGGAAGTGGCAGATGCTGATAGGTCCTTTCAGAAAAGGGAGACGCTTTTCAGGTTGAAGAAAGAGGACTGGGGCAGCCAAAGTAGAGGAAGTAGCGTTCATAGATAGGGAAGAAGAAAAAGGGCCACCATACCAGGGGAAGGATGGGAAGCTGTCTAATGAGGGTAGAAAGTCCAGGAGGGGAGGAGACCACAGGGCTTCAGATGAAGGCATAAAGGTAGAGGTGAAGAGGAAGGGCCCAGCCTGCCAGGTGAGGGCCTGACCCTGTCGTGAGGGGAAGCCGTGCAGACACTTGAGCATGTAGATCAGGTCTCCAAGATCAAGTGTTAGAAAGATGACTCTGCAGACTCTCATCTCACTCGCCTTCCATCCTACTCCTTACGGACCAGTAGTTCCCAAAGTGGGGCCTGAACCAGAAGCTGTTGAAAGTGCAAACTCTGCAGCTCACTTCTGACCTGCTGGAATGAGAAACCCTGGGGTGGGGCAGGCAATCTCCACATGGTTGAGACCTCCAGGTGATGCCAGTGCGTGCTCCAGTGGAGGGGTGACCCCTGCACCCGTATGCTTGCTTTAGCTCCAGAATTCTGTGGAAACACATCTAGAGTGAAGGTGCCCCATCATGGGATACTTACACTTCTCCAACAAACATTAGAGCATACCTACTGTGTAGACAGGAGGCAGGATGGGTCTTCCCTTAGGCTCCCTTTCATCTTTTGCTCAGAAGCATATGGAGGACATACCGTGTAGATTCTTGACCTTAGACACCCCCTCAGTTTGAGCACAGACTCCCTCACTGTTGCCAGAGTAGAAGCAAGGACTCCAATGGCAAAGTAAGAGAGGACAGAGCTCCGTCCTCAGTTCTGCCTGCAGGAGGTGGCAACCAGCAGAGCCTCCTAGGTGTGCATTGGTCTAGCTCCCTGCCCAGGGGTCCTACAGAAGGAGCTCCCAGCTGTAGAGGAAAGAGTGGGGGAGTTGGGGAACACAGAAAAGACCACATGTGTTTCATATTATATGCAGCATTCTTTGTGGGGTCCTCAGTGAAAAACACCCGTGGCCAACCATCCCGTTTCAGAGGGAAGGGCCTCGGGAAAGAGGACTTCAGCTGCTGGCTTTATCAAAGGTCAGAGACAAAGCAAAGGCTCTGTGCTTGTTAGAAAAACTAACTGTGCTTGGCCTTTTCATTTTAAGGATTGGGAGACCTTCCAAGGATCCGCAGATACTCAAGAAGCACCCCTGGGTTCCCAGAAATGGCAGAAAGTGCACCATCTCTCCCACTTCCAGTCTTCCATGTGTGCTGTGTGGCATTAGAGGGTCCATCTGCTTCTCCCGTTTCTGTTTTCTCACCTCTATCCCAAGAATAACTCTAATCCCTGAAATGCCACCTGACACGGCTCTGTAAAACACATTACATCGAACAGATTCTTAGTGTTATTATATGTGGAAACGCAGAGGGAAATATTGCCGAAAAATCATCTGCTTGCATGATATAGTGGGAAGGGTATGCATTGAAAGGAATAGAGGATGGGTGTGGATTCTACCTTCACCACTCACTGGCTGTGTGGTCTCAGGTAAGTTATCTCACTTCTCCGAGCCTTACCTTTCTCATCTGCAAAAGGGGGATAGGCTGAGGGGGTAGATTAGGGGTGGAACACTTGTTCAGTCCCCAGCATCACACATAGAATGCCAGCCAGATAGATGTACTGCAAGAACTAACTCCAATGCCCTCTCTAAATGTCCTTGGCCTATAGAAAGTGCTCAGCATAAGTGAGCAGAGCAGCCCAAGGGTGTTCAGATCAGCACTATCCACCTGTCTGGGTGTGGGACATTGGAGTCTGCTCTCCTGTGGATGTCCTCTCCTTCTCTGGACTCTGTTCTTCATGCTCACAGCTCTGGCAGTTCCCACTCCCACCCCCAACCCACCAGATCCACTCCCTATTGGCTCCATGGGGTTACAGACCCATTTGTCCTCCCCTTCCCAAAGCACTGAATCTGCAAGCCAGCGAGCCAGCATGTCCCCTTCTCCTCTGGGCTCAACACCAGAGAGCCCAGCCCAGCACACAGAAAATGTCGTAGCTGACCCCCACGTTCACTCCCTTCGATGTGTCTTCATTAATTTCCAGGCCCCTGGAAGTGGTTCCCAGCACTCACTTCTTTCCTGCTAAGATCTAAGGTCCCTGGAGGAGAGATGGGAACCTCTTAATCCCCTGCAACCCAGCAGGCATGAGTGAGGAACATGGTCAAGGCAGACGGGGCACTACCATTTGCTGTTCATCTCTCGGGGACCAGCTCCTTCTAGACACCTCCTTCAAATGTCAGCTCAGGACCATGCACCTGGGCCCCTTCCTCAGCCTCCACCAGCACCAGGATCTGTTTGCATGCAATCTGCATTTCTTCTTGCAGTGCTTATAAATGCAAGTGTGATTCTTTTTCTCGTTGGTGCTGGGGATCCAACCCAGAGCCCTGCCCATAGTAGGCCAGTGCTCTAACCATGAGCCACATCCCCAGCCCCAAGTGGGTATTTAACGTCTAAGTACTTCTTCCCCGGCAAGCATCCTGGGGGTGTCTATCTCTGATGTTCCTCTCCCGTCTATCAGAGTACCTGACACACAGCAGGTGCTTAATAGATGATTGCCAGGTGAATGCATACACTCAGGATTCAGCCTCATAGCAATGCTGTGGGATAAATACCACCACTTCCGGATTTCGCAGACAAAGCAGCTCCTATGGGTTGTGTCACTTTGGATAAGACTCTAAAAGATGAAATGTCTTCCCCTAGTCACACAGTTAGTGGCTGAACTAAGATTCCAATCCAGGTTTGCACTGGGCCTCGCTACATTTGATTCATGTTCTGGTCAGCCTGGAAACAATGACAAAGGCAATTTTTCTGAAATGACAAAGCTGAAACTGTTTACCCATAATTCCCTGTCCACCCTCAGTGCAGCCTGGTTTGTACTGCGCAAGAGGACTCTGAGAGCTCTGTGCAGCCCATGCAAGGCAGAGGCCAAGAGACAGAGCCCCCGCCTTGTCCCTCAAGCGCGGGACTAGATCCTCCATGGGGTCCCTCCCACCCTGTCCCCAGCAGGGCTAGACTTGGATGAAAAGTCTCAGGAGAACAAAGCCCACATTTTCCCCTGCGAAGCAGCTACTGCTGGCAGAACAATGGCCTTGCTAGGGATCAAAGGAGCTAGGCCGGGCTGGGGACAAAAGCTGAGTCCAGCTTGATAAGAATGACAACCTGCTGTCCCCTCCTTTCACAGATGACCCCTTGGAGGCCCACCCGACCTTGCCAGCATCAGATCCAAGCCCCCCCAACACACAGCAGAGCGTCTGGACCTAGCTGACGGTTCTCCCCCTGGGCCCTGTGTCCTTTCACATCCCAGGCCTTCACTGCAGGGTTTCCTCGGCCTGACCTGCCTTTTCTCTCCTTTTGCCTTAAGTACACCTACTCGCCATTCAGCGTTTTTGCCTCTCCGTGTCTCTGGGCTGTCTGATACCTGGATAGATCACATATTACTGCGTACAGTGGCGGCAGAACTGGGCTCCCGCTTCTCCTCCCAGTCCTAGCCACACTGAACTCTCAGCCCCAGCACTGGTTTCTTCTGAGGCCGCTGCCCTGGCCAGCGGTCTTCCCCTCCATCTTTGCATGCTCCTCCGTCTGTGCTCCATCTCCTCTTCTCATGGGACAGCAGTCACCACACTGCACTGGGCCATCCAGAGCCCTCTTTTAACCCAATTCCTCCTTAAAGGCCCTCCCTCCACATACAGTCACTTTTCCAAACACTGGGAGTTAGAATTTCAACGTATGAACTGAACTGGAGGGAACACTGCTCAGGCCGTAACAGAGGGAACAATGTGTATAAATGCCCCATGGGGCCTGGTGCGCTGCAGGCACTGGCTGGATGCCAGGCCTCACGTGGAGGGGGCGGTTAGATGAACAACCATCTTTCCCTCTACCCTGATGGACAATGGGGCCGGGAGGGAGCAGGAGCATGGTGCCCGACTCCCAGTCCCCCGCTGCTGCCTGGATGATCACAAAGGACACAGGAGCCTTCTCCTCCGGGACAGCAAAGAGGAGGCAACCCCAACCCCATGATATCTGGATCCTTGCTCGCTCACAGAGCTCTTATAATGTAAGTCCCCAAAATCTGCCACACCAGGAACAGGCAGAGAAGGGAGCAAGAGGTGTGTTCTTTTCAGAATAACTTGTTTACGAAGTGTTCAGCTTCTTGGGTGGCTTCTCACCATGTGAGTGAAGCAATTCCAGAAGGCTTCCTGGCCCTCTCCTCCCCTTTCCCCGCTGCCCTCCAAACTGTGAGGCCCTCAATTGTACCCTAAGGCACAGAAGACATAACTGAAGGAGCGTTGTGGATGTGACCCATTTGTCCCCAGAACACCCTCCGGTGTTTTAGGCCAGGTTACTTCCCCTGGCCACCTGCCCTGCCCTGGCTTGCCTGGGACAGCTGACCCTCCAGGAGCAGGAGATGAGGCCAGAGCATCACCTTCTCCAAGGTAAGGCTCTCATTGTGCTGTCTGCTCAATGAGATGTTAAAGAGGTTGTGGGTTGTATTATTTTGTTTAAAGATCATATCAGGACATCCTATTGGCAGCCAGGGCCTAGGCAGTTCCTAAAGACTGGCTTTGCTCAATTGTATCTGCTTCCTCTTTGACCCCAGCCAGATCAAGATAGTGATGCCGAAAGAGATGAGTGAGCAGAAGAGAGGTACTGACATAGCACTTTGGCCCTGCAAAAACAGGGAAAAAATAGCGGGTGAGTTTTGGAAAGGTGCTAACCAATCTTTAGGCCATTGAAGGTTTATTGGAGAGGAATTCTTTCTGCCCCATTATGAGCCCCATATTTTGCACTGATTTTCAAAATGATCTATGCTCATTGGAGAAAACCTGGAAAAACAGAAAAATGCAAAGATGCCTAACATATGTATACATATACATACAGACACAGTACCCACAAGCCTGTCATTTGAAGATGACTGTCATCTATGTGGGGATGTCTTACTTCAAACTTACTCCTTGCGAAGTTGAGGTCCTATTAAAGTTTTATATTTTCAGTGCTGTTTTAATTAGCATTATATCATAAGCAGTTTTTCAAGAAAAACTTAAAAACCTGCATAAGATTCCATTAAACCGATGTAATGCTGTTACAGTATCTTTTCTCCTACAGTGAATGTTCAGGTTGCTTTTATTTTCTCTTTTATTGTGAATAGTTTTTATTTCAGGGCTGTTATAAAATAATGGTACTTTGGGCATCCATTTACTTCACTCTCTTTTTTTCTAGGGAAATATCCTTAATTTTGTAGGCATTTCTTAAGACAAAACTGAGAACTAAGGAGCCACGTGAAAATCACAGGAGCCGAGGGATGAAACATAGCTAGCAAATCCAGAAATAAAATGGAGGCCACCTCTTCTGGCCTCACGCCCCTTGCCCTTCCCGCCCTCCTATGCTTTGTGTCAGGAGTTGGAGAGGAGAAAGCATGGGGCACCAGGTTCCATCGTGAAGAGCTGGAGGGATCAGGCCGTCTGCACCCTTAGCAGGGAAGATTTAGAAGGCAAAGATGTCTCTTGACATCTGCCAGGCCAAGAGGCTTACGAAAAAAAGCAGGTTTGTCCTTTGTGGCCACAGAGACCAGAACTGTGACATCTGTGATATGGAAATGAACAGAAATTTTCATTCAATATAAAGAGGAAGTGTGATGCCACCCCCTCAGAGGGGATCTGACGAAGACGGACTTCAGTTTGAATCCCTACTCCGCTTCTTACAGTCGTGTGACCTTCGGCAGGTCATTTTTGCTCTATAATACTAATATCCTTTTAATTCACATTATGTAAGTTTGATCTGAGACAAGACACATTTAGTATATGAGTTGGTGTGTCAGGAGGGCTCCAGAAGTGGTTGCTATTATTTTGAACGCTAGATTATAACTGTCCAACCCTGGCTGCATTGAATGGTCAAACAGAAGTGGGATATTCACCTGTCTGGTATGTGGGGGAGGCAGACAGAGGTGATCTGTCACATTACAGGTGAAAGGGAGATGAGCTAGAGGTCCTGGAGAAATGATCCTAGAAGGACAAATGAGTTGTCCTTATGGGCCTCAATCACCTACTTTGTAAAAGGAAGACAATAACAAAGCATCCTTCACTGGGCCATTGGAAGGGAAAGAAAAGATTGGCAAAGACAAGCACTCAGAGTAACTGCACAATGTTCTGCCAGTGTCCGTTCACTTAATGATTATCAGTCCAACTCAATGATGAGTTGATTCTGCTGGAGTTACATGTATAAACGAAGTCCAGCTGCCGAAAAAACTGCTGCCATCCAGCCTCCCTACCCAGCAGTCATTGCAGTTTCTGGTGGTGCTGAAAGTATCAGGGTAGCTGGGGAACGCTCGAATTTTGCAGGGGCTGAGCGTGCTGCCTGCAGAACTATCTTCTGTCTCCCAGGAATGCCTATGGTGTTTACAGAGCAGCTGGTGCCTGGGCCAGGGCCTGAGAAGACCTGTCCCCCCAGCCCACTCACCCCTAGGAATAGGGCACTTTCTGGTTTCAGACCACGGACCCTCAGTGCAGAGCTGGGCCTGACTCATCTTCCATCAACGTCCTTGGGAAAGAAAGGTCCTAGAGAGGCAATCTTCTCTCCTCCATCTGACCTCGGCCATCCCTGTGTTTATCTCTTCATTGATCACAATAACTGAATGAGGCCCTGCACCCGGAAGCCCAGACGTTCCTGTTCCTTCCTATTCCTACCCCTTATGTGAGGCCAGACATTCCTATTCCTCACTGCATGGACTTCCATCCATCAGTAAAGAACAGGCAGAAACTGCAGTAGGGGCATAGCAGCTTCACCCCATAAATTCTGATTAGCCTGGTCCTCAGGCAATACTACCTTTCCTGCATGAAAAATTTCAAATTCAGTCTCCTGAAAGCAGAATTGGGCAGCTGCACGCTCTAAATCCAGGTAGACCTACTCTGGCAGTTACTATGTGACATACAGCCAGTGCTTGTTAGGCCATTAGCCACGCTTAAGACATAGTGAGTGTTCAGTTCCAGTGATATCATTTAGCTGTTATACTGCTGCATGATCTTGGCCAATTCTCTCTGTTTTTCTGAGCCTCCGTATCCTCATCTGCCTAGGAGAGGATCTGCAAAGGATGGCTGAGAAGGAAGGAAGAAGTTTCACACTCAGAATGCACCGGGTTCAGGCTCTACACTCACTTAGTAAGCTGTATTTCCTTAGCATGTCGTTTAGTGATGTAAGAGCTCAGAGCTCACCCTGCCTGTAAAATACAAATAATAACATGCATTTTTCAGGAAGGCTGAGGGGATGAGAGGTAATAACTGGAGGTTAGCTAGCATGACAAGCATCTATGACTATTTCTGATATCATTGGGATGGCCTCCTAACTCTGCGTGGCAGCGACCTGCACTCAGCGCCTGAACCCACTGCCCTCTTCAAAGGGTGGAAAAAAATCATTTCCAGCCAACACTGCAGAAGCAGACTGAGGAAGGTACAGTGGAGCTGTTGAGAAGCCCACAAATGAAATCAGAACCAACTCAAACCCGTGCTTTTGTCAGGGAGGTAAACATGATGCCATCTTCCCAACCACTGTCTGCCCAGAGTTAGGAGTTGAGTTTTCCTCTAAAACTGAATTCACAGAATAATTAGAATAAAATGGCCTCTAGTTTTCATTCCCTCCCCAACCACCATGTGCTCCCTGGTCACCTGTCACCTAAAAACAACTATGTCACATGACTTTCAAAGGACTTCCAGAATTTTCCACAATTTATCCTGAGAAGAGCTCTTGTTGAAATCGGAGCCTGGGCTTCAGAAATGAGTCACGTACTCTGGCTCAAGCCTGGTCCATGCTGTGAACGTCCAAGCAAATTTTCTAGAAGGAATGACTGTTACTCAGGCACTTCACAAGAAAACATGGCACAGGGCACTTCTGCAGGTTATAGCAGTGAATTCTCACAACAACCTCTCTGAGGGAAGCTTTTTGTCTCCACTTGACAGAGGGAGGACAGAGCTCCAGGCCAAGCAGACTGGCAGGGTCTCTGCACTCACTTCTAGTGTGTCAGTGGGGGAACCTAAGAACATCTCCCCACCGGAAGTATGGGACTCTGCCACACACTGTGAGGTACAAGGCAATTTTGCCCACCTCACCACATGAACTCAGCTTGAGTGTTGGTATGATTTCTGCCCTCATCACCCTTTCTTTAGCTTTATAGCTGAGCTATAGAGGAGAGCATGATGCCTAGAACTACTATGGATTCCATGAAAATTTGCCAACTTTTCTGAGTCTGGAGTCATTACAGGTGCCCATGTGCTACGGCTCAGATACGGTTGAGTCCACTACCCTGCATGCTGCTGGCTTGGTCCTCACTGTGACAATGTTAAGAAACAGTGTGGACCTTTCTAAGGTGGGGTGTCGTGGGAGGTCCCTAGGGACACCTCCTCAGAGAGTCTATGGGACCCCAGTCTCTCTTTAGCTCAAGCTGGCAATGTGACCTCTCCCTCCCACACACGGTGGTGACATCATCTGCTGGTAGGCCCTCCCCAGGGGCCAAAGCCATGGCATCTGGCCATCCAAACTTGGACCCTGAACCTCCAGAACTGTGAGGTAAGTAAACCTCTCTTCTGTATAAAGTTAGCCTGCCTCAGGTATTCCACTGTGGTAATGAAAAACGGGACTAACATGATCCTAAAGTAAGGAGCAGGAAACTTCTGCCTAGCTTCAACTAGAGCTGGTCTCCCTGTTATGCATTCCCCAAAAATGTTTGCCTCAGAGCCCTTAGCATTACGCATACTGGGACATCGATGCTTTATCAGGATAAGAATCTGTCTTTGCACCTATCGCTGTGTCCTCAGTGTAGCTGTTTGAGATTTATGGAGTGAGCAAAGTATGAGGAGGGCTCCTACTCCTACTCACACTCATGGGAGCAGTGTGTGTGCTTATGACCTGTAGTGGGAGGGAGGGAGCCAGTGGGGAAAAGCTGGGTTCCCACTGATGAAACTCGGACCAGCTGGCCAGGGTTTGCTAAGTTAGAACAGCAGTTATGAGCATCCAGGACAGCAAACGTTTTGACCACAAGGACTTGAGTTCAAGTTCCACCTCTGGCCAACCCATATTGTGTGGTGCTGGGGATGCCTGCCCTTCCCAAGTGGTGTCTTCCTCACCTGACACGTGCAGAGGTGGGACCAAAGAGCACACGACATGCTGCCTAATCTGACGTTCACATTTCTCTACTGCTAATTCCTCCTGCTCCAAAATCATAAGACATTTTGAAATAGCTGAAACTGTATCCCAAGTATTAGAGTAGTGGAGGCAGCTACTTCGGGTACAACACAAGCCAGTTGATGCCTCCAGCAGAATGGCCCAAGACAGGAAAAGCAACAGAGAGGCTTCGGATACTAGGAAGGTTGCAGAAGGGATGTGACCCCCCACACACACACACACACACTCACTCACACACTCACACAATCAATCAATCAATCAAACCAATCCTGCTATCATCTAGACAAGAAAAGAAAAATTGGGAAGGGATTTGCATGTTCCATTCTATCCACTGCCTCACCCCAAGGCATCTCTTGGATTGAAGCTGGTTCAACTGAGCACTAAATATCACCAAAACACCTGGAGTAGCAGGCAGAGTGGACACCTCTGTAATCTAGTCTATTAGGGATACTGAGGCAGGAGGATCACAATTTGGAGGTCAGCCCAAGAAACTTAGCAAGACCCTGTCTCAAAATAAAATATAAAAAGGGCTGGGGGTGTGGCATGGCGAAAGAGCACCTTACTACTGGTAGCATGTACAGGGCCCTGGCTTCAATCCTCAGTAGGGCCAGAAAAAAAAAAATGGAATGACCATGACAACAACACAATAAAAATGCAGAATTCTAGGCTCTTTGTTTGATCTAAATCCAATCTTTTTCACACAATTCTCACTGCCCCATCCCCTTTCTATGCTTATTAAATTTCAGAGCTCACTGTGTAAATGCATAGCACAGTTGAGTACCATTCGAATATACCAAGTACCTGACACAGTATAAAGAAGCATATGAAATCCCCAAGCTCTACTATTTTTGACCTTCACAGATTTTTTTTTGGTACCGGGGATTGAACTCCGGTCCTTGCGCTTGCATAGCAGGCGGCCAAACCACTGAGTTAAATCCCCAGCACGACCTTCACAAATTTTTGACCTTCAAAAATGGCGATTTCATTGGCCTCAGCCAGATCCACTGTGGACTTCCTGGTCCACAGCACAGAGGCTGAGGCTCTGAGGGATTACACTACTTGCCTGCAGCCCACACTGCTGGGGACAGGCAGGCCTGTCTGACCCACACCCCACCACCTGCCCCAGTTCCGGAATGACTTGCCACTGCTCCTCAGGCAGCGAACATTGGACACTTGGAGGTCATTTCACCACAGTGTCCTCAGTCAGGAGTCACTGCCTGTCCCTCGAGCCATGGGCTGAGGGCATGAGATTCCAGAAAGCTTTGTTTCTTGTCAGAAACTAAACTGATGTTTTTCCTGGAAGTGCTTTTGGAAGGGAGCGTGACTGCTGACTAAACACGAAGTGGTTTGCAACCCGAGTCTCTCAGAATAACGTCAGCTGACTCCTGACCAGGAAGGAGGTCCAAGGGCTGCCCCAAGGGTGGCCTGTGCGGCTGGGCCTCCAGCTCCCTTGGGAATCTGCTACCGTGGCCTCCCGGTGGCCCCTGTCTCCAGAGCCCTCAGCTCAAGGACTGAACCATGAGCGGCTACTTGCTGGAATCCCAGAGGGGGAAGCGGAACATGCAGACTCAGGTCCCCCACGGTCCTGGGCCACTGGGGGATCCAGGGGAGGGCAGCATTGTCCAGGAGAGTGTCCTGGGTCACTCTCTGAGCTCCTCTGAGACCTTCAGTGTGGTCATTCTTGTCACCATTGTAAAAAGGAGAAAACGAAGACACTGAAAAATGAATGCTTCTCCCAAGTTCACCCGGAATTTGAACCCAGGCAAGCCGATTCCAAAGGATGAGGCAGATGGGAAGACTTTGTTTCTACCCAGCACTTTGCTGGGATCCTTCCTCTCCCGTGGTGTATTCTTTATTCCTCCTACTGCTCCTCTGAGGAAGGTGTCCTTATGCCCATTTCACAGGTAACAAAACTAAGGCCCTGAGTATTGCAGTGTGTGCCAACATCACCCGGGTAACAAACAGCAGAACGATCTGGTTTGTACCTCCCACTTCACACTGCCCCTTTGACACTAAATCCCAAGGTCTGGGTCTTTTGCTAACTCTGCCAATAGGCAGTGTGTGATTTGGGGCAAATCAATTGCCTCCCTGTGCTTCCAGTTTCCTCTCTGTATCTCAAGTGTCTCCCAAGCTGACAGACGTGACCCAACAGGGGTCCCACAACCCTGCCTCCATGTCGGAGCCACACCTTGCCTCCAGACGGATCGTAAACAGATGTCAAGTTGCTGGCCCTGGAGTGGACTCGTAGAAGGAACTTGGCTCACAGATACTAAAAGAGCGGCCACCATTCACTAAGGAAAGTTGGGAGGGAGAAGCCCGTCCATGACCACCTTCACAGCCCCTCTCTGAGCACAGCGGTGATGGTGACAGTGCGGCACCTGGAGACCAGCGTGATGAGACACTAGGCTTCCCTAGAGGCATGGTGACGCTTCCCCTGTGCCTGCAATGGGGTCCGCCCTCCTCCCAGGCCACCCCTACTTTCTGCATCCTTTCTCAAGTTAGGGTTTCATGAACCCCTTGCAGAAATTCACCCTGGGGCCACCACTTAGCAACTCCCAGGAAGGAAGAAAGGGATTTGTCAGGGATCTCTTCAGCAATGAAACTCCCTGGCATGCTTTTGTACATAATAGTAAGAAAAAGAGATGTAGAATAATAAGAGTGAAAGCAGCTTTCTCTTGGTGCCAGTGGGCCAGTCCCTTTGCCTTTATTATGTTAATTCTTACACCTGGATAAAATATTTACTCTTACTCTACTGGCTGGGGTTCACCAATACCACCCCCTGAGGCTCAGAGAGGATGGGTGACTTACAGGACATCAGGTGGCTGCTAGCAGGCAGATTAGATGGCTCCAGACCTTTAAACTGGGCAGCTTCCTGCAGGAAGTGGATCCACACCCCCTTGTTCAAGGCATCCAGCCTCTGGCAGCCTTGCTTCCCCTTTCTGTAGAATGGAACCCTGTAGAGAACAAAGAACACACTAGCTCCTTCAAGACGCTACCTCCACAACCAGGCATGGGGCTCCTTGGGGTATCAGGGTATGAGCTGGGTTCTGGGGTTTGGCCGCTGAATGAGACTCTCCACAAGATGCCTTCACTGTAACACACCCCTACATGTGCACACTACCACCGCCACTAACACCGGGAACAGACGCACTTCATCAAAACGAGGCCCATTGCGTGTCATCTGCGCACACCTGGAAGTGTGGGTAAATGCCGCCCACCATTACAAAGCTTCCATAAGTTATGACAACCCTATTTATTGAAGCATGACAGCCTCATTTCCCTCCTGAGTAGCACCTCCGGGAGATGTCCCTCCAGTGGCCCCATGGAACTTGTGTGGACCATTGGATTCAGAACTTGCAACACATTGGATTTTTTTTTTAACCCTCCAGAAGCTCATGGCCTGGAAAATCCCAAAGGTGACTCAGAGATTTTCAGGGAAAGTGACCAAAGCTGCAGCTACTGGAGCTTGTGGATTCTACACCCTGCAGCCTCCACCAGGTCCCAGAGAAAGAGAAAGAAAAAGGGCCAGCACAGAATCACAGGGACAGTGGAGGGACAGGCTGCCCATCTCCAGGGGAGGGTGCCCAGCCAGGGCTCTCAGGACCTAGGTGTCACTTGTCCTCAGCTCTGTGTTGTTAGCTGTGGGTCTCTGGGTAAGTCCCTCCAAGCCCCAGGTCCTCATCCGTGAAGATGTGGATAGAATTTCTACCCTGGCTCGCTCCCTCCCAAAGCTGCTGTAATCACTAAATGGGAAAGTACAGTGTTGTGCAATGATTACCTACACAGAAGGATCCATTCATTTCCTACTTACCGATCACTCAAAAGCCTGACAAAAGTGACCACCACCACCTGGGACTGGGGAGACAAAGGTGGCCGCCCTCTCCTTCCTCCCTGGTGCTGGGCTTCCTTGGCTGGGGTCCCTCGATACACATGGCCCGTGGACCCATGGGTGAGGGTCAGGGTCTTGAGGCACAGAGCCTGGGAAGAAGGGAGCATGGTGGCATCACAGGTTGATCAGAAGACATTCTTGTTCAGAGATTTATCGTTTATCCTGAGGCAGCGGGGTGGGGGAGCTGCTGGAGTGACACGGTGACTCTCTATTGTAGAAGGGTGACTCTGGTCATGATGTAGAGAAAAGGGAAGGAAAGTAAGGCTGGCTGGGGATGGGGAGACCTGTGAATAGGCTGCCGTAGGTGTCCAGGTGACAGGGGATGCAGCCCTGAACCATGGAATGGCACTTAGGTTAAAGAGATACAGGTCACTAGGTAAAGGCTTCCCAAACCAAAATTGCAACAGGCAGAAAGCAGGCCTGGGGGTGGAGCACTCCTGGCATGCTCAAGGCCAGGAGTTCAGTCCTCAGCATTGTCCTCTTTCTCTTCCTTGCCTGCACTGTAACACACCCTTACACACACACACACACACGACCACCACCACCAACAGCAGCAACAATCTCTCCCCCTTGGGCTTGCTCTAGGGCTCGTCACAGGCTCCATTCTCCTTTCCTCTGACTCTGATTCAGCCTCCGTCTGCTGAGCACCCTCCTGGAGGCTGGCACTGTGCCGAATGCCCTCACTGTGTTATTTCATTCATACTCTTCACAGATCCATGGCCTGGGCACACGTTTGCATCTTACCAACTCCGTCACTCGACCTAGGCTCCCTAGCAAGTAAGCCAGTCCATCTTCTGCTACTCTAACAAATGCATGAGGCTGATACAGAAAAGAGGTTTACAGCTCAAGGTTTTGGAAGCTGGAAGTCCAAGGGTGGTGGAGACACCCTGCCTCCATCACATCTTGGTAGATGGCATCACAGAGGGAATACATGCAAAAGGGAGTGACCACATGGTGAGACAGGAATCTAGGGACTCGGGAGGAACCACGATCCCTCTTAATAACAACTCTCCCTGGAGAACTAACCAAGGCCCCTCCAGAGCTACCTTAATCTCTTCAGAGGAAAATACCCCAAATGTCCCAATTACCTTGTGTTGGGCTCCATTTCTCACTGCTTCCACCTTGAGGACCTCACTTGCAGCACGAGAACCCTTAGGGAAACACTGCAGCCATACCTGGCCATAGCACCCAGGACTGCACCGCTGCTAGCTCTGGTGTGCGTAGACGTCCACCTCCTCATTCCTTTCTTTCTTTTACCTTCCTATTTCTCTTCCCTGAGACTTCTGAGTCTTAGACTTTAACCCAGGGAGGTTTCCTCTGTGAGAGGCATCTCCTGTAGGTTCTCAGGAGACTGAGTTGGGCATAAAGCATCTTCCTATTGCTGCAGAAAGCCAGGTACATTGGGGAGCCTCATTGCCCTCCACCTTCCCGCAGAGAAGGCATTGTGTTTTATGGGATGGGGGCCTTCATAATGTGCTGTCACTTCAAGCCCCTCAAAGATAAAAAGAAAAAGACCAAAATGTGCTGCCACTATATAATCACCACCATGACTGTACTTGTAGGATAGGTACTTTATATGGGACGCTGTTTTAAGTGTGTTATATTTATTTAAGTGTCACAAAACCCTAGTAGTGCATACTATCAGTCTTCCCATTTTACAGAGAGAGAATGGAGGCACAAAACTCTAGAGGAATTACTGAAGAGTACAAAGACAATGAGCAGCATGGTGGGGAGGCAGCCGGGCCCTGCAGCTTAACCTCCCCAGTGCTTTCTGTCTGGGATGGACAATCCCAAGCACATCCGGTACTGCCCTCCCTTTGAAAACCAAGAAGATCGGGTCCAGGGAGGAGGGACTACCTGGGTCAGTGACACAACCTAGGCTACCCACACACACACACACACACACACACACACACACACACCCCTCAACCCTTAACCCGGGGCTCATCCTACCTCTTAAGCTGCATGTCTGCAGGCTGCCTCCCCAAATCCATATTCTGCCTGCCACTGGTTGCTAAGGCTCCACCAGGTGGGAGTGAGCCCCACTCCCACCCCACCAGGAAGCCAGACTGCAGGACATGAAAGTGTCTTGCTAATGCCCTGTTTTCCTCACATCCAAGCTGGAGCTTGGCCTCGCACTGCAAGCGACTCCGTACAGCAGACAGGAAGCTTTTGGCTGGGGAAAAACCAAAGCCAGCCTTTGCAGAGGCAAGAAAACCCCTAGGGTCTCATTCCTCAGCTCCTCTTCAGCCCACAAGAAGGTTGCTGTGAAGCTAGGCAAAGGTATTTTGTTTGCTGCCTGAGACACACATGGCTGACAACTGGTTTGTCTGAGGTTACCGTCATCACTGAACCAGATCCACTACAATTTTTTCTATAGATGAAAAACTTTGGGAGGGGAAATGGCTTTACTCCAATCTGTTGCTGAGTCAAAGAGGAAACTGAGGCCTACAAAGAGATGGAGCCATGCTCCAAGTCACAGGGTTAAGTTCCAGCAATGACCAGGGCCAGACTGGAAACCCAACCTGCCCACCCCCAATTCAGGTTCTTTCCAGTATCCTTTTCAGGGCCTACAAGCACTTTTTACCCTGAGTCAATATTTTTAAAAAGTGATTTGTATTATTCTTAAATCCTGAACAATTTTCGAGGTCCTTTCCAAAACACATTTGTAGGGATAAGGAGGAAAATAATAGTTCAGGGAATGAACTGTCCCCTTCTTCCCTTACTTAATCTGTTTACTTCGGAGCGACTGGGCCAAGTCCCAAGCCTGTCCCTTCCCTCTCCCCTTGAGGGGTTGACAGAGGTGCATTCAGGCCAGATCGATGAGTTCAGTGAACCTGTGTTTATGAAGTGCTTCAGTTGGCAGAGGGTTTCCTGCTATGCTTTGCAACAAACTGATTGCAAAAGAGATAAAATGGCCTGGCTGTTTTGCTGCGGACTAGATAATGCTGTTTACTTTATTACAGTGAAGTAAACCTAGAGCTGCATCCTGCTCTAACATACACGAGCTGTGTGAGCTCAGAGCTGTTTGTCTTCTATCAGTTTCTGTCTTTTCCATGTATAAAATGAGCACCCTAGGAGGAAGCGTGAATGAGGTAAGGCAGCAGTACATCCTAGCACTCAGTACACGTTAGGGACATTATCTTTGTACTGCCCCCTGCCACCGACTACAGTACCAAAAAGGTAGTTAACTCCTGGGTCTGGTATCCTGATACAGTCAGAAAACATACACAGATGAGCGTCAGAGGGTTTTGATTGATTCCAGATGACAAATTCAAAGTGGGAGTCAGTACTGGGAGTAAGTACATTCAGGATCAACATGACACTGTGGTTAATCTAATCAAAGTAAATCCCAGGTCTTCTGTGGGAGCTACTGGGTAGAGGTACTATTTTTTTTTCTACTGGATATGAACAGAGAATGCAGGCCTGCAGCTGCTGGCTGCCATCTTGCTCCTGGGTGGAAACTGGGAACAAAGACAGAGTGGAGAGAAGGGTCCTGAGAGAGGGAAGTGACGTGTTTGAGCTCCCTCCTCATCCAGTCCTACCCCAGGGTGTGGAAACTGTACAAACAAATACATTCTGTGGGGAGCAGCTCCGAGACTGTCACTTGCTGGTGGAAGAATCTCAATTGCCACAGGGGTGTTGAGAGAGTAAAAGGAACACTAGCCTCCAGGGGAGGAGCTAGGACATCACATGGGAAGGAGATACACCGCAGAGCCTTGGAAATGTTGCTCCTAAACAGGACAATGGGTATTTACATAATTCTGATGCTATTCCTTTTGCCTTGAAATATCTCACAATATATTTTTAATTCTCCCTAAAGAATGTAGCATAAATGTTTAGATGAATAAAGTCTAGAAGCACGAACACATAAAAATGGTTATGTCTAGGAAGTCAATTCTGAGGGTATTCTTTCAGTTCGTACTTCGTATTACAGTGAATTAGTAAAATTATTCTCAACAAACTTATGTTTAGAATCAGATTTTAATTCTGAAGGAAAAGGGGACAATGGTGTTAAAATCCTATAAACTTCAGAGTGTACCATGTAATTACCTACAATACTTGATGCCAACATTTGAGTACAGAATTGTGGAAATCACACAGTTATCAATAAGCCTTCAAATCTTCAGAGTGCAGTAGAGATTCAGTAAAGCCCAAACACAGCAGATAGGAGAAACGCCTTTTGAACCTAAAGAAATCAGAGCGGGAAAAAAAAAAAGAAATCAGAGCGAGATGAAAATACTTTTATCATGATCCCCTGAAGACACCCTTTCAGAAACATTTCATCTCCCCATGAAGATTCCTTCAGAGAATATTAACTATATGAATTTGTGGGCCAAGCAGTTCCCTAGATTCTTGCACTGTTGTCTCATGTGATTCTTAATGAAAATTAATACATGCATGTATTAATGTATTATTATCCCACTGGGCTCAGTGTGAGAAAATAAGTCACTTGATCGATTCCACCTAACTCTGGACTAGCTGTGCAAAGTGCCCCCTTTCTCTATGCAGCTGGGAGTTCATCTCAAGCTCAGCCCCAGCCACTCCTCTGGAGACCAGTGGATGACAAATGGCACATCGTCCTCACCCAAGTTCCCATGCCTCATACCTTAGGAGCCTTAGAGTCTGAGCCTTTCTAAAATTAAGCTGATCGCTTCCTTCCTCACCTTGGGCCAGTGTTAAATACAGACCCTCCTATCCATCTTCCTGCCCTCTGATGTTCCTTCCGAACTTTCCTCCGACCACAAGCAGTAACTTTCCAATTGCCCTCTTCACTACCCTTGGGAGTCTGATTTCAGACCCAGTGTCTTGGGAACTTATTCATGGTTCTCGTCCTTCCCTGTCAGCTCTGACGCAAGTCAGGATAAGCCTCCCCGGGCCACCCCAGGAGATGTCACGCAGCCCCTACTATGAGGCCCTGAATGGATTTCCTGGAGGTGGCAGGGTGACGGGGAGAGCCTGACTTCAAGGCCCAGATGGACTTCCATTTCATTTTAACTGTGCAATACCTCTGAGCCTTTTCTTTCCTTGTTTCTAAGATACAGATGATAATATAGCTTTTCCAGGCCAAACATGAAGGTTAAATAAATAACCTTAGTGCAAATGTTTTGTCACCTGGCTCTTGGGAATTTTTAAATGACTTCTGTCATTTATTGTTCTTCTAATATTCTTGGTTGAAAATGGCCCCCAATTCTCACCCCCAAATTCTCACTCCCAAATTCTAGATAAAGGACTGTTACCGTCAATTATGAAGCTATTAGCTTCTAGGACAGACTATCACTTAAGTTTGAATCTCAGCTCTCACATTTCGCAGCTACATAACTTTGGGCATTTACTTAAACCCCCCAAACCTGTTTCCTCAACTGTACAGTGACTTTTAAGATCAAACTAGCCTAGTAAGTTAAATTACTTAATATAATGCCTGGTGCACTGTAAACATGCAGTTTCTATGGCTACCATGGGGCTCTTTTAGATGCTAGGCTGTGTTAAGCTCTCGTGCATTGTCCCTCATGCTCACAGTGACCTGGGTCATATTATCCACCTTTGAGCTGGGAAACCTGAGATTCACAGTGGGACGGTGACTCACCTCAGCTCCCACAGCTAATAGGTGACAGAGGCTGGGTTCACTTCAGGCAGTCAATACCAGAGTCCCTTTTCATCCACTGTTAGGTTATCTCCCCCTCACTTCCAGCTCATTCTCTAAAGAGTCTCTTTGGCTCCTTCACCGTTTCCTCTCCTGATATCTCTGGCACATTTCCACATTCATCTTGGTTTCCTTTGCTATTTATATTCTGTTACCTTGCTCATTCTATATCACAAGGTTTGATAAGTCAGAAATTATGGTTATGACCCTAAAGGAAATGTTCCAGAACATTCCGGAACTTCCACCAACCTGGCCCTGATTTCAGTCATGAACGATGATAGGCTGTTTATCAGAGGGCAGGCGGCAGCCTATTGTTGGAGTATAAACGAGAAAAATGACCATGTTCACCGACCTCCTACAAGACCTGGGCCTCAAGGACCTGAGCCAGCAGTCCATATGGCCCGAGGTAACAGGATGGTGCCATGCAAACTGCTGATGGGTCAGCTCTGCGTGCTGTGAGCAGAATCTACTCAGAGCAAAGGCGAAAGGCCACAGAGATAGATGTGCATCCATAAAGAGTAAAAATTAAAACACAGCAGCTACCAATCTCCTACAGACAAGGAGGTGGTGCTCAGGGCTGGCGACTCCATAGTCATCACCCTCATTTCCAGGCCAGCTCCATTTCACCTGCTCCAAAGAACTGCCTGAGATGTTGCTCTGCCCGTAGGCAACAGAAAACCCCTGCCCTTTAAAGCAAATAAACACACAAAAAGAAAAAGAAAGAAAATCAATATGTAGACTTGTTCTAAAATCCATCTCTCCCCTGCAAAAAAAAGAACTGTGCTTTCTTCTTCAAACCCCCTTTCCCTATAAGAATACAGCCTTTCTGGAGGCCTGAGTTGGAGGAGGACATGATGACAAATCAGCCAACCACAGCAGACCCTTCCATCAGCCCTGTAATGAGAAACACGTGGAGGCTGAGGGGAATGAAGCTGGGGGTGGGCAGAGTTCAAGTCCCCTGCTCGCCTTCTGGTGTGGATGTTTCAAACATCCCGGCATTCCTAGCGGGAGGTGGCGGAGAGCAGAGGTCCCACTGTGGCTGGCAGTCAGTGGGTCAGCAAGGTAACCAAGGCCCCCATGAGGAGAAGCCAGGCTCTGTTGTCTGCTGCTGCTGCACTCCCAGCAGTCCGCATTGCTCAACAGTGCACTACTCTGTGCTGGGCCTCTGTGGATTCAACCCAGAGAGGTCAAGGTCAAACCCAGGAGCTACAGCCCCAGCCCCTGTGTGGGGAAAAAGAAAATCTTTCTAGCTTCCAAAGCATTTGGGGATATTATGTCTCAACACTGAAGGTGCTTCCTCATGCTCCTAAGCCTCCTGCCACCTCAGGTTCTCAGTCATTCTGTTAAAAAAGAGCCATTATCTTCACCCTATGTCCATGTCATCCCCTATGAAAATAGGGACAAAGGCAGCCAGCCCCACTTGAGAAATGTTTCCCCCACTTCCTGGAGATTTGTGATCTCTAGTTTTCAAGGCTATTTTCCAGCCAGGTTTTGTTTTTCAGGGAAACAGATGTTAAAAGCCAATGGTACCATCATTTGTGGCCCTGTCCATTTCCTCATGTAATTCCCTGTCCTTAGAAGGTCTCCTTCCCTCCTCATCTCCTCTACACAGCTCCGGCTCAGTCTGTGAGGCTCAGCACAGGCACCGCCTTCCTGAGGAAGCTTAGCCTCGCCCCAGGGACCCAACTGGCATATGGGCCGCCACTGTCCTCTACACCCCTCTGTTGCTGAGCTCTGCACCCACGGTGAGACCCACCGGTTCCTGTATCCTTCTTCTAATGTGACTATCGGCTCCACAGTGGCCAGGACCCTATTTCCTTTATCTCTCCTTCACCTACTGCGGGCCGGAGTCCTGGCAATGAAAGAACTGGAAAAAAAAAAAAAAAGCAGTCTAACATATGGATGAATGATGGGCTTGCTGTGACTTACCCAGGCAAGTGAGGAACCTAGGGTAACTTGCAGCTTGAGGATACAGTAAGTGGCTGGATGTGGATGCTAAATGTGGAATGAACAAAGGTTTCCGGAGCAGACAGTCATCTCCATCAGGTAAGGGCATCCATGAGCATCGGGGCCAGGTGCAGAGTGGAGTTCAGGAAGAAGCTCATCAGGGTGGGATATCATTTGGGGGATCACCACAGTAAGAAAGTTCCTCTGAGAGGGGTATAGGGTGAGAAAGCCATGGAGGGATGCTGGGGAACACTGGCATTGAAGGGTGGGCAGTAGGGAATCTCATGGAAGTGGCGGGAGGGATGGGGATCAGAGAGCGGGGAGCTGCTCCAAGTGTGTCCACAAGGAAGTGCACCCCAAGAAGCGTGACTGCTGTTCCAAAGGCAGCAGGCATTCCCCTGCCTGGAAGGTCTTCACTCACATATGCCAAAACTGTCATCATTCATCAAGGGCCACCTGGAACTTGTTCTCCTGCAAAGCCCTCCCGGCATGGCCCTGCTCAGTGGAGTTGGCTGCTCCTTTCTCAAGGCCCCCACTCTACTGTGAGCTCGGCTCTTACACGTCATCTGTAATATTAATATTTTGCTTGCATGCCTATCTTCTCCACATATTTGAGTTGTCTGGTTGTCTTATTTATCACATAGGTCAAGTCCAGACACAGGGTCTGACATAAAGAAGAAGTCTACATATGGAACTGAGTGACAGCGAATGAATGAAGGACTTTGTACATCAACGTCACTCAGAGAACAAATCAATGCCAGTGCCTAAGTCCAAACCTGGTTCACTGAAGGTTCCCCTCTGTTGGGTTTTGATTAAAGAAGCTCCCTTAGAAATACCTGGGTCCATACAGGACACATAAAGTTACCTCCACCCTGGCCTATATGAGCTCCTGAATGCAGTTGTGCAGAATTCATCTCAGTGGGAGGAAGAACATTTTGGGGATTGACAGAAACATCCATTTGTGTCGAAGCTGCCAAACTGCCTTTCCCTGGCCCCCACTGCATGAAGAGTGTCTCACAGATGCTAAATAATCATAATGACCACACTCAAGGGTGTCAGTGGTCATAAAAGCCAGTTTTTATGGAGGCTTCCTGAGTCTCCTGGTGGGTGGTTAGAAACTGAGCCAGCCTCATGGCCAGAGGTCTCCATACAGGCCTCATTCGAGAAACCTATAAGCTTGGGTGGCAAGTTGGAGCTCCAATCACAAGCCAGGATGTCCCACCATTGATTGATAGAGGAAGGCCACCCACACTGTGCCTTCTGGAATCCATTGGTGAGTCATGGGCCGAGGGATTATGTCTTCAATATGGGCCATCGAGCCTGATACGGAGGCATTTCCTGCTGAGGGCTTAGAGGAGCTGTCCATAATGAGGGTGATGACCTATAAATCCAAGAAATCACCAGCTGAGAGGGAACCCTAGTCTTATTTACACCTCTTGGAATGCAGGTTCCTAAGCCTCTTCTCTTTCTCTATTCTCCAGGACCTTTCTCAGTTTATATTCGCTCTGTTGTGCATCCATTATATTCATTCACTCTGTGTCCATTAAATGAGCCACCTGTGCTACATGTTAGAGGTAGAGACACCAGTACGACATGGCTCTCATTTGTACTGGGTCGCCCGTGAAGAGAAAAGCAAGAAACACACCCCTTTGTGATGCACTGAGTATACCTAGCCATAGAAGCACTCAAATAGGCAAGAGTAGGCTATCAGAGAGGTGACAACTGTCCTACAGTTAGACACATATCGTGAGAGGGCTGCTAAGGTGAGAGCCAGCAGCAGGGCCCCACCTTGAACAACTCCAGGGGCATCACCCACAAGGTGCCTGTGGTGTTTTGCCGAGTGCCTCTTGTGGCCCTGGGTTTGGTTCCTGATTAGGTCAGGAGCCCTGGGTTTGGTTTCTGACTCTCCTACTAACACACTGTATGAGACCAGATTACTCCCTTCACATTTCTCAGTCTCTTCACACGTAGAATAAAGAAGCTGGACTGGATGTTTTGTGAATATTCTCTTCCCTATAGAGTCACTCATGAATCCATGAGTCCAGGCTCAGGCAAAATGATTTGGATTTAAAGCTTGTCACTTCAAGACCGACTTAGACATTATCCTTGGACATAAGACCTTCATCTTCCCCCAACTCTCGATTTCTATATATTTTTACACAAGTTGTTAAATATTGATGCACAGAATATTAGCACAAAAAAAGACTATTTAACTCAAGTGGTTCACTTTTGAGAAATTATAGGGCAGAGAGAGTATGATTCACCCAAAGATACATCAAGGTTGGGTTGGA
Organism: Heterocephalus glaber; assembly: GCF_000247695.1. Next base: position 3,651,283 of record NW_004624862.1, on the reverse strand, counting down.
CTGGGCAAAGTGCTTTTTGCTCCAAGCAAAATAGTTACCAAGTTTGACCACCACTAAGTAAGGCATTGTAATCTCCCTGTTCCAGTTTCAGCTAAAAAAAAAAAAAAAAAAAAGTAGGAGGCAAAGCCAGCATTCTGCTAAGAAATGTGATGTTGCTACCGAAGCCTGAGGCAGATCCTGCCCCATGCCTCCGGCCATCCTGTTTGCATCCTGCTGGCTTCCAAACAGACCAAACTACAGACCAGGCTGCAGATCTGGGACCTTAGCAAACCTCTACTGCTACTTCTTTGAAATACTAGAATTCCAAACACTTTTCCTCCTAAGTAGATTAAATCCATGGCTATAGTCAAGTCATTTTACATATAATCAAAATATTCCAAGCAGCATACAGCCCCATGTGACTCAATTTCCTCTGCCCTAAAACAGCGTCTCTCCCCTCACCCCTCTCTCTCTCCCTGTCTCCTGCCCTACTGGCCTAGTTGAGAGCCACACCTTTCTCACCTGGGCTACTGCATTAGTCATCTGACCGCTCTCCTCCTCCCCCATTCTTCTTTGTTCTGACTTGGACCCTCTCCTGATAGGCACCCCACATCTATCAGATAAAAACCCAATTCTTCAACCTGGTTTACCACACCCCTTGTGACTATCCTCCACCTACTTGTCACGGCTCATTTGCCCACCATTCCCCTTCTGCTGTCATGTTACCAAGAATGGACTATTATTATGTATGGTTCCATACATATACTGTACTCTTGAGTCCCATTTGCTGGGGCTACTTTCTCCTCCATCCTCAAATTCATTTGCCCTGTCTATGCTTTTATTATTGGCCTATGTGGGCTGCCATAACAAGCTACTGCAGTCTGGGGATGACTTAGAAAATAGAAATTTATTTCTCATGGTCCGGAAGACTAGACATCTATGACCATGGTGCTAGTAGATTTGGTTTCTGGGGAGAGCTCTCTTCCTGGCTTGCAGACCGTTGACTTCTCCCTGTGTCCTTACATGTTCTTTCTTCTCTGGGACTGTGTCTCCAGTGCCTCTTCCTTTTCTTTTAAGGATACCAGTCCTGTCCTATCAGATTAGGGCCTATCCATAAAACCTCACTTAACTTTACCTCCCTAAAACCTCTATCTCTAAATCCAGTTGCACTGTGGGCTAAGACTTCAACTTGTGAATTAGAGTGGAGATAGGCACAATACTGAAGGTGTCACAGCTCCATTACACCTCCTAACTATGTCTGAGGACTGTTTTCATGTTCATCTCTTCCGCTGGTTTCCGGAGAAACTGAGAAAGTCTCTGAACCCAAAGTTTGGTGAGGGCTGGTCTAGATCTCATGAAACCCCAGGTTTACAAAATGCAGCGGGGCCTCGATTGGAAATGGATGGAAGCGAGTGTGAGGGAAATTAAGAAGCAAGGGCCCATGGAGTGTTTCCAAGCTTCCTAATTTACCTGCTTCTGGGCTTGAAGCCAAAGAATGGGTTAACTCACAATGCTGGGGAGGCAGCTTCTCATTATTGTTTTGTTTCACTCCCAAGGTCTCACTCGGGGAATAATTAACCTGTAATTCTTGCAAAGAAGAATAAGGGAAAACATCAAAGAGCAACACTAGTCTTGTGACCTCCTAGTCAGCAATCTTTCCTTATGCTTGCAGGAAAGCCTAGCGCCTTGAGGACAGCGCAGAAATCACAAGAGAGTGGACTAGGAAAGAATTAATGATCATTCCAGTGCCCACCTGGCTGGGGCTAAAATTAGATTTCCCAGAAACCCCATGGAAGTGTTTGCACCTGTGACTCCTGGCGAGCTGGGCCCTGGGTGGGAGCCTCCTCCATCTCCCACCTGCCAGCTGAATGCCGATAAAGCTTTCTTCTCCCATCACTCTGTCGCTCTGGTTACTGGCTTCATTGGATAGTGATGAAACTGAACCTTCCATGGTTACAGGCACAGTGAAGATGTAATACAGGAAAAAGTCTCAATGTCTATGGTCTGAGTTTCAGTCAGATTGCTTATCATGCTTTGGACTTCATTATCTGGACTTCTGTATTTCTGCACATGTAAAAATGACCTTATAATACCTGCTGGGCTAAGGATGTTTTGAAGCTGGAATCAGATAACCTGAAAATATATCAACATTTGCTTGCTGTCTGTGTGCCCCTTGAAGAAGGACACTTCACCTTGGTTCTGATAACTCCCTGGTGTTCAGGACAATGCCTAGAAGTGACCGGAGACTCAGTGATTTGTTGGTAGAAGGAATGTAATACCTCCTAGTGTCTGAAAGAAGAGGGTGGGGTATCCATTGACAGGTGAGTTCTTCAGATTGTCACTGTTGCTATTATTAATAAATCTTAATTAAATTAGAGAAAGAAAATACACACATCAGAAGAAAAGCAACTGCTAGCTAGACTCTGCAGAGCACAGTAGTTCAAAATGTCTTACTGTCCTAAATGTTTTCAAGTATAGAATAATAAAATATCTTTAGAAAAAGACACACTCACACAAGCACACACGAAAGCAACGCTGTTTGTGGAAGTCTTCCTGGCAGTACATAGACCAAAACATAGGAAAGCCCCAGAAATTTGACATTGCTTCTCGGTGACCAACACAGCATATTTCTCCATTGCTCAGCAGCCCCCTCTTCTACCCCAGGGAGGCGAGGGCCACTGGGCTGAGTGAAGGCCCCTCAGTCAGCTGTTTAAGGCCCAGCGCCCTGAGACGGAAAGGCTAACCCTGCAACTTAACTCTGAACTCTTCACCCCAAGCAATTAAGAGAGGCTCCATCAGAAAACCCCCAATAAGCTTGCTGGGCCTGACCTTGACAGATCTCATTAAAGAGACACCGATCCTCCTGGCAGCATCAGTCATCTTTAAGTGGCTCACTCGGTGGCCAAGGAACGCAGGGAGAGTCAGCTGCAGCCCAGCCCTGCCAAGCGGAGGGGACCTTAGCACTCAGCATCCACCCTTCAGGATCAAAGGGGAACCTGAGGCTTGGAGACACTGAGGGACTTTCTTGGGGTCACACAGCATCGTTACTGGTGTTGGAAGCAACGCCGTGGTGGACTGGTCCAGCTTTCTGCCCCGTGCTTCTCCTTGGCACACCCGAGACTCACTGTGGTGCAAGAGGAACATAGCCTCAGCTTCCTCGCCTCGCTTTGTTTCGGACTCTGCTTTACCCACGCTGTGTGCCTCTGGACACGTGATCTCCCATCTGACCTCAGGTCCATCCTTCCTGAACGAGAAACCGCCTGCTCCACATGTTGCCATGGTGAAGGGAGAGCCTGACTGAATGCTGGTGCTGCCGATGCTTAGTGAATACTCCTTTCTCACCACCTTCCTCCTTTCTCCCTTCTTCCTGGACCCTGTGTTCTTTTTTTTTTTTTTTGGTACCACGAATCAAACTTGGGTCCTTGTGCTTGCAGGGCAGGCGGTGGAATCACTGAGCTAAAACCCCGGCCCCGGACCCTGTGTTCTTAATAGGTACTGCGACAAACATAAAGGATCCTTGCTCAAAGATGTCCAACACTACACTCGGGAGGCTGAGGCAGGAGGATTGCTGTGAGTTTGAGGCCAGCCTGGGCTGCACAGTGAGTTCAAGGCCAGTTTGAACTACACAGCAAGACCCTGTCCTCTCAGAAAAACCCAAAACAAACAAACAAAAAACCCAGAAGTTGATCTTCAACTGGGCCTCAGTCTTCCCTCTGTAAAATAGGAAGGCAGAAGTAGTGATTTCTCTAGCTCCATCCTCCCTCGCAAACTTCTCTGATGTAACAGATGTTTATCTGCAGATTACCCGGCACGTCCTCTGGGTCACACTGCTTGAGCCACAGCAGTACATGCCCTGTCCACACAGCTCCGGAGCTGAAGGCACAGGGAAAACACCCATGGTCAGCGTGAGTTCATACAAATGCCTTCGAGAGCTCAGCAGTCACCTAGAGGAAGAAGGGAAAGCTGTGTTAGGGACCAGTGATGAGACAGCTGGGGAACCCAAGAAGGACTGCAGTTCTTGTCTGACTGAAAATTAAGCAGCACTGTGAAAAAGAAGTAGAAGTCCACCGGTCAGGGCAAACTATTTTCGGGCATCAAATTTTCTGAAGAGAATCTAATGCAAGGGCTGGGGATGTAGCTCAGAGGTGGAGTGCTTGCCTAGCATCTGAGACCCTGGGTTCCATCAAGAGAAAGAGAGAGAGAGAGAGAGAGAGAGAGAGAGAGAGAGAGAGACAGAGAGACAGAGAGAGAGAGACAGAGAGACAGAGAGAGAGGCAGAGAGAGAGAGGGAGACACTAGTGCATACCAACTAATAAATTTACTGTTTTCTAGGTCTTATAATTATTAAACTTGGCGGGGAGAAAAAATACAATGTCATATTGCAGTGATCCCAAGTAAATAACCTAAAGATGCATCTCAAGGTCCCGGAAAGACAAGAACAATCCAATATGAAACTAACAGAAGGAAAGAAACTATAAAGATCACAGCTGAAATTAATGAAATTGAGGCTAAAAAAGTAATATACAGGAGAAGAAGGGAAGGGGAAGTGAAAAAGATCAAGATGTGATACGTGTAAGTACCAGTTCCCCCACGATGAATGCATTTACTATACTAATACAAAAGTCTGAAAAGAAAGAAAAAGAAGGGAAAGAAGGAAAGAAAAAGCAAGCAGGGAAAGAAACTACCTCTGGCTCACAGGTGCGTGTCCTAATTTGCATCCTAGGTCCTTGCTGACACCGCAGGAATGAAAGAGGTAGGGAAAAGGAGGGGAAGGGGAGAGGGGGGAAGGGAGACAAAAGCGGAAGGCAAAGAAATGGAGGGGAGACGGGCAGGGAGGGAAGGGGGGGAATAAAAGGTGACACCTGGGAGGTGGACAGTGTCTTCTTTTAAAACCTGGGATAATTACCCAGGTGATGAAGCGTCTTGCAGAAGGCCATACAGCAACAAGAAGCAGAAACAGGATTAAGGCCAGCCCTGTCTGCCTACAAAGTTCATGCCCTCTGATCACCAGAGAAGATACTGCTTTATCCCTCCCAAAGGATGGCAAAAGGGTAAAATACAGCCTGAAGAGCAGCAACTGGGACATCGTGGGAATTCAAATACAAAGGGCAGAAAGGAGAGCCCTTCTACAGCCCAAGCTCTCAGCCCAGGTACATACACAACACTGCGTATCCTCTCTGGGACCCCAGCTGTCATATCTGCAAAATGGGATCACAATATCTTCATCATATGGTGAGGAGACAAATTAGCTAAACTTGTGAGCTTCCACCCAGGTCGAGGTCCTTGGATTCTGCTTGTATCATGGAATTTCATACCTGGAAAGCGCTGTAGGAAAAAGCATTTTTCAGACTTGCGAAATGGCTGCCCCTTCATGTTGGTATTCCCACTTGCCTCCTTTTCCTCTTCAAATGAGAATCTGTAGTTGGTCACAGGACTTTCCAACTAAAGAGATTTTTAGTTTTGGTGTCCCTTGAAACTAGGTATGGCCAGATGACTAAATTGTGGATGTGAAAAACAAATGATGCGTAAAACTTGTCACTAAAAGGAAATGATAAACTCCCTCCCGCCTTCCTGCTGGATGAAACACAAGCTTGATGGCAGGAGCTGGAGCTGCCATGTGGGATCATGTGACCATTCATGGTGATATGTCAACTTGATTAGATTAAGAAATGCCAAACAGATGAGTAAAGCGCACTTCGGGGGTGGGTCACGAAGGCATGACTTAGTCCTTGTCCCCTTTCCTCTCTGCAATGTTCCTCTGCTCTGCTTCCCTGCTGCCAAGAATTGGGTTGCTTTGCTCTGCTGCACCTGTCCGCCATGATGTTTCTACCTTGGCACCAACTGAAGGGACTGAATCCTCTGAAACTGTGAGCCTAGAAAACCTTTCCTCCTTTATGTTGTCAGTGGCAGGTATCTGGTCCCAGAAACAGAAAACCTGATTAATACAGACCACAAAACAGATGTCAAGCATTGAGGACTACATAGCAACATGACAGAAAGAGCAGAGATCTTGATATACATGTAGCTGGCAGTCAAGCCCTGGACCATCTGCCTGGATTTTGTATTTGAGAGATAATTTCTTATCTTGTTTATGCTACTGTCTTCTAACAAATACATCTGTTTTAAGGGGGAAAAAAATCCAGACTTTCCAATTTGGAAAACACACTGCATGGAAAATTCAGTGCTAACACTCTGGATGTTGTCAGGATACCGCAGTCCTGAATACAGGTCCAATGGGGCCACTAAAATCTCATCATGGACATGGTGGGTGGGGCACCTAAATAATTAACACTGAATGGGAAGGCAGTTGGAAAGTCATTTCAATGTAAATGCAAAACTGAAATTATCATAGAACATTTAAATTGCTTTCTGCCTACCCTGAGCCTTGGGGCCAGAAGAGCCGAATTAAAGAAAAAAATCAAATTCGATCATTTCAAACCAAATTCCTCCATACCTACAAGGGCTTTTTCTAGTAATGGCAGAAGTGCAGAGAGGATGAGACAGGACGAGGTGGAGTGTGAATAAGCAGAAGCCCAGGTCACCCGCCCTGGCCTTGACCACAGCACTCACTTTTATCTGGTCTATAGGCTAAGCTTTCAGAAGGAGTTCAAAGGGTCTGCTGTTCAAGTCTGAACAGTCTCCCTCCTGGTTAACAGAGGAAGGCTCTGGCATCCAAATTCACACAGAGCCCAGGAGGCAAGTTCCCCAAGCCTCGGAAACGTCCTCTGCCACTAAATCAGGCCACTGAGCAGGTCGGACCCAGCTTCCAGCCTGCCGGCCCCTGAGAAGGCCTCCTGCAGCCCTCAGCAGTGTCTACCCACAAGCAGAGCTTTTGTCCGTGACTATCGGATGACTCTGGTATCTCTCCAGATCTCATCCAGAGAAGAAAGAGTTTTTGATGCCAATAGGTACAGAGCCTGTGAGTGAGCTGCTAAACGCCCCAGGAGGCCACAGGCCATCCAGACTTTGCAGCTGACCGCACCAGCACCGGAAGCATCAGGACTGCCTGCTCTCCTCCCTAAAAAGAAAGGTCAGGGAGTTGCCAGGGGACAGGAACAGCGCCCCCAAATTCCTGGGCACTAGTGCTGATCTCCCAGATTTAGATTAAGAGGATTACTAATCAAAATGACACAGACACGCTCGGGTCTCAAAGGGCTTCCGTAAGCATTATCTCTTCTGGGGATTGTACTATGGTATGTTAGATGGTGGGACTGAAACCCAGACACCCTTGTGATAGATTAGCATGCACGGGAGGAGGCTCAGTGGGATCTCACTGAATAACACCCTCAAGGGCAGGGGACTTTGTCAACTGTGCTCATTTCTATTTCCCAGCTGCTTGTAGCGCTCAACTTTGAATGATGCTCGATAAATCCTTGTTTAATGAGTGAGTGGTAAGTGGCCTCTACCAATTTACCTAACCTCACCTTAGCCTATTTCTGTTGCTTGTATTTTCTGAAGAATAAAAGTCCACTCTGCTCACAACTCTGGAGGCCGGGAAGCCTAAGAGCATGGTGCTCCAGCTGCTTGGCATCAGGCACCTTAACATGATGGAGGAAGGGCATCACTGGGCAAGACAGCCAGCGTGCTGTGTCAGGTCTCTCCCCTCTTCCTAGAAAGCCACTAAGACCAGCATGGGCCCTCAGCCTCAGGACCCATCTCATCCTAATTACCTCTCACTCCCCATCCAAATGCCATTGACAAGAATCTGAGGATTAGGTTTCCAACCATGACCATGAGGGGTACTCGGGATACTCAACCACAGCAAGAGCTCCTCTCAAGTCCTTAATATGCTACTCGCTCTGCCTTCTAGACTACTGAACCACGTGTGGGCAGCTCCTACCCAACCTGCACCCTTTGCACTTGGACTCTTCCACTTTGGCTCTCTGCTGGCCCTTTCTGTCTCTCTGCTTACATTCAGGGTTGTAGCCTGTTGACCAGACAAGAGTGAGCATCCCTGGGAGAGAAATCTAGGGCATGAAAACACTGTCCATTTTAACAAACTGAGCATCCTGGGCTGCAGTTGCCCAGAAAAAGGAGCATCTTTTTAAAATGCTCACCATAGCACCATGAGGACTAACTGCGGTCCAGTGGACATACATTCCTCGGGCCCTATTGTGCCTTTCCAGAGCAGTGTAGTGGCTGCTCCCCATCTTGGGGCTTGTCTACCTGCCCCTTAGGCTCTGAGTTCTTCCACAGCAGGGACTGCGTAGTGAGAAGCCTCTCGTTCATCAGTACCATGGCAGGCCCATGGAAGGGGTTCAAGAGATGTTGAGTGCAGAGTGAATCTGTGATCGATGGAGGATGCCTAGTGAGGTGACCACTGCAGAGTCACATAGCCAGTATGCAGCAGAGGTGACTGGAGGCCAGACCTCTTCCATTGCAATCTGGGGCTTCCTTCCCCAGTGAAACCCCTCCTGCAAATACTCCTGGAAGCCAAGCCCTCAGAGACACCTCAGTTGGTGGTGAAAACAAGCCAGATGAACTTCATTAATTTTGAGCTCCCTCATGCATCTCACTGACCCGGTCAGTGAGGGTTACTGGCATACAGAAGTATTTGGGGAGACTCATTTTTCTACCCCCGATTCATAATTCTGTCTGCTCGTCACTCTTCACCCAGATTTAAGAGGTGCCAACGAAGTTCAAGCAGGCCCCGTGCCTCTGAGGCCGGCTATCTTGCCCCAGAGTTGCCCTTTGGCTCTTATCTTGTAAACCTAAAGTTGCTTCACCAAGTCGCTTCTCTCAAGGGCCTCAGAGTCAAACGCAACTCACATTTTGGTCTTTTGGGATAACACTATCCAGATTCCCCGCTGACATACTGCACAGAAGAAACTGAAGAGGAGGGGGCAGAAAATCACCAGTCCAGCAGCAGGGAGACCCAGGTGGTGGTCCTGGGCCCACCACTCCCACAGCAAGGCATAGGGGCGGGTGATTCCTTCCTGAGGAAGCAGGGAGATTTGACCAACGCTATAGTTAGTTCTCTAGGGAAGTCAGTGCTCCCCAGGCAGCTGTCTGAAAGATGGAAAGACGGTCAAGAGGAGAGCTGTGGCCGCATATCCAGCCAAGGTGGGTGGGGACCAAGCTAGGCAGAGCACCCAGGCACGGTGTGCGATGCCAGCCCCATAACTCCTACACTCTGAGTGACCTCGGTGAGCCTCCAGACATCCCGGCTTGGCTTTCCGCATCTCCATAAGGGAACACAGGGGATGGGCATGTAGCTCAGTGGGCGAGCTCCTGCCTACCATGCAAGAGGCACTGGGTTCAATGCCCGGCGCTGCTAAAACAAATGAGGCAATACAAATTTCCCTGCTGAGTGGGGTCCATCCCTCCCTTGCTTTGCCGTCGGCCCTCCCTTCTCCCTTACTGACCTAGCACTAACAGCAGAGTAGGAAAGAGCCTGAGCTCCGAGGTCCCCTTGCAGTGCGATCTCAGGAAAGTCACGGCCCTGTGTCTCCATCTTCTCCTTTGTAAATACGGGGCCGGGGATTTAGCTCAGTGGTTTCGTTGCCTGTCTCCTTTGTAAATATGGTCTACCTCAAGGAACTGTTACAAGGACCCAGTGAGATAAGTTTACAGGGTAGTTGGCTCATTCTTAAGTGCTTTAAAAAGTGAGAAGCTCTTATACTCCTGACTATTAAGTTATTAAGAAGGACCCAGCACAGATTAAAGGCCAGGGCGCCTGAGTTCCAGTCCCAGACTCCTCACTCCAAGTGGTTAACTGCCCTCCCTGGGTCTCCACTTCTGCAGGAAACAGAAGGGCTGGGCGCTCCCTGAAGGCCTCTGGTTCTAACTTTCTGTGGGTCCAGCACCTGTGCATCTGCTGCTCCGTGAGTCTGAGCTCCGCTCGGCCTCACCCTCTCTAGCTAGGTTAAATTTAACTTCCCCGGGGACACTGATCTGAAGCACACATAAACACGCCCCCCCCCTCCCCCGCCGCTTTCTTTCCTCTGCTCTTAACATTCACCTTGACACAGCACTTCCTATTTTGACCTCTGGTTGGGTTCTTTTGCTACCTCCGCACCCACACACCGGGCACCGGACAGGACAGAGCACGTGGCTTGGAGAATTAATAGCCATGGCGCTCTGGGGACACTGGAGCAGGTCAGGGGCCACAGGGAACTCAGCCCTTACTATGTGGGTGTCGCTGGAAAAAAGGCTGCAAGTCTGTGTGTCAGTTGCCTCCTCTGAGCCTGGAGCCCGTCCTATCCGGACCACAGGGCCGCCAGGCTGAGGCGCTGCGGGACATCCGCGGCCTGGATCCGGCTGAAAGCTGCTTTTCTCTCCGGAACCGGAACCGGAACCGGAACCGCATCTGCGGTTGGGCACAAAGGAAGTAGAGCTGGGTGATGGCCAGGGAAGCGTCTGGCCTCTGCCACCCGGGGCCTCGCCCAAGAGAACCAGGCCGCTCCCCCCGCCCTCCCCCGGGAAGGACGGGACTCTTCCTGGCTGGCTCTGCTCGCTGCAGAGCGGAGACGGAGCCAAACGAAACCCTGGGCTAGGGTCGCACCCTGACTCCTGCCTTTGCGTTCGAAAGGCCGAGCAACCAGGAGGCCTGCAGCGGGGAAGCCCAGAGCGCAATCTAACATCACCCAAGCGAACCGAACCACAGAACAGCGTCCAGGCGGAGGCCCCGGGCTGAGGGGGACACACCCCGCGCGGGGGTCCTCGGAGCAGTAAGAAGAGGTTCCTTACGCGGATAGACACGAGGCTATGGCTATTCAGGGAAGAGCAGCGCCCGAAACGCTGGGGGCCGCGGGGTGCAGAGAGGGGAGAAACTACAGTCTACAAAATGAAAGTCGCCAGAGTGGTGCTCCACACCTGCAATCCCAGCACTCAGGAGGCTGAGGCAGGAAGGTTATGGTGAGTTCGAGGCCAGCCTGGGCTACCTAATAAGATCCTGTCTCAAAAAAACCCCAAAATAAAACAGAAAAAGGAATGCATAGTCAGGGCGTCGCGGCAGCTGTCTGTCCGGGACACAGTGACCCCTCCATAGGATGACCACCCCATCCCGTGGTGCCCCAGCTCCTCTGCCCACCTTCTCCTGGGCCTCCGTGTGCAGCTCCACTCTCAGGGCCCAAGAAAGGCTGCCTAACCTTCCCACAGCACCTCCTCGGTACATTCGCCCGGGCGTTTTTCTCCCTTAAGTACTGGTGGTTGAACCCAGGCCCTTCCCACTGAGCTACATCCCCAGTGCTTTTTATTTTTTAGGGACTCGCTAAACTGCTCAGGCTGGGCTCGAGCTTATTATTATAGACAGCTAAGTTGGGTAGAAATATTCTAGGCAGATCTGGGGCAGACCCTCGAGGGAGTCAGGGCAGAGGACGAAAACACATTACACATGTGGCTGGAGGCGCATCTTCTGTTGAAGGCCAGGCCTCAAGATAAAGATAGAATGACCAGGCCTACATACCCCAGGGGATAAGTGGTATCACCTGCTCCAAAAAGGTCTAGATAGACATCAGCTACTTGTGTGGGTGACCAGGACCTCCTCATTCATCTCTTCCTGAAAAGCTCCTGGATCTTTCCATGCACACTAGCTACCTGACCTTTCTCCCCATTGGAACAGTATTACCTAAGCGACTATCCTTATAATCTTATTGGTTGATCATAGTTTTGACCCACATTGTACCCACCTCGTCATTCTGCTCTATAAAACTGGTTTTGAGAAGTAGGCTAGTTGGCAACTTACTTCTGGGGCTCTCAGGAGCTATCTCTCTCAGTAAAGTTTTCCTAGTCTTAACCTCCGCTGTTCCTTAGAATTCATTCTTCGATTTTGGGGAGCACGAACTCTGCGTATCTGACATCTAGCAGGTTGGGAATTACTATTTCCCCCAGATCACTGTGACCCTCCTGCCTCAGCCTTCCAGAATGTTGGGACTACCGGTGTGCACCACTGTGCCAGCTCTCTTGCTCTTGCAAATGACTATTTTACATTTTCTCCCTGCTCAGCCCCACCACCACCACCCCGTTCCCCCTTGTTTACTCACAGCTGCTAATGGTGCTCCTATTTTATTGAGGAAATAGATGCAATCAGTCCGGAACTTCGTCAAGCCCTGTCCCACCAACCCACCCACCCAAACTCCACCCTCACATGCGCCAAGGCGGAAGGGTGGGGAAGATTAGAGTTTCTGTGACCTGCCTTAGGGAGGAGGATTCTACTTTCCCAGGCCTGCCTTGGGGGAGAGAGTTAGAGCCAGGAATTGTAAACAAAAATCAAAATGCGTCACATAATATCCCGCAATGGTTTACACAAGAGGATCATTGAGGAAGTCCTCCCTTCAGAATGATGGTGAAGTGGAGACCTGAATGAAGAGAGAGGAGGGCAAGGCCACAAGGAAGAACATCCTAGAAGGAAGGAGCAGTGTGTACAGGGTCCCAACGCAGCAGGGGAGGTGCACTGGAGCAAGCCCAAGCGGTATAATTCCCATTTTAGAGACGTGGCCCATAGTTCCCAAAATGGTCAGTTGGGTGGGAAAGAATAATCAGAAAATAGTGATCAGAGTCAAGGAGTTAGCAGATACTTGTCAAAATAGTTCAGTCCCTGAGCTTGACTGAACCTGACCCAGATAGTCCCTCCTCTCTCTCTCTGTGCCCCACTGACCCAGCTATCTGGCTTTTTCTGCCTTCTATCTCCAAGTTGTTGGCTCCAAATATCCATCTCCGGGACAGGTTCTAATCTGAGCGAGAGGTTTCAGCCTCTCACTAGATTGGAAGCTCTTCTGCATTTGTGCATTGTGGGATGCCCCACACCCAAACATTGTCTGACGTAGGTTACATGCTCGGTGTGTATGGAATGTGTGAATTGCAAGCCTGTCTATCCATCTATTCACTGGTCTTGTCTACCTTAGTGTCCCAGGAATACCCCAAGTCAACAGACCCAAAATGGACTTCAACTCCATTCCTCTGTCCTTCAAACCCTTTCACACCACCTTGATGGGAAACCTGTCACTTCTCCCTGGGGAGTCATCTAATTGCCTCATTTCTTTCTCTCCTACATAAACCTCATTTCAGTTTATTCTGTACAGTGCTAGCTAGAGTGATCATTTTTATAGTATTTTTAAGTTGTAAAAGCTATGTATTCATTAAAAGTGTATGGAAAATGTGGTAAATTTGAAAAGAAGACAAATCACTAATAACCTGATTATGCAGAATTAGCTATAGTTGGGGGGTTAGGTCTAATTACTCTCAATAATTTGACTGTGTATACATGTTTCTATTTCCTTTCTTTAAACTGAATCACTGTATTTAAGCTTTTAATTCTTTCGTGGTTGACATTTTATCATGAGAGCTTGCCTACACCTTTGGATATTGTTGAATACATTCACTTTACAATATGACATCAATTGAATACATCATAATTTATCTAATGATTTTCCAGTTAGTGTTTAGTTCATTTCCCATTTCCTTATGAACAGGCCTCAGTGTACATTCTTATACATAATTTTTGTGTTCACCTCTAATGATCTTATGATAAATTCCTGGAAGTAAAATTGTGAGCTCAAATTATATCAGATTCTTTATTTTTATCATTTTTATTTATTGATATATGGTTTTTGGGATAGAGTCTTGGTATATGGTTCAGTCTGGCCTTGAACTTGTAGTGGTCCTTCTGCCTCAGCCTCCGGAGTGATGAGATTTCAGGCATGCACCACCGTGCCTGGCTGAATATATCAGCTTCTTCATACTTTGGCCAAGTTGTCTCAAAATTTTGCCAACTTGCACTTAGAAAATGCAAATCAAATCATGTTTTTCTTTTTCAAACCTCTAAGTATGGATTTTGAAACACTCCAGACTTCGCAGGCAGGCACACTGCCCGATTCAGCCTCTACTTGTCTCTCTGATTTCGGCTTCTGAGGCCTCCACACAGAAGCGCCTCCTCTGAGCCCCATGCAGGACAGGAGAGATCATGGGATGTGTCAGCGCCGTGGGCATGGCTGTGTCCTTTACCTAGAACCCCGTGCTTCCTTCCTTATCTTTACCAACCAACTCCTACTTGTTGCTTCCAACCTTAGCATTAATCATTATCTGAAATATTTCATACAAAGTGCTTGCCCAGAGTTGGACTCCGTGCTAGAAAAGTTGTGTCATAAGTGAATTATGTCCAATTGCAGCTGAGGAGGTGAACAGTCAATTGGTGAGTAAGTGGCAGAGTGGAGATTTAAAATCAAGTTTATCTGCCTTGAACCCCATGTCTCTTACAGTGTGAATTGCCTTCTCTCCAATCTTTCCATCTTTTGGATTTCTCTTCTGTGTGTTTTTCGTAGCATCCTGAGCTTCTTTGTGCTTCTGTTAATCCATGTATCAGCCTCCCTCATTTAACTGTGACTCCTTGGGAGCAGGAACTGTGTCTAATTCCCCACATTAGACTTTGAGTATTTGTTGAATGCATGATGAATGAATAAACCAACACTGGTTACATGCTGTCAACTCTGACCTCAGTTTCCCTTCACTTCCTTTACTGTCACTGGTGATGATGTCATGGACTTGTCTCCTTGGGGATCACCACTCATTTCCTCTGATGTCTGGATTCGTGTTGGGGTCTTCCAACTGAGCACAGGTGACACCATGATCCTGGAACACCCCAGTCAGTAAAGGTGGACCCCAGACAGCATGCCACAAAGCAAGCAGAAGACAAAGCCCGAGTGAGCGTGCCAGGAGAGTTTCTGATTGCCCACACATGCAGGAAATGAGAGGACAGGAAACTGGGACAGGGAAGGCGGAGGCTTAATGACACAGGGAAAGGCCCATGTGTGTGGCAGGAACCAGCCTCAAAGGCTTAAAAAGAAAAGGGAAAACTCACCATATACCACATGCTATAGTCAAACGCTAGGAGAGCAGGTGCAGGGGAGCTGCTGTCCATGGAGCCTGTTCCCTTGGTGCCAGAGCTCATTCTCCCCTGAACTCCCAACACCTGGAGTCCAAAAGCAGCATGGTGTTGGGTACAACAGATTCTGCCCTCGATAACAGGGCCCCTCTTGGCCAACTTTCTACCTGAAGGCTGCTCGGACTGCGTATTCCAGAGTTTGGTCACTGAAGTGGCAATTATCTTCCACTTCTGCTCTCCATTCTCATCCCCAACATTGCAGTATCTCCATAAATGCCACCAAACGGTTTGTGTCACCCACAGAAAAAGCAGAGCAAACATGCACATACACTACACACAAGTATTTGGGGACACACACGCACAAACACACACACTTGCAATATACACAATTATATATTTGAAAATGCATATATATATATATAGTCACATAATTAGGCATACACACTTTCACATATCAACTAAAGGAGGGATACTTCAGTCATCTATTTAATCAAACAGTGTCGATCAAGCAAGCACCTACTCTGTGCTGGCTGCTATGCTACATTCCAAGGAGATGATGAAGGGTAAGACATTGTCATTACCCTCCAGGACTTCACAGCCACCAGAAGAGAGACACAGACCTACAAATCATAGAACAGGAGGAAAACCGAAGCCCGGTAAAGTCACCAACTTTACCAGGGCTCAGTGTTCCTAGTGCAAGAGCAGGCTGCTCCTATCCTTGAAGATGACACGGAAGTAACTGTATATGCAAAAGCCATGTGGTATGAGTTGGGGAAAATTGCAAGTCACTCACATGGCTTGGTTTTAGGAGACAAGGAGAAAGGTTAGGTGTAGTGAAACAAATAGCAGCAGAGAGATGAGTAAGGCTGAAATCATAAAACAATCCCATGCTGAAAATCCAAAGCCAGTAACATAGTACACTTAGCTAAAGCAGAACTATCTCCTCTAGAAGTGAATAGAAAAAATTAGAAATACTGCCAATGTACAACTGCTCCCTGCACTGAATAGTCCCTCCCATTAACACATGGATTACATCAAAAGGGGTCCCATCCATCGGAAAGAAAAGGGGATATAAAACCAAGATAATGCTTTCAGACTGAAGGTGAAGTTGAGAAGCAAATAGAGGCCAAACCTTGAAATCTTGTATATCTAAAAAGTCTGAACTAGGGTTGGAGATGTGAGTAGCACACTTACCTGGCGTGCACAAGGCTCTGGGTTTGATCCCCAGTGCCACAAGAAGCCTGAAGTATTTTCTGAAAGTCTTCTCCAGAGAGTTTTAAAAGAGAAATGCATGATTAGATTCGCCTGGCCCAGGGAGAGTGAAACTCCTGGGATTCCTTTCTGTGAGGAGCAAATGCAAACTGCTTGCTAGAGACTAGGGCACAAGGACTCCCACAGCAAACCCCAGCCCTGAGGTAGTTAAGCTCACAACGGAAATTATAACCCAAACAAGCTTAAGACATTTAGCTCCAAAAATGTTGATCAAAACTCAAAGGTATTTTATTTATTCATACTCATCTGATGGTTAAAATTTAATACTCTAACAATGCCAGTTGTGGAGGATGGAAGTCAACAGGCAGTCTCATATACTGGTACTAAGTATATATGGGATCCAATTCTTTTGGAGAATACTTTGGCAATATCTATTAAAGTTGCAATGCATATACTCTACCACCCCATAATTCTAAGTATATTAAGATTAAAATTCTTACTTCACTTGAACAAGGAGAAATACATACAGTGTCCATTACTTGATTGTTTATTATAATGAAAAATTGCTCATCAATATTAAATTATGGTTTACCCGTATACAATGATGACATGGCGTAGTTACAAGACACTGTAGATCTGTGTTCCATCACCTATAAATTGTGAAAATGTGACATTGAATGGTTAGAGTAAATTATAAAAATACATGCTACTTTGATTAAATTTACATACATATACATTGAAAACTCTTAAAACTGCTTTATATATTCCTCACACATGTGTATGTTGGGTCAAGTAAGAAAACCTGAATTAAAGTGACACGGTAGAATGCAGGATGGTTGTTACTGGAGGAGAGACTGTGTGGAATGGAATCACTGGCTTATGGTACCTAAACAGTTTGTTTCTTAACAACAATATTTGATCTGGAATAAACAGGGGAAAATACTAACTTATCATAGCAAATGTTAGGCATATGGGTCTCATTCTCTGTATTATAGTATATTTCAAAATAAATCAAAATTTCAAAAAGGATAAATACCATGCTAAGAATTTTACTCCTTAGAAGTGAATAGCATGGTTAGATTCATGCTTTAAAGAGTCCTTCCCTTGCATCAAGGATGGCTCAGAAGAGAACAGATGGAGAAGAGACACCAATAAAGAAGCTGTTGTAACAGGCTAAATGTTAATGATGCTGGCATAAGGTGTGAAAGCTGTGTGGGAGGTAAAATGGCCAATTTCAGCCTTTTTCCTTTGGTATTAAAAATGCTTTTTTTTTTTTTTTTTAGCAGACTTCCTTCTTTTCAGTTGAGGTATAAAAAATAAGAAATAGGCCAACATGAATGACAAGTATATAACTCATTTTCACACAATGACTACTACACAGATTCTCTCCTCCCAGTTAATATATATCCACAAAAGTAGTCCTAGGTCTGAATTCTATCACTAGAGATTGGTTTTGCCTGTTTGGACTAGGAAAATATACTCATGTATTCTTTTCGTGCCTGCTTTCAATATTTTTATTGTGTAATTCACTCATCTGGTTGTACATACAGATTTTTGTTCATTTTTATTGCTAAATGGTGTTCCTTGTGTGAATATTTAATTCCACTATTTAATGGTCCACTCAAGTGTTGATGGGGATTTGGTTGCTTCCGGTTGTGGATAGTGCTGCTGTGAGCATTCTTGTACATGTCCTGTGTACACCCTCCTGCTAGGTATATATTTTAGGAGTAGAATTTCTGAAGGGTAGGCTTTAGTTCCCTCTATTATCAGCTTTAGTAGACACTGACAATGTTTTCCAAAGTGATTATGCCAACTTCTATCACCACAAGCAATGAAGGAAGGTTGCAATTGTTTCATATATGTATCCATGTTGGATACAGATACTTTTTGTATTTTTAATTTAGATAAGAATATCACAGGTACATAGTGATATCGCATTGTGATTTTAATTTGTATGGCCCCAGGACTAAAAAATGCTCATGCTCATGCTCTTACATGTCTATCCCTCACTTGTATATCCTGAGTCATAAAGCTTTTTTTTTAAACTGGTATATTTTAGATATACATAATGATAACATTCATCATAGGGAATGTGTACCTGTACATAATATATCTTGCTTCTTCTTTTTTATTCCCCCTTCAACACCTCGTTCCTTCTTTCTTTACAAAAGCTTCATTTCCACTTTTTTCCTTCTATTCTCTTTTCCTTCTTCAATTTTGAATGATAGTTTTGCGGGGTACATCAATCTGGGTTGTAGGTTGTTTTCTTTAAGGGTTCAAAGTACGTCACTCCAAGCTCTCCTTGACTTGAAGGTTCATGTTGAGAAGTCTGCTGTGATTCTTATGGGTTTTCCTTTATAGGTGATTTGTTTCTTTCCTCAAACAGCTTTTAATATTCCATTCTTGTGTTGAATTTCTGGAATCCTGACTATTATATACCTTGGTGTAGATTTTTTAATCACAGCTAATTGGAATTCTATATGCCTCACTTATCTATATGTCAAATTCTTTTCCTGTGCTTTGAAAATTTTTTGCCATTACTTCTGTGAACAGGTTTTTTATGTTGTTTTTGTTTCTACTGCTTTTTCATGGACTCCAGTCAATCTTATGCTATTCTTCTTTGCATCATCTAGCAGCTGTTGGATTGAGTTTTTGTGATCCCTTGCCATTTTTAAGAAATCTTTCCTTTCATTATTTCTAACCACAATCCTGTCTAGTATATCTGATATTCTGTCCTCACATTTGCTCTTTCTGCTTTGTATACTTCAATGAAAATTTTAATCTCCTGGATATCTGTTCGAATCTGTTTCATGGACCCCATTCCTTTCCTATGTTGGGTGTTCATGGTTTTCATCATTTTCCTAAGCTCCTGTATTTTTTCATCTGTATCTGCTGTAGAGTCACCAACCATGTCTTTCATTATGGTCAGCAACTCTGTAGTTATCTGAGAGATTATCTCTGACTTGATTTTTTTTCTCAAGCTTCATTCATCTGCTTTGTTACTTCTGCTGTTACCACTTCAGAGAGTCCAGGTAAGTCTCTTTCAAATTATTCCACCTCACTGCCCTCTGGGTTTGCTTTTTGTGAGCTGGAAGTTTGGGGTTGCATCTTGCTTAAGTGTCTTCTCATTTTCTATTTTTTTAAGTTTAATTCTGGGTTGATGTTTGTAAATTGCTTATGGCAGGTAGCTTTATTGCTAGTATTTAGAGCCCTTAGGAAATGACTCCTTCTCAAAGATGTCTTCCAGGTGTAGCTGGCTTTTGGGTTTTGAGTCTGTTGCAAGAGCCTACCTTTTCACTTTATTGGGGATGAGAAGTTGCTGCCTATTTGGGCTACCCCCTGATTCTTTGGTACTGGCCTATAGAATTATTTATGACCCTTAACCAATCTCAGTCTTGGCATACCAGGAAGAACAACTGATCAGAACAATTACATCACATTGGCTAAAGTAGTACAATCAGCAATAACAATACCATCAAACACAGCCTAGAAAATGACAAACTGTAGTAACTATTAATTTGCCACCTTTAACCATATGAGCTGTATTTGTGATTATATAACAAAATCTAAAACAACCAGAAAATTGTGTATAATAAACATGCCCTCAATATAGCAGTTCTACCCTCAGGAGAGAAAATTTAAAAGAGGTTAGGGAGAAAAAATAGAGAAATACAAGAAGAGGAAAATACTAGAAGCAAGGCTGGAGGACAAAGAAAGATTATGGAAACTTTGGGAAACTGGTGAAGAATGCAGGAGGGAAAGAGAGAAGGAAGAAATAAAAACAAGAACAATCCAGAAAAACAACAACAACAAAACTAGAAGCTATGTTCACACTTATATAAAAACAAGAGCAATCAAGAAAAAGGAACACAAACAAACAAATAAACAGAAGAAAAAAAAGTCCACTTCAGGGCATGTTCTGCTGTCACTGGTAGACAGAGTGAGCAGACAGAGCCCATATCCATGTTGTTTAATCCCAGTAAGCCAGATGCAGATTTACGGCAGGGTACTGGATAATCCCAGCAAGCCTGCACCTTTAGTTCCACTGAAGTTCAGGTTGGCTTCTGGCTGTGAGGCTGGAACCTGATTTGTTCAGCCTGCAACACTCTATGTGCCTCTTGCTGGCTTGAACTGTGCTCCTTGTCAGCTTGAACTTGGCTCCTTGGCCTCCTGCAGACTTGAACTCAGCTCCACCTCATCATGACACTGGGAGCTGCTAGATGGAACTAGCCCACAGCTGCTCTGAGTTCTGAGCTCAGTTAACATCTCTCCAAGATGGGTACTAGCCAATTGCCTGCTCCTGAGGCATGTCTGAACCCCAATAACTCACCAGCCACTGCAGTCTGCTGTGTCCACTGCTACATTCCACTAGTGCGTTTCTCCATGGAGGCCTCTGAGGTCACCAGTAGTCACTGTGTGTCTGCAGGTTCAAGCCATCTTTCAGACACAGGGAGTTAGGGTTCAGGGAGAGAGTGCTGCTTGCCACCTCCTTCTTCTGTGTTGAGGTCTTTCTCTTTGCTCTCCCCATAGGTTTCAATTCTCATTTAAGATTCTTTCTGGGTCCCAGGGACCCATTTTCCTTCTTCTCCTCTTCCTCACATTGCTGTATTCCAGCATCTGTCACCAAATCTTGGAGAGGCTGTTTCTCTGCTGTTCACCACTCTGCCATCCTCCTGGAAGTCTCACCACAAATCTTTAAACACAGATTGTTATCTCCATTTTTTGTTATTTACAGTTTTGGAATCAAAGGAAAGCAACCAAAGCCTCCCTCATATTTCCATTCCTCTCTCTAGCTCCAGGGCCTTTTTTTCACCACCATCTTTTAGAAAGAGGTACAGAGGAACCCAATACAATTGTGTGCACTTCAGTGTTTTGAGAACTCCGCATACATATCATAATTGGAAGGGTTTATACAACAAAACTGATAGTGTTTTAGAATTGGATGCTCTAGAAGGGAGGGTCACAGAGAGTAAGAAGGTCTACAATAGAGATCAATGGCTTTTTGATTAATTCATGCTCTGTGGCAACTCATAAAATGCTGCTCCCTATCATGCTACAATAGTTATTTATTTACTCACTTGTTTCTTCCCCTAGACCTGCATTGGGCAAGACTCTTTCATTCACTTTTATTGGGGCAGAAAAGTGAAGTAAACAGGCTTTGGCCTGGGTGGATGTCAGTGAGACGGGTCCTCCTGACAGCTCCCATAGCTTCCAGGAGACTCTCTTCCTAAAGCTCATCATACTTCTTAATTACATGTTTCCAAGATGACTGTGTGAATTCCCCTCCAGATTTTAAGCTTCTTGAAATTAGGATCCCATCTGTTTCAGCACTGCCCTTCCAGTGCTTGGTACACAAGAAGTAATTAATGATGCCAGTCAATGCCAGTCAATGCTTGTTACACAGGAAGTAATTAGTAATACTAGTCAATGAATAGTTGAAATAGTTTGGATCTGAATTCCAGGGCTTCCCTTGTTAGATGTGGGAACTAGAACAAGATTCTTAACTGAACCTGTTTCCCCCTCAGCACTTTTTAAAGGATTTAAATGAAGCAAACCATGTGAAGTAGTCTTTTGAACATCACAGTGCTTTGGAATGTTTTGGAATAAGCTAATGAATATATGAATTCACTGTAATTAACAGAAATCTTATATATACTTGGGACTTGGAAAAAGTGTTTCATTTCTACCTTGGAAAAAATATATATTCTCACTAATTCATAGAGAGACCAATTTTCATAGTCCTCCAGATGCCTGCAGCCTATGTAATTGAGTAGTCACCAAGAGTCAAGTGACTTTCTGACCTGGATGCTGGTTAACTGGTTCAACAATCACCAGGAACTATTACTGTTCAGTGCCAGGCAGGAAGGCAGGAGTTGGAAGAGAGGGTAAGACAGGCCTTTGTCCCTGAGAATCTTACAACCTTGATACAGACCTTTCTATGTATAACTTTGGTACCTAAAGCTAAGAGGTTACTGATGTCTGCCCAGCACAAACTGAGCCACCTCTAGCATGGGGTGTGACTAAGGGCAGCGCACACCTGACCGGATTCTGGACAGAAGTTACTTGGGGATCTTTTTCCTAAAGATATGCAGATTCTGCAGGTCTAGGTGGGGAGGCGCTTCCACCTCCATGCATCTACCAAGGTACCCAGGGAACAGATGTTAGTCTGCGCACCTCTGTTTGCAAATCAAGGGTCTAGGCTGGAAAGATATAGCATGAGCAAAGAGGTGTGAGAACAGGTATTATAAATCTCAGCTTTACTAAAAGTCCAAGGCTCAGAGGGGTTCAGAAATGTGTCCAAAGGCTTATCTCATAGCCAGGAAGTGGTGGAGCTGAGACTGCACCCTGGGTCTAAAGTCCCAAGTTCTTGTATCCTCCTGCTATCTTAGGCTGCTCCTTACAGTGGCACAGATGTGAGTGTGGCTCCATCTTTCCCATAAGTCCACATGGAATGCCCTGATTTCTTCTTGAGGATAGTGTGCAATACTTTTGGAGAGGTTTAAGGAATGATGTGGGACTAGTATCAGAAATCTGGGTTCTACAACCAGCAGTTCCCCCACTGTCTGTGTGCCCTCACCCACCACCAAGTTATTGTTGTCTCTCTGGATTTGTTACTCAGATGTGAAGTGAAAATTTGGACTCTGGCTTTAAGGATCTCACTAGCTACTTCCTGGGATCCAACGGGAAAAGGCCACTTACAGAATAGTGTTGACAAGCTGCTGAACCTGCGTAGGGCTACTTTTTCCAACTGCAAACAGCACACTGATCTTGGTGGCAGGCAGCAAGGCCTGAGCCATGTGGTTCATTTCCAAGCCTCAAAACCAAATGGAGCTTGTCTGGCTGGACTTGGAAATGACCTCAGGTTGATAACTCCTTTATTCCCCCTCCCATGTTATCCCTTTTGAGATAGGAATATCTGTCATCCTATGCCTGTCCCATCACTGGAAGCAGTGACTTGTTACTTGAGGGCTATAGGTTCACAGATGCAAGCAGTTATATCTCAGGATGGTTTAAGTCTTATTCTTACCTAATGTAGATGGTTTAGTTTAGATCATGAGAGTTGGGATGCTGAAATTTGGATTTAGTTGAGTTTTTTTAAAATTTGGAGTTGATGCTCTAACGTTTTGAGACTAGAGAATATTGGGATAAGGTGAATCTATCTTGCATGTGGGATGGATATAAATCTTTGGGGGTCCAAGGGTGAACTGTATAGTCAGAATAATGGTCTCCAAAGATGTCCATGCACTGATCCCCTGAATCTGAATGTTGTACTACATGTCAAAGGGGAAATAAAGTAGCAGACAAAATTGAGTTTGCTAATCAGCTGACTTTAACATAGGTAGATTATCCTGATTATCTGAGTGGGTCCATCCATGAAATCACAGAAGCACCTAACTGTGGAAGGGGAGGAAAAAGGGGAGAACCAGAAATGGGGGAGTGGGAAGGCTCTGGCCCATTCTCAGTGCTTTGAAGATGGAGGAGGGCCCTCCAGAAGCTGAAAAAGGCAAGGAAAAACCTTCTCCCCTGCAGCCTCCTGAAGTGTAGGATAATCTGGGTGTCTTGTTTAAAGCCACCATGTTTGCAGTAGGGGAGCTAACATAACACCTGTCCTACAATTTATTGCTTGTGGATCATAGACAAGCCATTGTATCTTTGCATGTCTTAGCAGTCCTTATTTCTCAAAATAAACTGCTGTGGGAGAGTGAAGAGCAAATAGCCTTAACAGCCCGGCACACTAGTGAGTGATAAATGTGAATTCCCAGCTTCCCCTTTGCTTCCAAGTTGGGGAAGTGCTAGGAAGAAAAACAAGAGCCAGATGCCATTCTCTCAATGCATGTTATTCCTTAGATGTGGACTGTGAGGACCCCCACCCCAGGAAGCTCCCCAAGGCCTTCTTATCTAGAGCATGGCTCCTTATCTGCCTTTGGGGGACCCACAGCTCCCACCTCCTTGGCGAAAACCCTTTTGAGAAGACAAAGTTCTTTAGAAGGGCCTGAGATGAGAACAGAGCCAGAGCTTCATTCTGCAAAAGGCTTCCAGAGATCAAAGAGCAGCTGAGTCTTCTGAATCTCTTCTACAGCCGCCATGTTTCCCATCAAGGGAACCAGGGCCCAAAAAGAGGCTCTGTCAAAGCCTTGGCCTGTGATTTGCCATCCTCCTACCCACAGGTCCGCCTGAGAAAAACCTCTGTCACATGGCCAGGCTTCCCATGATTTACTTAGTTGTGTTATGAGCTTTTATTTAAAAAGCACATTTAATACAAGTATAGTTTCGCAGATACAAGTTTTCACTTTGTATGCTACAAAAGTCTTTGAATATTATTCTCTTTACAAAATGGAATCTTACAAAAATACTGACAATTTAATGTTTTTTATACAATTTTCTCTAGTTGCAGTTATTTCTCTCATTGTAAAACAATGGCTACCACAGAGCTACAATATTTTAGTTGAGATTAAAAAAATTAACTCAATGCTTTTTTAAGCAGCTAAAGTAAATAACACAGGTCGAGACACAGTTTATAATCATAGTGGATAAAGCTAAAATTGTTTCAGAAATAATATTTTACATAGTTAACTTTTAATGTTTTATACATTATTTATATAATATTTATATATAAAAATCATAGCTCGCTATACGTTGAAATGAAAGGACGGACTCTGTAGTAAGGATGTGCATGTGGTTGACTCATATGGTTATGTGTAGCCCTTTGAAAGGTTTGCATCCAAGGCTGAAAAGCATTTCTTCCTTTCTTCTTTCCTCAGAGGTTCAGTAGAAGGGGTCCCTGCCTACTGCCTGGAGTGGGACCTCTCTTGGAAGGACACTTGTGGATAGAGGATGAGGAAAGCTCTCCCCACGAAGACTTAACCCATGTGTTCTGCCCAGCAGAACCTACCAAGAACTGCCCTAGGGGTCAACCCCAAGACAATAGTGCTTTACACAGCTTAGCAAGAGCATCTCCCACCAAGACACTCTCCACTCCTTTACGCTGACGGGCAGCCTCTCAGGCCTGAGACCATCTGCTATTCTGGCCCCTTCTGGCTTCCAGTAGCCAAAAAGCGTGGTTCGCTTTTCACTCTGTCCCACCCCGCTCCCCTGTCTCTTGCACAGAAACCAGACTATGCCTTTGCTCATCTCTGGACCCTCACAGGAAGTCTCGGCAGGCACACAGCAGTGATTTCAAGGGAGACACAGGAACCAAAGTCTGGCCATTCCTAAGTATGCAAGTGCCTGGTGATTTGCGCATTCACACAGTGGCATCCTGAGTGGGACATTTTCACATCACAGGATGCCGAGTCAAAGAAGACACACGAGGGCCCACACCCTCCATCTCTTCTGACACTGCGCTATTTGTGAAGTTCACTCTTCCACAAAGAGTCTCCTAATCTCTAATGTGAGGGACTGTGGCCTGGGGAGGTGATGACAGTCTCAGGACTGGGGATTTGGATTTGGGGTCTGATCCCTGGACCAAGCAAACTTGCTCATTCCTTGTGTTTAAAACCCAAAACAAAACTTCCTGCACCAAAGTCCACAGCTGGGAGTCGAGTGCGATGGCCAGAGGGCTGGGAGAGGGGAGTTCCACGGCCCTCACTGTGATCGGGCTCCGTGTGCTGCCATGTGAATTTGCGCTTTTCTCACAGGCCTCGGGGGGTCCCAGATCACAAAGGAGCCCAGCAGCCTCTGCTCACATTGTGCTACTGTTTGCTCCTGAACAAGCCTGTGTTCACTAGAACATGAACACTTAGCCCCATTGCACATCCGCGACTCTGGCACTCGGTGTTAGTCTGCTGTCGTTTCCACATAGGTGAACACTACCTATTTTGGAAGGCCACAAAGTAAGACTTTTTTTTTCCTTTTTAAAAATCAACTGGGCGAAAAGTTTTTCCCTACATTCTACTGTCTGATGAGACTGGAGAGAGCAGCAAGAACTTGCTGTCAGCAGTCACTTTACAGAACCCGCACGGGAGGCGGGCAGCACCTACACCATGTTGTGGTGATTGTTCCTGTCAATAATGTCCACAGGGGAG
Source organism: Heterocephalus glaber (assembly GCF_000247695.1). The sequence goes on along the minus strand of NW_004624862.1, from coordinate 3,625,246 downwards.
AGAATCTCCTTCCTGATCGCAGTGGGAGGCAGGGTGAGTGTCGTCTTGGTCTTGAAGAGGTCCGACACAAAGAATACCTAGGAGCACAAAGCAGAGATCCAAGTAAGTCGTCAACATCCAGGGTCTGGGGCAGGCAGCAGGGGCAAGGGGAAGAGGGGAGGGACACAGACTATAGGCAAAGGCGGCCCCAAATCAGAGGGAAAGACCCTAGAGATCACACTGTTTAATCTGATTGTTCAGATGGGGACACTGAGACCCAGGGAAGGGGAGTGATATGCCCCAGGTTGAACGGGTGTAAAATCTAGTTTTATGGATTCTTAGTCCAGTGCTCTGTATCTACAACCCTTACTTCCTTAATTCTCAAGGCAGATGAACAATGGAAGATAAATTCCTAAACAAGGGAAGCAAGTCACAATTAGTCATTAATCAAACCACACTACTTTCCCTTTCCTCAATACAGAATCCAGGGTGGAACTGAGAAAGAGCCAGTATGAATTCCTATCAGCTGGTGGTGGAGTAAGGATGCAGCGGTGACCACTTTGCCCTGAAAAGCCTATGATGTCAACCATTTGATGGGGTCAAGAAGCCAGGGCCTTGTTGCCTGCAGGTCAGCAACTAAGTGGGGGAAAGGGTTGATGACAATCTCCTATCCTCAAAGCTGTTCTCTGCCTTGGGATCATTAGGAAACATTCACTGACACCCATCTGCACAGTATAAGGACAGCTCAGAGGGGCTTGCCATCTCTGTGAGCTCGGGAGGAAAAATATAAGACCCCAAGAAGAACATACACTTGGTACTAGATGGCCAAGCAAATATACAGACATTCAGCTGAGCCATAGCCGCAAGAGTCTTATTAGTAACCCTAAATGGGGACTGCCAGTCATGTGATTTAAAGGGAGCTACAAGGTTGGGTTTGAGCTAGAGAATACAATTCTTCCCAAGTTCCTACATCCTGCAGCTTGCTGAGCCAAACTGCCCTGGCATCACCTGCCGATGGTGACAGGTTCACCTAATGATGATGGCATTGCCACTCCTTGCTAGCCACTGATGGGCATGGAAATAGAGTTCCTAATAAGACGTCACCAACATTAAGGCTCTAGAGCCAGGGCCTGGTCCCAGGAAGGCCTTGGGCTATCTAGTGAACTGATTTCTACAACATCCCTTCTGTAGCAACACAGAGATCAATAAAGTGCCATAAAAACCAAAGCAAGAAACTGGAGGTGCTGGTTACCAAGGGAGAGAGGAAGGGGGTGGCTAGAAAATGAGTAGAAAGGAGGCTTACTGGTCACTGTAATACCCTTTGTGCTTTTTAATTTTGTACCTGTTATATATAATGCCTACTCAATCACTGAATATTTTTGTTAAAAAAAAAAAACGAAAGCTAGGCCATTTCTGTGCTACTATAAGAAAATGAAATATTAGCGAACACCTGTAACAATCAATTCACTCATAGCCTGAGTCCACTGAAAATACCATTTGCAAAGGGGAAAAAAACTAAGCCTTTTCTCCCTTTCTTTTCTAAGGAAGTTAGAGCAGGGACGACTTTGGTACAGAAAGGTGTCTGCTAGCCAGCATCAAACCTGAGACCAGGGAAGAACAGACCTGTGGACCACGTACCAGGAAGCTCCAGGCCTCCCAGACCAGGGAGTCCCTCACAAGTGGCCAGGAAGGGGTCTTCAAGTGCTCAGAGGAGGGAAATGCTAACACACATGGCTGAGGTGAAGGTGCTCGACAGTCCGACTTTCAGCTCCTCTCCCATGTGTCTCCTTTTCTCTCCAGCAGCCTCACCTCTGGACAGTGTCTTCTTCTCTACCTGGAAAACTGTCCTCTCTTACATCCTTTACTTTATCTTCCAGGATGTGGGTTCAATCAATCCCTCCATCACTGGTTCTCACTTCCCCTGGATTCGTGAAGTAAGGATTCTCACAGCCCTGATTTCTTCTTCCTGCTCCTCTTTCTCCTCCTCCTCCTCTCTCCCCTTTTCTTTTTCTTTTTCTCTCTCTTCTCCTTTCTCTTCCTCTTCTCCCTCTACTTTTCCTTCTTCTCTTTCTTTCTCCCTTCCTCCATGCCCCTCCCCCCAGGCCATCCCCCCTGCTGCAGGCAAATACAGCAGGAAACAACTGGCCCGTCCCAAACACACACCCCCCCCCCAGGAACTGGAACCATCTGTCCTTCAATCTATCGGCCCATCTCCCAATCTGTTTGATCTCAGAGCCACTACGCAAGACGGTTTTCATTTCCTAACTTCAAGACAGGAATAATACAAAGGGTAAAGCTCACAATGAGCCAAGAAGACCTAAAGCCATGTCTGTTACATAGTTCAGGACAAGGCGCTAGACACCAGAGTCCGTCCTGGGCCTTGACCAGTCCCACTCTCCCACATCTCCGAAGTCGTGCTTATGGGCTACGCTTCCCAGATGGGAGGCTGAGCCCCAGTATCACCCACAGCACTTGGACAGGGCCTTGCACATCCAAGACACTCAATCAATATTTGTCGTTTAATTTCTAAAGTTCTCTCTACTGTCCGGGCGGCAAGCACTCCGGGCCCTTCGTGAGTTTCAGGGAACATGCATACTGAGACACCACACCCCGCTGCTAAGTCACGAGATGAAGGCCTGTGTTGGTCTCGCAGAATCCCGCCTCCAGCTGGACTCCGATCTCAGCGAGGCTTGAGGTTCCACCAACACTTTTGGGGGATCATGAAACACCATCCTGCAAGACTCAAACAGGGCCCAGTCCTCCTAACGCCTGAACAGCACTACACACAAAGGACTAGTAAAAGTGAAAGTGTTTCGGCCTGGAGCACTCTCACTTCCTACAGAAGACGATCTCCACCCAGAAAGCAAACCAGAGGCCCAGGCTGGGAAAGCCTTGCACAGATTCATGGCTATCCCAGTCTGTGGGGCAAACCCACTCCCAGCCCACAGCCCACGCCTCAGCTCTCCCTGGCTGCACTGAAGAACATACTAGGTCTCAGGGAACGAGAAAACCAGACCGAGAGGAGGTCATGGTGACACAGCCCAGCACATTTGCTTTCAGTTTAATTTTTCTGATCCTCTGAACTTTATACATTTGTTTGAAAACAGAACGAATGTGATTCATAAACACGTATTAACTCCTGCTGTGTGTAAGTCCCAGGAATATAAAGGCAGAGTTCTTTGCCCTCCAGAAGTTGACAGGCCAGTGAAGGAGAAGAGGTAAAAAGCCACCGACAGTGCCATGTTTGAAGAACCATGACAGAGGGAAGCACGGTGTCACAGAGTGCAGAGAAGATGGCATCTGCCATACACTGTCGGTGGGAGTGGGCCTCACAAGCCATCTTCCAAGAACAGATAGCTGAGCTCTGCTTTAAAGACCACGGAGCAGCCAGCCAGGTGGTGAAGGCAGGAATGTTGTTCCAGGCAGAGGGCGCAGCTTGTGCACAGCTCCAGAGGGAAAGGGCAGCACTGAGGAGCTGCAGGAAGCTCAGGAAAGCTGGGGCAGAGCATCCCCGGGGCCAGGGGAGCAGCTGGCTCGATCTTGAGAAGCCTCCTCGGACAAGGTAAGCAGTTGAGGCCTCAGCCTTTGGGCCCTGGGAATCATTATCAAGGCTTCAGCAGGGAAGCAGCCCATTGGCAAGGCTCACACTTGGGTCGTGTTAGCATCTGAAATGCAGAAGGCTCAGAGAGGGTGCGGTGAGCTTGAAAGCCAGGGCTGAAGAGTCTAGAAGAGGGTGAGGCCTGAACTCTAACCACATGAGGAAGGCAAAGAGGAAGAGATGGGTTTTGAAAGGTTGAGCCAAGGGCTGCAGCTGACAGAGAGGGCGTGCGTGTGCACGGGTGGGGAGGTGTTGAGAGGGAAGCGATGCTTTTCTTTCTGATTGCTTTCTACTCTAAAATTCCACACACTAGTTTCCATAAATATTATTAAAATGGGGACGATTACACTGAGGGGGGAAATGATAGCTCTGCTTACTTCTGCCTGCTATATTTTGGCTTGGGGAAGTGAGTCTGACCTGCTGAGTCAGAACGTGATCAGATCCAAGGGCAGAAGATGATCTGATCTATCCAAACGCTTGACAATGTAGCTCCTCCTTGGAGAGCAAGCGGAGGCACAAACAAGGCAGCTGGGGGCTGGAGGAAGCTCGATCACATGACCAGGAGATAAGAGCCATTCAGGGAGAGGCTTGTGGCAAAGGGTGTCTGTCGCTGTCTCACCCTCTGCACTGCCCTCCTCTACTCCCCATCTAACAAAACAGCACCAGCACAATTTCTTTTGCTCTTTAAAGTAGAGCACAGTGGCGTCAAATCCAAGTTTTGCCACTGTCAGCCAAATACCTACATGAGGGATATCTATGTATGTCAGGGGGTCCACTCCAAAGGTTAAGTCACAATGGGCAGAAGTCTGGCAGACTGGCCTGTGTGTTCAGTGCCAGATTATACAAAATCATTTCTTTTTCTCTGACCCTTAGGTACAGAGAAGGAAAAAAAAGAACTAGGAAAAAGAAAAGGAGAGAGAGAAAGTAGGAATGATGGAGAATATGAATGAATGTGTAGAAGCTAGATGTGGAGACCTTGCTAGTAGGTAAGATCTGCTTTTCAAGACCTACGTGTCTGGGGTTATTTTGGGGAGCGAATCAGCACCCTGAAAAAGGAAGATGCTTCTGATGAGGCTGTCAGCATTCACCTACTCTCCCTTAGAGAACACCCAGCTCACTCCTGCTGGGTGCTGCCTGGTGAGAGCTCTCCAAGAACCAAGCGGACCGGAAGAAAGAGGCCTGGTCAGTAGGCACATGTCCACTTCCACGGCGGTGGGTGGCTGAGTCAGCAATCTCTGGGGTCATTTTATTAAGGGCAAACTATGGCAACAAAATTGTCTTTAAGTGTTTCTGGAGCCCTTGAGTGTTTCGACTCCTGGCAGTGTGCAAGGGAACCTGAAGACAGGAATCACACCTTTACACAGAGATTCATAGGTGCTCCATTGAGCTTGGATACCAGCGCAGGGCAAGTAACTTTGAAAACAAAAGACTCTTAAAAGCAGAAGAAAACAGAGCTGTCTCTTTGGGTATTTCTCAAGGTACAGATCTCACATCATTCTTTTCAGAGTCACCAGAGTGCTTCTTGTAAAAGCAGAGTCCTACGTGCAGTGCAGTCCTACTGAGCATGTGGCCTGGAATTTGCATTTTAGCAAACACTGCAGATGCTTGTTGTACAGATGCAAGCTGAGAGACATTAGTCGACAATCTATGGAGGGGGAAAGATGGCCTCCCCTCTTAGGTGCGATCGTTTGGGAATGGCTCCTTTATCTCTACTTGGGCACCATGGGCTGCTCTTTCCTTCTCTCTTTGGTTTCTATAGTGGACTTTCAATCACCTTCCATTCCAGCATCAGACCACACTTGATGTGTGGTGCTTTACATGCCATGTCACGTTCCTCCTTCTAGACTGTGAGCCACTCGAGAGCACAGATTGTGTTGAGTCATCTCTGTCCTCAAGGCCCTCCCCTGACCCCATGTGGCAACAGAGCCTGTGGGTGCTGCTCCTGCATTCGCTCCAGTGTGCAGTGGCCATGGGGCTTTCTGGTGTACTGCACTGAGTGATCGTGCAGACTGAGGAAAGAGCTTTCTTAGGGGGAGAAAGCCCTGGGAACAGAGTCACACTCACACCCAAAAGTGTCGTGAATGTCATCTAAAGAAAAGGCATCCTTCCAGTCTTGTCTTTGACTAGATGGAGTTACTCAACTGCGGTCTTTACCTTTTGACCTCAATAAAGGGCTGAGAACATGCCAGTTATCTGTGCTGGGATTTCCCGGTGCATCTGAGAGGAACATGATGGGGTACAGAAGGTGTCACATAGGAGTCATGTGGCAAAGCTGCTATTTCTGGGTGACCCAAGCTAAGTCACATTCTTGTGCAGTCTTAAACTGATGCAAAATGAAGAGGTTGACTTCAGGTGACCTATCTGCCCTGTGTTTCTGTGCAAATGTTAGTAATTAGTACTAATTATAAACCCTGCCTTCCCATAGTTACTATAAGGCTATAACAGAGTAATGTATATGAAAACACCTGGTATTTCTGTAAAGGACTATTCAAATCCCACCTCAGTTACCATCTGAGAGGCTCATCACTGCTGCTGAGGAATGTAAATGAAGTTATTCACAGTAAAAGAAAAAAGGGTTTGGAGAGGCAGAAGCGAGAGTGCCATGGGCCCTTCTGAAGGAGAACATGGTCCTCACTGCCCCCAAAGTCCCACTGCTCTGCCTTGCTGGGGTTGGGAAACGTGGCGTGTTCTTTCTCCTCCACCTCCACGTCCACGCCAGTCCTTCTGCAGGGACTTCCTGCCTTGCCTTCTGTATTGTATAGGAAATATCCACTCATCTTCAAGAATCACCTCCTCTAAGACTGTCCTGGCCTGCACACACCCTCAGGGAGAGTTAATTATCCTGGATCTTGTGACCCAGTGTCCTCAGGAGCCACAGCGGTGTCCTCCTCTTGTGTGTGCGTGCTTGCTCACGTGTGTGTTCCCACCAGATAGGCGAGAACCATCAGGAAGTTACCATATCTAATTACTGGGTGGCCGCCATCAGCAGGTTTAAAAGTTGAGACAAAATATTAAAATATCTCAGGAAAGTCTTCTTTGTATGGAGATGCCTCTGTCAGGTTAGGATGAAAAGGGTTTTTTCTTACTATAAATCATGGTCAAGTGGTGTCTCTGCACTGTAAGCTCTTGAAAGACCAACTCCTTTTAGTTCTGAATCTTTAGGACAAGCATAGTACATAACACATAATACACATTCACACAGCACGTGGTCCGTGCTAGGCATTTTGCAACTCTTAGTTACTGAATCCGCTATCCAAAAATCGAGTAAGACACTGTCATCTCTGCGACAGAAAAGGAAGCCCACTGACAGGTGAAGTGACTTGTCCCCTAGGCCAACTCTCAAGTGACAGAACTCCCTTTCTGGGTCTCTGCCTCCTCACCCACATGATGCATCTCAGCAGGGGAGCTAGAAAGGAGATTTCAGAGCTACTTGGCAAACTGCAGTGTGTTGCAGAGCTGGCTTCTGCAGGGCCAGAAAAGACTTGGGAGGTCACGGTACCCAGGCAGCGCTGGGATAGACACAAAGGGCATCTCCTGTTGGAGAAGGCAGCTCACAAATCCCTAGCATTTGCCCTGCATGCCTGGAGCTGCTGCAGTTCTAGCCACTGAGAAGGACTCAAGTGGCTCGGGATCGGTTCCGTCTCCGCCTCCGTGTGTGCCGACCTCCCTGTGCCATGCGTTTCCTCTCGCTAGGTCATCACTGCTGAACTCCCTCACACTGGCTCTCTCGCTGGACTCTCCCCAAGGTCACCATGCTGGGGCAGAGACAAAGAATGCCCTCGCCCTTCCCTGCATCCTGGAGGAAGACAGCCTCACACAAAAGAGCGGCTGCTTGCTGGGCCACACCCCAGGGAAGAGGAAAACCAGGAAAGACCGCTGCGTGTTTATGAAACTCGCCAGCAGCTGCTTCCTCTGCTGAACCCACAGCAATGGCGGCTTGGCCCTGCCTGACCCCTCCCAGGGCCCCCTAATTTGCCATCTGTTAGAGGGTCAGCACAGGGGTGACCAGCTATGCAAGTTGTCACCAGACAGGAAATGAACTGATGTCGGTCCCTCCATCTGATCTCGGTGAACCGAGCTGTGCTGTTGGCGTCTGGCAGGGGTGACTATGGGTGCAGGTGGGAGGAGGCTGGGAGATGTCCTACGAGTCTACGGCTCTGCACTCTGGCAAGAGACCTGGAACGGAGGTCCATGTGTCTGGGAACCTGTAGATCTGTCCACGTGCTCTGCTGTTGGGGCTGTGGTCCTTCACCCTGCCCTGTGCCTCTCTGGCCACATCTCTGAAGGGGTGGCTGGTGTGCGGGCCTGACTGGCCCCACATGCTTGCATCTTCATGCTGAACACAGGACACCAGGTCCTTTTCATCTGCATCAGGTTATACGGTCATCTCTTTTGGAAATCACTCAGCTAGTGAGCAATCAGGAAAGGCACTGAACCCACTCTCATCTGGCATGTGACTTCTGTCTAGACAAGCCTGCTTGCTGTGACAAGACCAGCCTCAGTAGACTCAGCAGAAGTGGCTGGCTGTCATAGCCTATTGCCCAAGGGGCTCAGTGGCTGAACTGATCTCCCAGGGTAACACACAATGTCACGGAGGGCTACAGGACAGGCTGCGATCCCCCAGTACAGGGCCCCCTTACAGCCTTTGAAGGGACGGGTCCACCTGCGGAAGCAGGTCCAGCTCAGTTACACAGGCAGCTGTGCTGTAGATCCCCTGTGCCTCAGTCACGGAGCCTTCAGGGCCTCTGGATTCCATTCACAGATGGGGACACTGAGCTCCAAGGGGAAGTATCTTGCTGAGGCCACAAGCCAACTCATCCTTCATGATTACCCAATGCTTACGGAGCCTCTTTTACATGCAGCCACCATCCTAGGCATTGCCCACGTTAAGCCCTGGATTCTGCTCTAAAGGCACCCACAATGTAGTTGAGGGGAACAAAGGAGCTGGTTAGTGACAGAACAGGCCAAAAGCCATGGCAGGAAGAAAGTGCTGGTGGCTATGACTATTCTGTTCTCGGGGAACAGAGAAGGCATGGTGAGCTGAACGATGGTGCCCTCAAAGATGTCCACGGTCTACTCTCCAGAACCTGTAAGGACACTACTCTGCTCTACAGCAGAGCAGACTTTACAGATGAAATTAAATTCAGGATCTTGAAAAATGGAGAGCCGATCCTGAGTTATTAGTGAAATCATAGGTTTTTAAGCAGGAGCCTGAGAATCTCAGAAGGTGATGTGGCACACAGGACAGGAGGAGGCCACAGAGGATGAGCAAAGCCCAAAGACTCCATGCTGCTGGCTCTAAAAAGGGAGGAGGACACCATGAGGCAAGGAACACAGGTAGCTCCAGAGCTGTCAGAGGCAGCTCCCCAGAGCCTCTGGATGGGACACAGCCCTGCCGACATCCCGATTTTAGCCCAGAGGGACCTGTTTCTAATTTCTGGCTTCTAGACCTATAAGAAAACACATCTGTGTTGTTTTAAGCCACTTAAAATTGTGGTGATTTGACAGCAGCCACAGGCAGCTAATACAGAAAGCTTCATCAACAGTGAGGTGAAGGTGGAACTGTGCTCCATCAGAGGGAGAGAGCGGTCCCGTCTAAGAGCTCGGGTGCGGGAAAGCGGGGAGAAGCTCAGCATGCCTGGTGATGCAGGGTGAGGCCTGGGTCTTGGAGCACGGGCACTGTGTGGAGACTGCTAGGGCTCAGCTCTGGCTTCTCGACCTTCTCTCTGTGTGACGTAATCCTGCTCGACTGTTTTTTTCTCATTTTAACTGAGGCTAACGACAGGACCTTTAGGATCTGGGGGTACTGAAGATGACAGTGCCTAACAGAGTGGAGCCAGCGAACAGCGCACCTCTGCTTGGGGAGCTCTCAAGGACTCGTGCCTCCACACCCTGCGAAGTGACCTTGGCACCATTCTGTGCACTCCTTCTCGAGCTCCCTCGATGTCTCTGTTTGAAGAACTCTGGGTTCAGCTCCAGTCTCACTGAGCCGAGCACTAGGCTTTTCCTGAGATTCACTGGCACGGTCAGCCCTGGTCCTGGGGGAAAGTCCTGCCACAAGCACGAACTCGAACAGCAGAGGCCAGAGACTCCTGCCCAGAGGTGAGAGCCACGGAGCACGACATAGTGGGCATTCACACAACTGCAGAACCTGTGAGGCAGACCCGCCCCCTGGGCAGCGGCGGTCCTCATCAGACGGTGCCCCCCACCCTGCTTCCAGGTGGACACCATCTTTGACTCAGTCCAGGGTCCTGCTTCTGTCCTCCTCACAGTCAAAACCAGGACAGCAGCATCCTGGCACTCACCCAGGAAAGGGCATACCTTCTGCCTTCCTGGCTCCCAGCCCTCCCTGCCCATGCTTCTCAGATGACAAAAGCAGAACCCTCAGTGCTGTGACTCCGAGTCAGTTGGGACCGGACCGAGAGGTCCTGCTGTGCACTGGGCTGAGGCTCAGGTATTTGGAGAAAAGTGATAAATAAGATCAAGTCCCTGCCCTCGTGTGTTCACAGCTAAACAGGCAAAAGACAGGTAAGGAGATTTTTGATCCCTTTCCAAGCTGTCTCTTTATGGTAAGCCAGATTTTAAATGGCAAAGCAACCACTAGACAAACCCTAGGCTTCAGAAGGACCCCGACACCCTAAAATGACACGCGTTAAGGAGCTGTCTATGCAGCTTCTGCTTCGGGTTAGCTCCATGTGGCCTCCAGTCTCAGCCCCCTCCCCTCCTTGCCCAGCGCAGAAGGCACAGCTGTGAATGAATTCGAACCTTGGAAGCAAGCAACTGTCTCCTAGCTCTTTGATCTTGGATGACTTAGTCATCACTCCCAGCCCCAGTGACCTCACCTGGAAATGACCCCATGTGGCTCAAAGGAGACAGTGGGTAAAGTTCTAGAAAGGTGCCAGCCAACAGAAGGTGCTTTACATAAGCCAGGACCAGATTCCTACCCCTAGCTATGATCGGCCAGAGCCAAAGAGGATAAAAAACAGGCCCTTCCTTTCCCTTCTAGAAAATAAACCCTGGTCCCCCTGAACAGTCTGTCTAATTGCTCGTGGCTGGTGCTCTGGGGTATAAAAGAGAGGAAGGCTGGAATGATCCCCACACCTTTTAATTTTTTTAATTGGGGGTGCAGGAGACTCCAATTAGGGCTGTGGCGCCGGCGAGAAGGAAACAGAGCAGCGGGCCCCAAGGGCTGGACTCCTGCTGAGCAGGGCCACAGAGAGGGACACGGGCAGCAAGGGCACCCTTCCTGCAAACACCCACCCCCGCTGTCACTCCACATGAAAGGGCCAGGCACCCGGCACAGGCTGGCTGGTGACAGCTGCTCTCCTTAATGCTTTGCTCCCCCAATTCTCTCCCTTCTGGCCTTCACGTGTACCAGTAAAGTTACAATTAAAAACAAAACAAAAAATAAAAAGGAACAGAAAGCAATGAAGACGGCCACAGAGACAGCCAGTCCGTCCCTTAGGCCAGGACTCCCACGCCAAGGCAGGCAGGCGGGCGGGCAGGCGCTTCAGATCCTACTTTGGTTGTGGTGTCCGCTCTGACCGGCCAACTCCTTCTCCTCACCAGCCCTCAGCCACCTGTCTCTATGTCTGCTGCAGCCCTGCCTGTTCTCCAGCTCTGCAGCTTGACCCAGCTGTACACACAGCTAGAACGAGGTTTCCTGGGGAGCAAGGGCTGAGTCTCATCCATCCCTATGCTTCCAAGCGCCTCTTCCCCACAGTGATTTCAGGAAAGGTTAATCAACTCACTGGCTTGAGCCTATGGTTTACTAAGTGCACACTGACTTTGCCTGAGCTAGGATCCCTGAGAGCCTTTGGTAAGACAGAGAGTGATATATATTTATATATGGTTCCTGCCTATCTGCAGGGAGACACATCATCAAATCAATCACAGGCTACATGCGGTTACAGAGCAGAATGGCTACTTTAGGAAGATGGGCTGCAGCCGAGCTTAGAAACCAGGACCAGAGAAGTAGGAAGTCTAGATTTCTCTCTTGTTCATAATTCTTACTGTGAATGAGCAAGGTTAATACTAACAACGGTGCAACCTCCATGCATGCTTAAACACCCAGCTTTTACCAAGCCTGGAGTTCTTGCCAGCCTGGAGTGGGCCCCTCGTGCTAGGTCAGGGCTGCTCAATGAGCTCTTCCAAACTCCCAGTGTGCATGAAAAGCAGAGCTCACTGGTGCAGGCTCAGAGAGGTGGGGCGCCTTATCCCACACTCAGGGGGGTTAAGAGGAGCTGGCCCATTCGTATGGGCGAGCCAACACGGGGCCCAACTGGTGACTTGATGCACACATCCTGGACCAGCGGGGCTCAGCCTCCAGAAAAAACCTCCCCTCCAGCCAACACAGGCTGAGGGCCCCAAAGGTCTCCATGGGAAGGGGAGGCGTTTTCCAAGAAGCAGAAAAGTTGTACTGAAGACCCCGTGTTCACCAAAGCAGTGTGTGAGTCCAGAGACTTCAACTCTGCTGCTCCCTTGACGAGTGATCCTGGGCAAGTTTCTGGCCTCAGAGACCTCATGCATACAGTGCATAGGCTGGACAATGTCTCAAGTCACTTCTAATGGCAGCATTCTGTGAACCCAGACCTTCTGAGTTTATGGAGAAAGAGGCTTTACAGACCCTTCACAATCAAAACGCACGGGCAGGACAGACACAGAAACGACTCATTAGCCGATGGCTCCTTGGGATGGACACCAAGAGGACAGTGGGAATGAGGGCTCCCCGCCTGCGTCACTGAGCTGGAAACATTTAACAAGCCATAGTCCTGGCTCTGCTTGCAGGCTGAGCGTCAGAGGCTACTTACTATGCAGCCAGCCACCAGAGCTCCTTGGGCAAACCCTGCCAGGACATCGCTGGGGTGGTGCTTGTGGTCAGATATGCGGGACAGTCCTGTGTAGAAGGCCATCATGATCAAGGTGAACTGCAGGAGGGGCCGGAGCAGCCGGGCACCTCTCCAGGTGAAGCGGGCCTGCAGGTATAGCTGGAGGAAGGAGACAAAAAGAACAGACTCCACATTACTCTCCACACATGGGCACGAGAACTCCAGCTCGACATGCACTCTATTTCTGCTATGAGGATGCATCCATTCTGGCGGTGCATTGCCACAGAGTGTTTCGTTTGGACCCGACCTCCAGCCAGTTACGTAAGGCCCAGCCTTCATGCTCCTAACAAAAAATAAGGAAAAAAAAGGAAAGATAATATATGTAAATGGTTTTTGCATGCTGCCTGGCACACCATAGGCACCTTAATAAACGTGGTTTCCGTTTAACTTCTGGATTGAGACTAATTAGAGAATAGTAACCAGGGTCAGAAAACGCTTTGTTTTACAATGGACACTGACTTTCAACACATTTGTGTGTTTTGCTGGCAATTAGAGAGATTGCATCACCTGCTTCTCAACACTGCCATGGAAATAAAATCCATGATGCTGAGGGAAAGTCATCACAATATTCACAGCATATGATCTACTTCAAAAAAACAGCCATTCCATCTGAAGGCAAATTTCTAAGTCACCACTAAGAGCTCTGGATTTTCAATTAGCATATAAGGAAACACATAAACTGGGCACACAATGCCAGGGAACTTTCAAGTGGAAATCAACAGACACTGGGCTGGGTGGAGTGGAAGAATAACCTGGAGAAAATGGAAGAAAAAAAACCCACCTCTGGCTGAAGGAAAGAAGCTGAAATGACGTCAACTGGGTATTGTCCCCTTGAAGTTATCTTGCTACAGTTTCCGTTCTAACCTCTGGGCACAACCTACTTCCCAGGTTCCTGTGGGAACTGGGGAAATGAAGAGGAAGAGGCAAGGGGACAAGGGGAACTTCCGACTGCAAATCAAAGCACTGGGAGAGGCCGGAGAGAAGGGAAAGGCAGAGGGAGGACTGCTGGTCTCCAGAGAGACCTGCCCTTCCTGAGTCAGTGCCACCTTCCTCTGGAGGTCAGGACAGAGCACCAGAGGGGCCAGAGGGCAGAGGGGCTGGGCCTGGGCCAGCCTGAGCCATGCAGGAGCAGCACAAGAGTCCTCCAAAGAGCCAGGTGTAGGAACAGCAGGTGGCTGTGGTGTGGCTCCATGTGGTGCCTGCCTAGCATGCACAAAGCCTCGGGATGATCCCTAATGCAGCCAAGAAGAAGGGAAAAGAAAAGAAAAAGAAAGAGGAAAACAGCAAAAAATTTTATAAGCGTACACTGGAGAATCTGAGAGTAACAAACAACTACCAGGAGGCTGCATGGACGCTGTTGGCTACGAAATAAATGATAAAAATCAAAGTTTTCCTCATATATAAATAATAGCCCATTAAAAATCTAAAAGCAGTGATAAAATCATCATCATAATACCAAAGAAGATTAAGTAACTACCCATTAACGAGAGAGAGAGAGAGAGAGAGAGAGACAAGATTTACGATGGGTGCGAAGGACACAGAAAGGAGGTCTAATTCCTATGCTATGGAGCACGCAGGGAATATGGATAAGTATACTATCGTGTTTCACAGGGATCCAGGAGAGAAGTTGGAGCAGGGTCAGTTACTAAGGGGAAAGGATAGCTGGCTTGAACCTGAATGGGCTGGCATCTGCTCTGGGTCAGGGAGACAGAGAGGAGTGTGGAGGGCTGAGAACCTGCCTTCCACAGCCCAGGCACTTCAAACAGTTCAGCACAGCTAGAGAAGAGTGCGTGGGGCACGAGGAGAGAAAGGCTGCAGAGACATGTAGGCACCTGTCCATGAAAGGCTCTGGGTGTCAAACTAAGGAATGTGGCCTTTATTCGGTAGAACATTTTCCCCAAACTGTATCCCAGGGAATAGTAACAGTCTTTAAAAAAAAGATGAGTGAGAGCTCTATACTAAGTACTTATTTCTGTTATCTAAAGTACTCACAAGATTATTACAGGCTTGAGAAGTTCTGTAGAAAAGACTTAATTGGCCTTCAATCACTACTTTTACAGAACATCAACCCACTGAACCACAAGTGGAAAATATTCCTATCGGAAATGCTGAACAACTAAATGTACTTAAGCCAGGCACTGAGTACCATAAAAAATGAATCTGGGTGCTCTTTAAGGACTCTGGGCAGAGCTGGGCCACACAGGCAATGCCAGTATCAGAGTGAACCTGCAGCTACAGGCCAAAGGCGTGTGCGTTCCTTTCTGCTGAACTGATCTGCCAGTGAGACACTGCCATTATGGATCAAAAGGTCCCTTGCTTTTGCAAGTGGAGACACAAGTCTTGAGAGCAATGGCAAGGTCAGAAGAAGGAATCTGCAGGTGCGCACTATGGTCGAGCCTTCCTCCTGCTGCTCCCAGCAGTGGCCGGGGGTAGGGTGGAGAGCAGGAGGAGCACAGGATTTCAGGAGAAGACCCTCAATGGGCTGCAGTTTCCTCCCAGTAAAGGTGTCACATGGATAAGGACAGGGCACAAGGTGCTACTCAATAAACAGATGATTTTATTCTTTAACTACTTCAACTAACCCCCAAATTTTCCTATTTCTCTCTCTCAAAAAGCTGCAGAAAACGCTTGTTCAACATCCTAGCAACCTTCCCCTTGCTGGCAGCCTGTCTACTTTAGGTCACAGGCCTTGGAATCCAGGGAGGGGCAGAGGAAGGGTGGATTTCCCAACCGGACAAAACCACATCTCCCCAGCCATTGACTCAGAGAACTTCAGGCTGGAGCTCCACACAAGAAATCAATACAGGAGAGGAACTTGTAGGGAGAGGAAGAGACCGGCATCAGAATAGCTCCAGGAAGGAGGGAAGTGCTCATGAATGAGAAAGGAGCTGGGGCCCTGGGAAAAGCTTTCCTGGGGAAAGCAGTAATGGCGCACACTCGGGGAGCAATGCTCAGGGATTGGCCCTGGTGCCCATAGCTGCAGCCACAGGGAAAAGCAGCACAAGAGTCAAGTTCGTTTCAGGGTGAGACAGCTCTGAGTCCAGGCCTGGTCTTGTCATTTACTAAGTACGTGGTCCTTTAACTTCTCTAAGCCTCAGTCTCCTCCTCTGTGAAACAGGTGGAACAGTATCTCCCTCTCAGAGTTGCTGGGATCAAAGAAGACAGCATGGAGCAGACTCTGATGGGCAGAGTTTGGGGCTCCAGTTTCAGAAATCTAGTTCACCCTTTTGCCCTGATAAATGAGATTTTCTCAGTGATGGGGATTTCACTAGAACAAGTAAATTACTGAAGAAAGAGATTGCACAGCGACCTTCCACCCAGCGGCTGCATCTGATAGAAGTCAGCTGCTGGCAACAGACTTTGAAGTTGACCGCAGAGCCCGATAACCCTCCACTCCACACCAATCTCACTGTTAAGTGAGTGTGACTTTGTTGGATCATGGCTTGTTCACATGAGCCACTCCAGACCAGATGTCTGAGCCTCTCTAGGACCTCAGAGTGCATCCTGCAGGCTGGGGACAGCAAGTTGCTACGGGTTCTGTTCATTCTCAGCCAAGGGGGCAGGCACACCTTTCTCAAGAGAGGAAGTCAAACCCGCTGACCACAAGGATGCCCCCATCCTGCCCCCATACAGCAAGGGGATATTCCCAGAATCAGAATACAAAGTCCAAGGCACCCCATAAGGGTTGCTTAGGAAAAGGGTGAGCAGAACTGGAAACACACAGAGCCTCCAGCACCCTGACCTCTCCCTGGCTGCCGCTGTCCTACCTGGAGCCACTTCCTCAACTGTGTGAAGGAGGGACTCTGGGCCGAGGAACCAGTATTTGGAACCCTCGTCCTAATTATCATTGGGATGCTGCAGCATGGCTGAGATCTACAGTCCTCTCTTTGTACTGTACTAAGATTTTACTTCCCATTGCTAAAACAGAACTGTGGAAGTGACAGGGATCACAATAAAAAAAGTTATGCATTTGCCTCCCTTCC
The DNA here is from genome assembly GCF_000247695.1 of Heterocephalus glaber. Next base: position 3,608,798 of record NW_004624862.1, on the reverse strand, counting down.
TCTGAAAGGCTGCACATGAAAGTCCTTAGCAGACAGAAGTCACTCCATAAATGGAGTTCTCTTCTTGCTCCTGATCCTAGCTTCCACTGAGGTCCTGCAGAATCAGAATTCCAACAAAATCCCCCGAGACGGAGTTCCAGCTCTCCAGTCTGAACCCGCCGAGTCAGATGTGTGAGTGAGTCACAGGCTTATTCTTGCTAAGTCATGTGTTTCGTTACATGATTTGCAAACTGGGGAAACAGGTCTGCACTCTCTTCTCCTTTCATTTCCCTTGCTCTTGGGAAAATTCGGCTAAGAGTGAAAAGGAGGCTTTTGTCCTTCCCTTCCAGGAAGCCAGTTCACATCAATGACATCCAGAGAAAGAAACTTTCCTCCATGGATCCCACCTGGCTCTGGTTCATGGGCCTGGTAGCTTGATGACATGATAAGAAAATTAAAATTTCCCCCTGTGGAGTTATTTAACTGCTCCGAGGATAAAAGAATCTTTAGTTGACTTTTCTCCTCCCTTTAGAGAAAATCAAATCTGTCACTGCCAGGGGAAGGAAAGGAAGCTACCATTTTGCTGAGTGTGGTTGTAGACCTTGGGCAGGGTGTTTTAAATTATTTTACCTGCAACTGTCATGATAATCTTGTGAGATGGACACCATTGTGCCCACTTTATAGAGAAACCAAGGCTAAAAGAGGCCACATCACTCACTCAAGATAACAGAGAGCCATGACTTACTGAGAAAGTTTGCATTTTCGGAGTCCAGGATCTAGCTATCAAATACTGCTCTCCTGGGGGATTACTGTTTTGCACGCACAGTGTGGGTCTTTCATACCGGTCTCTTTGGTCTTCAGAGAAAATAAGCGACATGAGGGGACCATGCAGCTGTCATGTACAAAAGGACCCCCACCAGCGACGTTGGGAGCTTCAGGCTCCTTGAGTTCACCTGCCACATATTTTTATCAATATTCGTGCCTGAAACACAGGTGTCCAGCTTCCGTGGGAGCTGGAGCAGAAGACTCCCTGGCTGGTCTTGAGCCAGCTCTGGGTCACAGTGCAGGGAGAACCCCTTCCTCTTGGTGCCACCCTCTCCCATCTTGAATCAGAGCACTTCTCCAATTTCTCCACAACTACTTACTTTTCTGGTTTCCCCCACAAAACAGTGAGCTCTTTTCATGTCTCCAGGTGCTCACTGAAGGTCCAAGTTTCTAAGAACTTGTTCTCAGAAATGGATGGACAGATGGATGGATAAATGACTGAAGGAGGTAGGGAGGGAAAACATCTGGTACAGGGTTCTGTTCCCTTTGGGGAATTTGCTCCTGCACAGGGTTTGGCACACTGCACCAGGATCTGTGGGTATGTATGGCTCTCGGGCACACCAGACCCCTGGCTTAGATTCCACCCATGTTGAACAAAAACCTCAGTGACTAACAACCACAGCCCAGAGAACACAGCGGTCAGAGGGCAGCCACTTCCCTGTTTCCTTGGAACTCAACAAATGCTCCGACATATAAACAGTTCTCACGGGGCAACACAGGGTTCCACAAAGGTCTTTCCTGCACCACATGGGACCTTAGTGATCTATCAAGTCAGTGGTGAAAAGGCAAAAGAAAAGGTGGGAAGATCACAAGTTAGAGGCCAGCCTGGGAAACCTAGCAAAGCCCTGTCTCAAACTAAAATTACAGGAAAAGGACTGGAGATGTAGCTCAGAGGTAGTGTGTTTTTGCCCAGCATCCAGTGCACGAGGCCTTGTGTCCAACCTCCTTGAACAACCATCACCCAAAAAAAAAAAATCTCTCCCTCACAGAACTTGTAATTTAGTTGGAAAGACAAATGAACTAACCAGTGAATGAACATTAGAAACAGAGGGAAAGTCAGGCTGCAAAGAGAGACAGGAAGGATCAGTACTGGAGGATGGGACTGTCATTTTAAATGGAGTGTTCTGGGAAGGCTTCTCTGAAAAAGGTGACCTGAAGGCAGGGGACACCACGTGCACACTTCCTGCAAAAGAGCACATCCAGTAGGGAAAGGCCTTGGAGCAAACCTGAGCTGAAAAATGAGGAGTTAGGACTGATGATCCCAAAGGACAGTGACAAATCCTCAAATGTGCTCTCTACTTTCTGCTTCCTTCCAGCCATCAAAGCTGTACCGAATCGAATGCCTGCCAACCCCCGCATTACCATCGCCTTTCCTTCTGCACACAGGTAGTTCTAATCTCTCGTATCTTCACAGGACTAACCCTGCTCGAAGCCTCCCTGGCTTTGGCCACCCTCTACTCCAGGTGAGCTTGGGTGCCCCAATTCAAATGCTGCACTACATACCCACCGAATGCTGAGTGCTGAACGCACAAGTGAGTTCAAGGGCAGGGCCCGGGTCTGACACATCTCTGCAGCCCCAGAAGCTAGCAAAGAGCCTGACACCATGGAGGAGATGCCAGGTGTGCCGCGTGGATTGGTGTCTGCCCTGGTGTTGGCATTTTATGCAGACGACCACATGGTCCTCAGTCCCCGCCCAGGGACAAGCAAGGCCGACACATGTGGTCCTCTGGGGTACAGAGTGGGCTCGGAAGTAGGAAGCATAGTTTATGCCTATATAGGCTGTGGGGTTTTTCTTATTAGAATCTGAATTCATCTCTAAAAAGCCTTAACCTCATCCTTACGCTTCTGTGCCCAGAGATAATTTGGTGTTCGGGGCATGGTTTTTCCAAGCTATCCATTTTGCAAATCAAAACCTAATACGGAGAGCCCTTCAAAGCCGTTGAGGCTCTGGATGGTGGCCGCTACTGACAGGCAGGCAGTAGGGATGGCAGATGCTTCTGGTCGGCTGCTGTCTTTGAACTTAACAGCAACATGAGAATAAGTTTGTCCCTGATGGCTTCCCATCTTTCTTTTCAGCGTAGAGAGGAGTTTAAACTTCTTTCAAATAGAAGCACAGAAATCGAGCGATGAGTAGACCTCATCTAAGCCCACTCTTTACTTTGACAGATGGGACAAGTGGGGGCCAGAGAGGGAAGTGGAGACAACTCTGCAAAACAAGCACAACTGTGTCCACTTTGCAGGTCAATACACTGAGGCGTTCATGCCGAGTACCCCTCAGGGTTCCATGCCAGTCACTGCATGGCCAGTGTGGGTCCACATCTGTCTTGACTGTAAAGGCGAAAGCTGTCAATACTACACCAACTGGCTCCGATGTGGAACTCCAGGGAAGCTATGAATCACTGGCAAATTAGCAAAAGCACAGGGTGCCCTCCCCAGGGTGGGGGGTGGGGTGCTGGGCTCTGATTGCCCCACTCTGGCACCTCTGGGAGCACGTAGGTAAAAGCTCTGGGGAGGGTCCAAGGCTTCTCTGACTGATGCAGGGTTCTCACCTCCTCTGGCAGGCAGCCCCAGGGTCCTTCAAACTTCTTTCAGAAAGCTTTGCAAATCAGACAACAGACATTGTAAGGGCTAAGATTTCTGGGTAAAAATCACATAAAAACCAGCCCTGGTAAAGAGCACCATGTTCATTTTTGGCCCTTGGCTTCAGAGGTGGTTGCAGAGAAATACTTTTAAAGGTAAAGTCAGAGATGTGTGTGTGTGGGGGGGTGCGCGTGTGGAGTGCCCGTGGGTTGTGAATGGTGAATGCATGTATATTTGCAAGCGTGTGGGGTGCACATGACCAGAAGGGGGGCTCTGATAACACATTTAGGAGAGGAAGGATTAGAGGGCCTCTTCTCCTTCTCCCTCTCTCTTCCTTTTCTCTCTCCATCCCCTCAACTCCTTCCAGCAATGCAAAGGCACCACAATTTTCCTCCTCCCTTGGAGAAGTGCAAATACACCTATAATCAAAATACATACCTCCTCCTCATCATTCCCACAGAGATTCCTTGCTACAGCTAAAGCTGGTAAGGGGGCAAAGGGGGAGTTGGGGGCTCTCCCCATTAAAGCAGATCTGGAGAAAGGTACGTGTCCTCCAGGTGACATTAAAATTAGGCTCCAGAGCTTTTCTTTCCTAAGTTTGTTCTGAAGAGGTTTTTGTTTGCTTTGCCTCTTATAGTGTTGTACAATAAAAAGAACGTGTAGCAATGCTAGGGTCATAAAGACCAGCCCTCTAGCATCTTTTCTGCCTGCACTGGCTGTGGAACTTACGTTATTTAATTTCTTACATTCAAGTTTATTTCCAGAAACAAGATAATTAAAACACTTCTCATCAGGATACTGAAAGAAACAATCCTACATGCAAGCTGGATACAGTGCTTGGTACAAAGAAGGTCCTCAAAAGATGTACCCCAAACACAGCCCCATCCTCACCTTTTGGGTGGCTGTGAAGGATTCCTGCCCAGTGTTGGCTTTAAAATAATCCAGTACTTTTCTTTTGGAACAAAATAAAGGGGCATGAAAGAAATGAGCACATCCCCAACTCCTCTAAGCCTTTCACAAAACACTGAAATTACATTTATAAAATTGCTTCCAGCCCTGACTAAAATATACACATGGAGGAAGAACCTAAATATCTTTGCTAAGTTATCTTTTCTCAGAGCAAAACAAAACAAAAAAAATGAAGAATGGAGGGAAGTGTTATTCATGAATACATAAGTTCTAGTTTAAAGTTTTTAAAGTGTTGGGCCACCTTTTAGCTCTGTCTTAGGCAGCAAGAACTCAGGGGCCCCCAAACTTGAAAAGACGTGGGGAAGAAGCAAAACAAATGATCTCTGTTGTTTTTCTACAATTCCTAATCATGTTTTCAGAATAAACCAAAATCAAAACAGTCTTTTTCCAAACAGCTTATGCCCTTCTGAGCTACGTCTGACCTCTCAGCACCCTGTTGCTCTGAACTGTACCAAAGCAGCCGAAAGCAGGAAGGGTCCTGGCACACAGACCTCATTTGCGGAGGGGAAGGCAGGGATGACCATATTCCACCAACAAAGAAAAACAGAGCGGCTCCTGTCGTCGTGCAGCTGGGGCAGGCATGGGGTGGGGGCTGGGCACCTGTACTATCCCAGCACCTCCAGGAAACCCAAGCAGACACAGCCAGGCAGAGGCAATGTGGAGATGCATATACCAGGTCACCACTGGTTGAAGGAACTGAAACATGCTCCTTAATCTCTCAGGACCAGAGTCTCTGGATCCAAGAAATGCAGACCCAGTGGAGTTCTGAGGCCACTCATGTGTGCTCATGGATGCAGAAGTATTTTAGGAGACTCCAAATCACTCTCAGAAGTCAGGCACTGAGGGTCAGTCAAGCTTTTCCATCAGCAGAGTAAGGAGGAAAACTGAGGGGGTGAATACTACAAGGAAGTGGAACTGAGGGCTGGGACTTGAGTGACAGTTCTGGTGTTTATGAAAGTGCAGGCAATTCGCTTGGAGTTTCCAAGCCTTACTTGGTAACCTTTTCCCACAATACAGAGAATATTTTTTATAACACAGGTTGTTCTAAGGATTCAACGACTTAAATGGGTTATTAGAAAGCAGTGCTTGTACCATAAAATATTATACAAATGTCATGAGCAGCGCATAATTTCAAAATGGGCACACAATCCTTATCAAGCAACATAGGAAACACTACTTTTATCTGAAAAATGGAAAAAACTTGGATCATAGAACAACTTCTGCTGTGGCAGAATGAGCTCAGAACGAAACCTAACTGTCCTCACTAAACTCTTTCTCAGGGATTTTACAGTGAGATTGGTTCCTAGTTATTCTGAGAGACTCAGGCTGGAACTAGACTGTGTTCAAATAGAAGGCAGGTACTTACCACCAGATACAGCATGGTGTACATGGAGAAGGAGGCGTGGCCAGAGAAAAAGGACTTCCTGCAAAAGCAAGAGAGGGCCATGAAAGGACATAGTTACATCCCTCATATTCACTTGTCTGTCTGTATTCCCTTGCTAGACCGTGACCTTAAAAGCAGGCTTTGTGTCTTGCTCATTTTTGCATCCTAGGTGGTGCTTTGGACACAGGCAGGATGAATAAAGAATGAACGAATGAATGGATATACCAATGCTACATCAAAATGGTGTATTTACATTGTTTTGCAGTCATTTGGCCATGAGTTCCTCCAGAATAGGGAATATGTCTTATTCACTCATCTAAACCAGAGCACAGCCTGGGACCTGGCTCAGTCAGTACTCACTGAACTCCCCTGTATTGGAGGGGTCCCCCTGAAGCCATGGGAAGGCGGTGGCTCACCTGGCTTCCTGAACTTTGTTGTCAGGGCCTCTGCATTGGTAGTTCTGAATGTAGCCCTGGGAGCAGTTGATCTGGCTGATATCAGGGTCGCAGATGCTGAGGAAGTAGGGACGCAGGCGCCCTATGGACACTTTTGCTATGTCGGTGAAGGACTGGCTGATGGCACAGCCAAAGAGGAAGCAACCCACTTGCTTATAGAGGGCCGCCACATAGGGATTCTGAATCGTGGACCGAGACGTCTCCTTCAGGTAGTAGATCCGGTAGAATTCTCCTGTGATGATCTAGAAGGAAACCGATAAGGGAATTAGGAGTATCAAGACCCATTGTCACAACTGATGCTGCAAAAGACATTTAATGATAGAGAATGTTCAGTATTTAACTACAGGTTACAATCTATAAAATTTGATTTTTATTTAGGAAGGGTGCAGATACAAATATGAATGGGATCAACATGGGCATCATTTCCTCTTTTAAAGTCCTACATGGCCATATAATAGCTTTATAATAAGAAAAAATGTGTGTGTGTGTGTGCGCATGTGTGTGTAATAAGAACTTACGTACAGGAGGGGATGGGGATAAAAAAAAAGAATTGAGATGTGTTATGTACATGCCCCAATTCCCCAGGAGAAATGTGATCATTATATACTGCAAACATGGACTAATTTTTAAAATTGAAGAAAAAAAACCCTTATATACAGGGGGAAAGTAGATAAGGAATCCAGAACATCAGAGCACTGGAGAAAATCCTGGGACTGTGAGATTTGGGGTGAAGAATCATCAACAGTGGTCTGACACTTCATCAGCCTTTGCGCTGACATGAAGCCTGGGGTCGGGGAGTAGCTCACACACCCCAGTCAGGTCCTGAGTCTGAATCCGGGCTCAGGGGCTTGCCTGGTGTCCTTCAGCAATAACCCAACCTCCCCAGGTCTCGGCGTTTTTCCCCGATAAAGGAGGCTGCTCACCGTTGCAGAGTTGGTGTACATTGGACAATTTGGGTGGGAATGTGTGGGGTCACAGAAAGGAATGCTCTGATTTTACTTTTTAGAAGAATGCTGTTGTGGAAAGAACACATGTCTAAAAGCAGAGACTTTTACCACACTGCCCTTGGATGTTCGTGAACGTGCTCTAGTCCCTGGTCCTCATACCCTTTCTCCATCCCACTGTGACTATCACTGGCCTGAGCCTGCCTGGTTTATGTTAAGCATGGGACCAGCTGCCACTATGTCAGGTAAACTTTGAGGACGTCTGCACAGCAGAAGATCAGCTTCGCTTTGGTGATGCACACCCATGCTGCCTGCTCCCCTTGTCTTAACACACAGCACAGCGATGGCCACTTCCTGGTTGAAACCACAGCACAGGACAGCAACGGTCCACTTATCCCTCACCGCAAGTCCCTTTCATACTTCCTCAAAGGGCAGGATGATGAGCCACACTCGCCTTTTCAGGGAGCAGAGAGCATATTTGCGACCACAAAGGAAGCAATAGATATGCACATCCTTTGCAAAGGCTCCTAGGGGTAAGGTGTCAAAGCATGAGTCTGACCCAGGTCATGCAGGGCCCCAAAGTCTGGAGAAGGACAGTGGGTAGGATGGAACAGCAGCTGGGCCCCGTGACCAACAGGCACGAGTGAGAATAGCTCTTGCCACTGCTGAGGCTGACGCGGGCACTCCATGTTGATAAATGCTTTGTATGTGGAAATACCACACTGTGTTTTTCCAGGTCACATCCAGTGTGACTGTGCATGCAGGGCCATCATCAAAGCCAGTGCAGCCAGTGTCCTGGCCTAGCCACTTCCCGAGCGAGCAGAACTAATGTCTAAGCCTGCACAGGTGCCCCAAGCCTGTCACTGAAGGAGGAAGGGAAGGGAGGGGAGCAGGAGAGGAGTGCTCAGAGTTGCCGCATTGCAAAATTGGAAATATCCCCTAAACATTACCAAGGGCCCTGTGATAACACATTGCAGAGATTAAAATCTAAGAAGCGTGGCAAGTTGGAAATGAAAGGGCCATTATATACAGAAGAAGCTAGGTCCAAATGAACTCACATCCAAAGATTAGACCCAGGTGTACTGACTCCCCACCCAGCATTCTTTCCTACCATTTGGGATCTCATTCCCCTTTTGAACCTGTTTATACTTTTACCCTATGTAACCTTACAGGCTAACAAGTTCCAGATGTTCAATGCCATAACTCATGTTCTTGTACTCTTTCTTATTCTTCTTTATTTATAAATCATATTCACATGTCTTTATATTCGGGGGAAGAACAATGAACTAGGAGTCAAGTGGTCAGCACTGGAGTCCTCACTTATTGAGCAAATCTGAGATAAGTCAGATTCTCCATTTGCAAAGTCATGGCACTAGATTTCATGATTTATTACCTCATAATTGCAATGACATTTATTCTCAACTCTCTGGTGCTACCTCAACCACTAGCTTCCCAACCAAGTCAAGGTAATATGCAATAGTGGAGGAAAGTTCCTTATGAAAAGCACCACAGGTAAAAAGCAGAATTGAGGCTCCAAGAAGAAGCCCTGCCCCTGGATTGCTCCAGAGTTCCGGGAACCATGGCCCTGCTTGAGATGCAGGAACTGCTTCTAAGCAGGCTTGGCTGGAGCATAAACAACATGCTTTCCTGTTTGATCCTGAGAAAGAACCAGGGTTTCTACGGCAAATCAGCATCTCTTACATGACTTACCCATCACTCTCAGGTGAGTCACCCCTGTGCCTCAGTCACTTTAGGGAAAGGGATTTGATTACACTCTAAGGACTCTACAATTCTGAGCCTGCCCCTCATCATTCTAAAACTCCCACTGTCAGTGCCACAGTTTTCAAATAGTACACTGTGAAATGTAGGAAGACAAAGAGGAAGAAAACACTTTATGGCATTCTCGAGTTCCTAGGTATCTTCATAATAACAGTCATCTCTCACATTTCCTCCATACTTTAGTTCCATTTAATCTGCAATACTGAGAAGAAGGCATACCCATTCCACAGATGGTGATTCCAAGGCTCCTTTACCACAAGCTTTCCAACCAAGCAAAGGAAGCACGAAATAGCAGCGGGAAGTTACTTATGAATAATACCACAGGCAAGGAGCAACCAAGGCCCAGGTAGCACTGGTGATCCGAAGTTACAGGATTCAGAATCGAGTGCAGATACTCTATCTCTCAGGCCCAAAGACCCACAGCAGTCTACGTGAAGATAAGGTTATTGTATCTGCTGTTACTAAAACCATTTTCCATGGTAGAATGGCAGTTATAGTTTCGAGGCCAGGGACAGGCTGAAGCCATTTAGCAGACACATGACTCCAGGACCACATGGCTTCTGGGGCAGCCCTGACAGATTTTGGAGTTAATGAGCAACATATTATGTATTTTCTTTATCCCCTTGTACAGAAAGGTTGGGGAGTTGACAACAGAGCCATAAATCATCATTATGAACCAGCCGGACTTGGCTTCTTGTAATCCTAACCTTTAAAAGCCCATTTAATGAAATTTGGGCAGTGAGAGGCAGCCCCAACCCCGTGCCTCTACAGGAGAGGTGAAGGCTTATTCTCCGGCGTGTTCCACACCAAACTCTGGAGTCCCAGATTTACTGCTTTCGGACTTTATTCATTACTCACAATGTTTTCATTCCTGGGTAATAAAATGAGCTCTTCCCTCCCCTACCCTATCCAAAGGCTCTGTCCCCACCCCCCAGAGCCCTCCTTTCTGCCACAGTCAGCAAGGTTCTGATATGTAAATCTCACTGCTGAGTAAAAGGCCTCTGAGGTCGGTCCTTTTTGAAAGAGCAAGCAACAGATCTACGGATTCGGATTCTCGGGGTGATGGCTGGCTGCCAGGCAAGCAGAGCCTTCTCTCCTACCTGCCTTTAAAAGTGCTCGGCATGGCGTCTGGGAACTCATAAAGTGGGAAAGCATGGCAATTAAGGTACAAGGGGACAGAGGGGATCAGTCCCCGCCTCCGAGCCGCAGCAGTTGGCAGGGAAGTTGTCTCCAACTGGAGGCAGCACCTCTTCCTGTCTTTTCTGGAGAAAAGGAGCTCAACTGACCACATGTTTGCAAACATTTAACCATTCTGCCGAGGAAATTTGGAGGAACAGTAAGACAGACTCTTTTGGAAAGGACCGGGAATGAGGTAGGAAGAAAAAACACCAACTTAGGAGCTAATGAAAAAATTTCAGGCTGAATCCCATCTATGACTCTGAGTCTAATGACTTCACCTGTCTGGGTTCAGGTGTCACCATCAACAAAATATGGATAATAATATCTACCTGTTGGGCTTGCCCGGGATTCAGTGAAGTGATATAACATCTGGTATCTAGGCACCCCCCAAAGTTCATGGCCTCCCCCCGGCCCCACTAGAGAAGGGGAAAACAAAAAGAAAAGCAAAAAACGAACATATACTTCATGGAGACTATCTCCTTTACTTCCAAGAGCTCCTGGGAAAAGAACACTCCAAACTGAAGAGTTTGGAAATATTACCCCTCCGGGGCAGGGGCAGAAGCAGAAAATATGTGCATGGTTGACCTTGGTTTTAACCATTTCATCTAGAATGGCTTTTTCAGGGAAGAAAATCCAAAGAAACCTGAAACAGAAAGGTCAACCTTGTGTGTTATTTTTAGCATTCCATTCTACTTATAAATCACCCCCCCAAAGTAATATTTTTGCACACAATGTCCCAATAATCCTTCTTTTACAGCCAGAGAAGGCTGTTTGAAGGACAAACTTGCCTACATTCTGATGCACTTTGACAGTAATATTTGTGCAGCACTTTAGAACTTACAAAGCACCTTTGCATCTCCTGTGCTGTTTGTTTCTCACAATGCCCTGTGAGTTACTGAATTAGTACCGACCCTTTTTAAGTGAGAACAGTGAAAGCCAGAGGCTAATGATTTACCCTCAATGGAAAATGAGGCAAGGCCGCATGGTTTCATGCACACTGAAGCCTGGGCCTCTTCTGACTCCTGAGCACTTCCAAGTGGCACCAAGCTGGCTATGGATTTGATGCCCCAGCAGGTAGCCGCTTCTCTGCCTCCAGAGAGACTGAACACCTGGTAAGGGCCTGAGACCCCCCAAGGCATCTGTACAGCTAAGTCCTCGATAGCCACGGAGTAGCCAAGTTGTTTTTCACATGAACTTCTTTCTGCCTGGAAGAGATTCGTTTTTCTCAGTTTAGTTCTCAGGCCCAAGGGAAAGAAAAATACAATGTGGCTGGGTCCTGCTTCTAAGGAGAGGGACAGAAGAATAGCTGTGTTTATTCCATCTACTGCAATAAAGTGCAATATCTTTAGGAACTAGAAATAGTTGATTAGAGGTTTAATCTCTGAGTCTTCTCTCACTTGGTTATCCTCAACCTTTTGGCAGGAGACCAGTGCCTCCCTGTCTGGGAAAGGTGACAAGACATAGATCTGTCCAAGGTCAAAAGTGCAGCTTTTCGGGATCTATGGCTATAACGAGACTGCAACATCTGGAATATGGATGGCTAAGAGGCCAGAGAAGCTGTTTATGGTTGGAGTTGGTAGTGGCCATCTTGTGCCCCTGAGCGTTATGGAGAAGACAATATGAAGCATGAAGCCTCATTATTTTCCCAGAAGTCAGGGCCTCCCACCCACTGGCCCCCTAGATGACAGCTCTGCCAGTCCACGCAATAAGCTCCTTGCTGCTCTTTCTGCAGCACTGCCTACTGCCAACCTCATACTCCGCTTAGCGTTGAATTTTCTAGGCTTCCGCAATATTGTACCATCATCCCTTTCTTCCTAGTATTTCTAAACTAATTTATCTTTTCCCAGGATTCCACATCTGGCTTCTAACCAATAAATGTGGGTCTTCTCTAGAGGGCACCCCTGGCTTTCTGCTGTGATCTCCACTGCTTCAGTTACTTCTGAGACACACAAAAGGGCTTCTCTCTCCCTCTAGCTTCAACCTACCTCTTTTCTCTATGAACCCTGGCAATCTTCTGCTTAAGTTTCCAAGGTATCTGAAACGGATGTCATTAGCATGTCAGGCTAACCAAGTCTGAGATCGCACCCCTTCCCACTCCTGCCCCCGACTTCACTTCTCTTCCTTCCTTTTGTGCTCAAGGTACCACTGACATGGAACCGCAAAGACCTTGTTCCACTGTTATCAAAGTCTGCTCATCCCGTCTTTGCAAGGTCCTCCACCCACATCTTCTCTGTTCCCCTGCACTGTCGCCACTGAGGTTCAGCCTCCTTACCTGGCTTACAAGACTAGCCAGGATGGGTTAAAATAATCCTCTCCTTAATGTCTAGCATTTCACTAGAGTAAAGATCCCTCAGCCTTCCACAATCCTATCTCAATTTTCTTTTCCTCCTGAACTTTGTCACTACTTTGTACTCTCCGACTCCAGGCGAACAGGTCAGTGCTGCATTTCCTGTAAATACTATTGCTGTGCAGTCTCTCCTATTGCAGAAACAATGCTCTCTGCCTAGAATATCGGGATCGCTGATGAAAAGCCCATTCCTCCTTCCAGGCAGAGGTCAGGTGGCAACTAGGGTCCTGGGCCAGAGGTCTGACTCTCCCATTCAGAAATCTAAGCCTCGGTTTCCTTCCCTGTAAAAGTCAGGATGGTGACAGTGCCAAGAGCTTAAGGATCCTTGTGATAATTAAAGAGTGTAAGTGCTCACAACATGATGATGGTGACGAAGATGAAAACAGACCCCCACCCTGTGAGCATCCTCTGAACTCACAGAGCACGCTACTCACACCGCACACCACCTACAGCATTTGACAATGGAGAAATCATTTTTTCGGTGGTTTATTTCTCAGTCCCAAGGGAAAGGAAGTCTTCCCGTGTTGTGTCCTTGAAGCTTTCGCCTCCCTAGGACCCACAGCTGTAGGCTGCCCTGACTTTTATCTTTATTTGGTGACAAATCCTTTCCTCTCCTTGAGGGTCTTGTGCTTGCCTTACCTCATCTTTGCCTCATCATAAGGGGCAAGATCGGCACCTTGCACCTCTGCTCCTAGGCCAAGGCGCCTTCCACAATGCCAGCTTGTTATGGAGTGGGGGGCACCAGGAGCCCACTGCACACAGGCGGACCAAGCCCCTCATACTAGCCCCGACACGTGTGGCAGTCTTAGGGACTCATGTGCCTGGTGGGCTGGATATTTTCTCTTCTTCCATTCATTTCTCTCCACACCCCAGATCCAGAAACTTTTATAGCCAACTAAATAAAGAGCATTTGGAATAGCATTCAGCACACTGTGGGCCTGCAATAAATGCCCATTAAAACGCTTGAGTTTTAATTCCTGTACTCTTTCACTCAGAAGAGTAACCCTGGCTAATCACCTCACCCTTTAAGCTCCGTGTCTTCTTGCATTTGTAAGCTGGGGTAAATAATACCTACCGCATGCAGCTGTTGAGGAGGATTTAAGATAAGTCAAATTTGTTTCTGGTCCAGTAGATAGCTCATAAAAGTTATTCCATTTTCTACCCCTATTCCTGACACACACACTGACTACTGACACAGAACGTACTTCCTGTCCATGTCACTTAAGATGGAGACTACTGTCACCTTCATATCGGATACATTTTTCCAACAGTCACAAAGCCCTAATTAAAGGGCTTCCAATAAATAAAGAAAAACAGTTGCCAGTCTCACTTCTTCCAGGAATAAGAATAAATCCAGGTGGTGGGGACCGGGAATGAACAAACAAAATCCTAAACAGCATGATTTCGATGCTTGTGTTTGTTTAATCACAAATAGATACCCCCTCCGGCCATCCCTCAGGAATAAGAAAGTGTCAGAAGAGCTCTGTGGCTGTCTGATCCAGGGACAACATAGTTTGAGGATTAATGTAGCCTCTCTGTTGGTGGTCTTGGTAATTGCACAGATGTAGCGCACTGTAAACTAGGGGACCCGATCTCCCACTAAGGCACTGCTGGGCCAGCACAACTTCACTTTTTTCAGAGTTGAAAACCCGACTAACCTTTAATGAGGAGGCTATGTTGGGGAACCTTGTTTTCTTGGCAGAGCTCTTGAAGATAAAGGGAGATGGGGAGGGGGACTAATGAGGTCCAGATGCGGGCAAACTGAAGCCTGATCCTGAATAAACAAGTCCTGGAGGTACTGAGCTCTTCTTGTCTCTCCAGCAAGAGATTTGCATACGGTACAAAGTGTGTTCCCCTGCGCCTCATGGAGCATATTCAAGATTTTAGAGAAGCAAATAGGATACATTTCCTGGACCTGTAGATGAGATCAGGGGCCTAAAGCTTCAGACTTTCTCCCCACAATGCAAGGCCTCTGGGGGTTTTTACAAATGCTCTGTGCCCTGTAGTAGCTCAATCCCTACCCTGCACGGCTAACAGGACAGGCAGGAAACAAAGTAAACAGATAAGAAAACTCGCCTGACACAGGGACCATGAGAACAGGCGTGGGCCCAGGGTTCTCTGGGACCTTTGGAAGGTGGGAGAGGAGGGAGCCAAGGAATGCTTCCTGAAGAGGTCTGCCCAGGGTTTATTTACCACCTACTATGCCACAGAGGAGACCAGATCTCAGTCTTCCAGGAGCCTGTCATCTAGCTGCGGAGATGAGAGCTGGGGAATCCCACACAGGGAGATGTGCAGTAAAGGTGCCCCTTCCCTGCCCCAGATGGAGCTGTTAGTGCCACCAGGCCACCTACGTCTCACTGGGCTGATGCTCAGAGCTTCATCCCCAGCACCTGAACACCAGAGGTACCAAACCCCCGAGGAAGGTGCAAGGCTGCCTGAGACAGCAGTGGCACCATTAGTTAAAAAGCCCTGGCTTTGGAACCAAGACCCCTGGTCTGGCCCCACCAGCTCTGGGAGAATACAGAAAATCCTGGTCTCAGCTCCAACAATCAACTGCCCGGATGACTACCAGGTGCAAGGAAGAGGTTGGGCATACAGGGGCTACTTTGTAAACTGCAACCCTGCAGAAATGAAAGGGATGGGTCTTCCTGATCACACACGTGACATCACAGAGTTACCAAACTACCGTCACATAATTTACAGAGAAAGAAAGGAGTTAGGTGGCTCATCTGAGCTTCGTAAAGGGCAAGTAAAAGGATAAGGAAGCACAAAGTTGAGACATGAACCTAAATCAGATGATGCCAGAGTCTGAGCCTTTTCTTTAGTTGGGAATGGTTCAAGCCAGGTCTGGGAGGGAAAGGGGCATGTCCATGGTACAGGGAGAGGGCGATTCACACATGACTCACCTGTGTGACAGCTCCTCAATATTAAGCATCTATGTAGACTGCTTTAGGGGGCCTGACCAAGGCAAGCACTGAGCCCATGTTATCTAAAATGAATGCTGAGCATTTTTGCCATATTAAAATCTTCGTCTCTAAGACTGAACACTGCAGTTCACGGCCCACATGTGAAGGGGCTGGCTAGGGGAGGGTATTTTACTGTCTGCGCTTAATCTCGCTGCTGCTAGAGTCATTAAGCCTTTGTAAGGCAGGGATAGGAACCACTGCTTTGTGGATTTGGAAGGAATTCCTATTATGCTATAATTCCAGAATCTGAGATACATCTGAAAAAGAGGTCAAAATGACTAGGTTTTTCCACAAGTCTTGCTACAGAAAGGTGTCTGCTTTCCCTATAACGTCTAAGGATTTGCACTGCTGAACCACACTGGTCTCCTCCGCTGCCACTCCATCCCTTTGTTGTGGGCACCATCCAAACTGGAGCCAGGGCATCCACACAAGGCCAGGCCTCTCTTGCTCTCTTCAACAAACCTGATGTTCGCCAGGAGAAAGCCCAGGGCAGCAAGTAGCAGGACGATGAGATTCCCAGCTCTGCAGCTGCCCCCTGCTATGACTGTTGCCCAGACCCTTTGATCAGAAGCCGATGTGGGTTAAGCCAGCCGCTCTTG
>NW_004624862.1:3483948-3592692 GCF_000247695.1 Heterocephalus glaber | reverse complement strand
GGGGGGCGGGGGGGGCGGGTACATGGAGGCATGGTGGTATGGCTGCTGCTGCTGTTACTTAGTCAAATGGCTTTTCCAGAATCCAGAACCGAGCATACCAAAGTGAACTATTTTCATTCTGACTATTTTTATCTGGTGTATTATCTTGGCTAAGTCACTTTGCTTTCTGTGTACTCATTTGTAATGAAGACTGTAAACATTTATTGTGTGGATGGTAGGTACCAGGCACTGAGTGACGCTACCTCCAAGAGCTCATTTCATCATTGTTGAAAGCTTAGTTAAGTGCACGTGAGTCCAATGAGGACCCCTGAAGCTAACTACCTCCCACACACCACACAGTCTGGACCAGAGCAGACGCCTTTTAGCCATATCACACTGAGGACAACAGAGCACCTAGCACTCAGAGATTCTTCAAGAGCCAAACATGCCATCACGACCGTGTGCTCCCACAGCACACAGCAGTCACTGAGGCGTTTTCTTGCCTGGTATTTCTCTGAACTGTACAGAAGTCGTATCTAAACCTGTGTTGCTGGCATTGTATGGAACAGGAAAACAACATGTTGCTTATCCTATAACCAAGGCCCATAGTATATGACTGTTTCAAGGAAACCCTGCAACCCAGAGACCATTTTAGTCAAAACATCAACATAACACAAGGAAAGGGGCAACCACCCCTAAGCTGTTCAAAGCAGGTTTTTCCTTAAGACACACTGGCATCCCCAGAAGGCAAGGCTGGCCTGAGCACGCAGCAAAGAGCTGCTGACCCTGGGTTCTGCTTGGGAAGAGAAGCATGGCGTTGAAAGGCACCACTTTAACATTGCTTTTGCTTGTCCTGGGCCAGCTGAGAGCCCTAGAGCTGCTCCTGTGTGCCTGGTACCCGCACACCCCATCTCCACACGGCGCAGGATGTGCGTCCAGCATCACAGCTTTGATTCTTACTGCTGTCCCTTTGCAGGACTGCCAACACCACTCCCACTTGACAGAAGAAAACCAAGGATTCACCTAATCCACCTGGGAATGGTGCCTAACTCTCCTTTCCAATGCACCGTGGGGAGCACTGCACCAGGCAAGCTGGGAACAACACCACATGGAGAGCAGAACACGTGACATCCAGGTCTCAGCCATGGGTGCTGTCCTCATCTCCCTGTGCCCCTGGGTTATAAAGTGCTCCCGTGAAGCATTCCATTAACTGATGCTCCAGCTGTCAAAACACCTGCTCAAACCTTAGCTCAAGGTACTTCGCAGTTCTTTGCTTTCAGGACAAACGCCTTTTTCAGGAAAAGCCATTCTTCTAGAACTCAATTCCACAACTGTCAACCGGGAGCAAAACTAGACTTTTCACTTTTCAGTGTTTGAACACAAAGATTCTTAGTCCACCTTTAAGAAACTTCTACACTTGCCAAACGGACTGTTTTTCTTTTAAAGGTTGGAAAGAATTCTCCCACCCCTCTTTCCCCCTCCCCAAATTCAAACTGTTGATTGTGTGACTGGTTTACGACACTATTAAAAAACAAAGAGGGGTCTCAAAGTTTACAACCAGCCCCCAGAGTGGGTGTCAAAAGAAAAGCTTCCTGCAGTGTGTGGTTCTTGTAATATCAGCAGCTCGGACTTGATCCAGAGCAGGCAAGATAAGCTGACCGCCTATCCCCTTGAGCAGTTCATCTAGATAGCTAGCATCCTGAAACTTAAGTCTGCAAGATGCGAAGGGGACTTTGAAATAAGCTAGCTAGGTACAGCCTTCAACTCCGGTTGTTACTAGCTATAGACTTTAAGCATGTCATTTAATCCCTATGAGCTTTAGTTTTTCCATCTGCATAATGGGGATAAGAATATTTATTTCACATTTAGTGTTGTTGATACTAACGACATTGCTCCTTGGCTTCTTAATGCAGGCCAAAGATAAGTATTCAGTCTATGCTCAACAGAAAGGTAGCTCAAGCAAGAGAAGTTATGCTCTTAGTAGATGTGTTGCCTATCCCTCTCACCCACATGGCAAAGGTTCAAGGGCCGAGAACAAACTTAGCAAATATAGGGAATGCGAAATGGACAGGTGTGAAAATGGAGGACTCACAAATTCTAACAGTGGATTTTAATTACCCTCCCCCACCCAATGCCCATGACGTCACCGTTGCTCAAACTGAATCTAGACCTTGTTTAAACCCACGGCACATCTCTGCAATGAGGGTTTCCCCCTTTAAGGGAAGTCCTGCACATGGGAGCCTGGACTTTACTTCACACGGGAATCACCTGCTTAGCAATTAAGTTTGGAATGTATGGTAATATTCACGATCTCTTTACTCCTTGTTGCGACACTGTGAAGCAGGTTGGCCGCCTTTGGATGTAAAGCTGTATGGCTTGTGATACTGGAGGGCTAGATCTAGAACGTGTATCTCTGGATTCCAAGTCCTATTTACCTTGGCACCACAGCCATTGGGCAGGAGAACCAAACAACATACCAGAGAATGTCAGTGGGCTCATCACTATTTCTGCAGTGCAAGGAAGGTGTTCAGGGAACACAGGAAATAGCTGGGATAGTCAGCAAGGTGTTCCTTCCTCTCTAGGGCTCAGAGCTCAGACTGTGGGTTAGGAGACAGTTAAGTTCAAATTTCAGCTCTACAACTTCTTAACCAGTGATCTTTGGAAAATTAGCCTTATTCTGTGGACCTTAATTTCTTAAGTTGCACACGAAATAGAAGAACAATATCTAGACTAGACTGGATTGCTGTGAGGATAATATGTGGAAAACAATTTAAAGGGTGCTTAGTATGTCTTTATTGTACAGTAAGTATTGGCTTTTAGTAATAGTATTAGCTGCAAGATGTAACTAGTAGTAACATGCAATTCTGCTTGGTAGAAGATAATGGCTTTGCTGGCTTGTTACATCTCTGTTGGCTCGGACTGTCTATGCAATCACAATGCAGGAGAGGTCAGCAGAGGCAGGACACTTACTGCGAGGATGGCAATGACGATCCCCACGGTGCAGAGCACAGCGTCATTGATGGTCTCCCCGGTTTTCAGCGGGTACTTGATGCTCTCGTCACTGCAGTAAAATCCTCGGTGGTAAGGCTTGATGGTGCTTGTCTCGATGATGAGGAAGGGCAGGCTGGCTGGAACCATGCACATATGGAAAGGGGGGAAGGAAAAAAGAGAACATCAATGCAAGGAAGCTGAAGACAAGCAGGCTGCAGCAAGGACCATCCCAAGCCACAGTCATGGTGATGTTGGTTCCTTTCACTTATAGCCATGTACAGCCCACAGAGAGCACTTGCTACATCCATCTCCCTTCCTCCTTTCTTCTCCCTTGTGAGGAAAGGGGCACTTGTCTTGCCCAAGAGCCCAGAGGGAGGTCGTGGAAGAGTCAGGGGAGAGATTTTCCACCCTTGCACAACACCCTGCTAAAAATTAAAGCCCCATTTGTAACAACTACTAAAGTAACCCCAAAGTTAATCACGGCCCATTTTTGCCTCCAAGGGCATTCGTTTCCTAGGGTCCCCCAGCTCCCCTTTGGGAGGCTCAGCCTAAGGCCATGCTGCATGAAGTAGTGCAGGTCAAGGAGCCAGAACCTGGAATGAGTCCTAGATCCTCCACTTTCTAGTCCTGTGACCTCACCCCATCTCTGTAAGCCTCAGTTTCCCACAGTCAAATGAGCTGCAGTGATGATAAAGGAGACTGACACCTATAAAACCTCTAGCAATGTGTAGGAACTGCTCAATGAATGCCATGTGGAAGCCTTTGCTTTCACTGTTCAGGGTCACCAAGGAGTCGAGCAGCATTGAGCTCAGCCCAGCTGCCCGCAGACCTGGACAGGCGCTCAAGGGCACTGCAGGCACCAGGTGGCTGTAGCAGCTGCTCCTAGCTATCAGTGCCATTCTCTCAAAGGTCAGGGATTCCATCATCTGCCCAGAAAAGTCTCTCAAAAATCTGAATTGAAAAGCAAATGTCCATAAGGACTCCTATCCAGACACTACCATAGCCTTCTGACAGGTTTCCTGGCCCTTGGTGTCTCCTGCATGTATCTACCGCTTGTGTGCTGAAGGCCCTGACTGTGGGCATGGCACTGCCTCCCTAAAGCATCAGCAATGGGTCGCCATTGTACAGGATGAGATAAAGTGTATACTCCAGAACTCTCCTCCCCAGCCTCCTGCTCTGTTGCCCCTCTTCACTGCCCGCCCCTGTCTGCCGCCAAGAAAAGAGTCCACAGGGACTATGTCTTGCTTTGCTCCTGCTGTTCTCCTGGACTGAGATACTTCTTGCTGTCCTTTATGCAAGCTCAATACCAGACTCCAGTGACACCTCACAAAGTGAGAGGGCCAAGACTTTTACTGAATGTCAAGACTAGGGAAGACTATAAAAAAAATCTTGATGATAACCATTACTGACTGTGCCCAAACAATATATTAGGTATTTGTATGTACGTGTGTGTGTGTGTGTGTGTGTGTGTATATATATATACACACACACATATACACACATAGGAATCGAACTTGGGACCTTGCACTTGTGAGGCAGGTGCTGGAACCACTGAACTAAATCCCCAGCCCCGTGTTTCTATATTAAATCTTTTGATAAGCCTGAGTGGTCATTTCAAAGGATCATTTAAGCATGACTCATTGTCAAATGAAGATGGACTATTTAGTTCATTTATGGCCTCTTAGTCTATGCTTTCCATGCCTAAATCTCTAATTTAACTTTGCAAATTGCTCTCATCCAAATGTGAAATTCATTAGCTAAAAAATACCAAGATAAGCAGTTACTCAAAAGATAAAGTTCCATTTTCATGTTTTTCAAAAAGAATTAAATTTATGTCACATTGCTCAAACCCCTAGACCACATCCAAAAAAAAAAAAGGTACCATGAATGCCACAATTTTTCAATTACTTTGGTCCAGACGGACAGTGATAAAAATGGTCACTTTCTAAAAAGTATATTTATGAATCACTGTGCATATGCACATGGATTTATTTGGTTTTATTCTTTGGGATTTATTTGAATTCTACGGTTATTTATTTTGTGACCCCTAACTGCTTCCTGCTAGAACAACAATTTACTTTATCAAATTCATACTGCTGCTTTGAAAAGAAAGAGCAGCAACACACCACAGTATTGTGCCTGACCTTCTCAAAGTAAACACAGAGGGGCCCTGAAAGGCAATAACCATTAACTTTTGAAACTCTGTCTCTGCCTTGGAGTAGGGGAGAAGGGGAGGCAGCGGGATAAATGTTTTGCTTAGAAGTGACAGAAGTCAGCTGATCTTTTGGGTGGGGGACCTGGGAAAGATATCTTCTAGATCAGAACCATCTTCAATCTACAGCCTAAACATTTTGAAATGTGACCAAGCTGGCTATGAAAAGTAGCCAAGAACCCAGCACTATTATATTAATAGTCTGCTTTTAAAGTTCCACACATCGTGATAAAAATGTTTAGCTGCAAGTCCAAGCCTGGCCGCAGCCTCTGAGGTGCCTGGAAGTCAAGGCGTTGCTAATAAACTCAGGAAGGGAATGGACTCCGAGGGCCTTGCATTTGTGCTATATTCTTAGGCCTCCAGCTTCTATTTTTAATAGTGTTCCCATGATGGGCCTGTAAAACTTGTGTTTCTAAGGACAATAAAACACATATAAAAGAGCTTTGGAGTTAGAACTCAGTTAATGACCTTGGTTCTGTTCCCTGCTACTCGAGCAAGTGACTTCACATTTCCAAAACTCCCTTTCTCATCTGGTCAGCGGAAGGAATGAATGCAACTTAAGGACGGCTGGGATGCTGTAAGTCGATGTGTTTAGGAGTTCATTCATTTATTCAACAAATATTCGTTGACTCTTAACTTTGTTTTTATTATGTGTAATCATAATACAAGATGGCCCAGACCCTGACTTCGGGGAGCTTACAGTTGGGTCAGAAGACACAGAGAATAAAAATGAGTCCAGGAAACTTCCATTGGACAAATTCAAGGCAACAACACCGGGCAACATCAGCATAAAGTCTGAGACACACTATAAACACTCAATGCTAACAGTGAGGAAGAGACAAAAAAGGCCCACAGAGATGGCTAGGAAAGAGAACTCTCCGGCCAGTTCCTCTGCCCTCTCTTAGACTGGGTTCCATCCAAATCCCTTTTCTTCTTTATTTGCCTATGGCTTGGGGGTGGTTTCCGGTTGTGATTATGTGAATGATTACCGCAAACAGACACGAAGCCGGATCTGAACATATTGTTTATTTTCTTGAAAGGCATGGAGATAGCATTTAGGAAACCCAAAGCCTTTTTCTGTCTCTCTTACAAACTTGTGGCATTACTGGGGTGATGCCCGTCAAATCTTGGCTTTGCTCCAGGACGAGGGTAACCTCAGACACCCTTCAGTTGATGGGCGATTCACAAACACCCCCAACTGGGGAGCGGGTTCCCCATGAGACACCAGAGCATGGTTGGCCTCTGCAAGACACAGGGAAGAGGCTGTGCCTTTCCAAAGCAGTGTGGCCATTTTCAACAATGGTACCATCTTGATTCCCACACCCCCTCATCACTTCACTTCAAGAAAATTCCCAGTGCTAGATAGTGGGATGCTAAAAGTAAACCTATCACAGCAATTTTCCTGGAGAACTTGATGTTGTAAGAAAGTCACAAACACAAATGCACTAAGGTATTTCTAGTGCGATCACTGATGTCTGTGCAGGTTGCAGTGAGGGCACAAAAGACCACTCTGCCAGGGTCACACAGGGCTCAAGGCCTGACTTGATCCTTCGACAAGTAAGAGAGGTTTGTAAGACCCACAGATGAAGCACATTCATGAAAAAAAATCAGTATAGTTTATAGAGATACCAATACTGGCAGTCACAAAATATCGGTGTTATGGTTGTTAAATGTCCCCTCAAAACCTCCTGCAGTTGTAGATGCTGCTTTTTCAGATGTGGCTGAATCTAGAACGTGTGGCTGATTCATGGTGCAGTGCTAGGATTAAGGATGGGTGGTTAATAAATCAGTCCACTGATTGGTTTGGCATCACCCTAATCCCAGTAGCCTGGATACAATATAAGGGGCAGAAAAAGGCATGTCAGGCCCCTGGCTTGCTTGCTTGCTTTTGCTGTCTTCTGCTTGCTATGAACTTCTCCTCTGCAATTCCCCTCTGCCAAGCCACCCGGCCTTGGAGTCACCCGATTATGGACTGAAATCTCTACAAACTGTGAGCTAAATAAACGTTTCCTCCCTTCACTTGTGGGTGTTGGGTATTTTGTCTCAGCAACGAGAAAGTAACTAAGACAGTTGGTAATTACAAGAACATAATTTTAAATTTTGCTACAGAGCTGGAAAAGAAATACAAGTAGATAAAGGGGAGAAAGAGAAAAATAGCACAAAGACTAATAACAGCTAATGTTTACTGAACAACTATTATGTACCCAAACTTAGGATGTGCCACATATACTACTCGGTCTGACAAACCTAGCTACCTACCATCTTTAGGAACTGTCTGGGGTATGGACACGAAAGAAGTTAAATCCCAACCTTCAAGTGGCCCAAAGGCTAATAGGAGAAACAGTCATAAAACTAATACGTCAAGCCACTTTAAGGTTCGGAGAGATTAAAGTGTTACCAGAGTCACTCAGCAAGTAGGCAACAAAGCTGGATGGGATTCCAGCGATCTGATTCTAAATCTCAGGTGCTTTCTGAAATGAGTCATTTAAAACACAGAGAAGGAAGCACCTATGAGTATTAATAAATTAAACGAAGCTCAGTAACTCTCATGACTGTTGCAAAATAAATGAATAAATTTTGGAAGAGTCAAGGCAAGAGCACTAGCTAATGTTCATTGAATATTCACCATGTACCACACATGTGCTAATTATCACACACATACCTAATTTAATCAAAACTCTGAAGCCAATATCCTGGAATTTAACTTATTGATAATAAAATGTGCATTACAAGCTTTTCAGAAAGCAGAGCCAAAAAAATAATAATCATCATCATCTGAGGATGATTGCAGAGCCAGACTCAAGCATTTCTCCCTCTTTTTAATCAAGGATCAATTAACTTTCTATATCTCTGGGGACTTCTTGGGATGTGTAGGCTGCAGAGGTGGCGAAATACGAACTCACTGACAAACACTTAATGGGCAGAAAATCAAAGCATGAAGAAAGGCCCCTGTGTTGGGTTCAGGCCTTTGAAACTTCTCTGGCTTTGAAAAACTAACACTTGGGCAGGTTGGGTGGTTTAGGGGTGGGGTGTAAAAACACAGAGGAGAAGTTTTCGTAGCCCACCCATTGATAAAGTCATGTGGGAAGTGTTACCAGAGTGACCCGGCCCCAAAGCCCCGCTCCCTGCACCCTCAACTTCACATTTGCACAAAATTAAACCCAGCCTCCTTCTCTGAAAGTGCTTTTTTAGAAAGCCCTTGGAGAGTGGGGGTGGGGTGGGAAGGTGAAGGAGAAATGGTTGCCCCTTTTGGATGAGCAACCATGTGAGAAAGGATTTCATCTTTGCTTTACCCCCAGTCCCTCAGGGGCCTTTTCCAAGCACTGTCCAGTCTTCCACCTAACCAGTCTGTACTTACCCTAAAATAAATAAGCAAACCCTAGGACCTGCGAGAGTAATAATCACACTAGCATCTGCAGAATGCCTCTGTACCTACCCACATTCTACCCAGGATGCAGGAGCAGACATCTGGTGTAACACAATGGCTCAGAGTGGGCGGCTACTAGGACTTGTGGCAGGGACTTCCTATATCTTACCTACAGTGAAAAGCTATGAGTAGGTTCTGTTCTGTCCACTTCACAAATGAAAAAAAATGGAGGCAAGAAACGTCAAGCAGCTCGCCTAACGTGCAGAACCAGCAAATGGGACTGATTTGGGCTAGTTATCAGAAATACAAGTAGAAGACACCAGGGTTCTACTTTCAAGGGCCTTAGAGTCTAGTTAGGAATTAATTTAATCTCCATAATAGCTATGAGAAGTTGTGGGTCATTCTTTTCACCTGTAACCAACAAAAAACTGAGGACAGAACTTTTATAATGTTTCCGGGGTCCCTCAGTGAATAAATGAGTGACTGGGATTTGAACCCATGTCTGTCATTCTGTTGGTGCATGATTTCCTGCCCCCGCACCTGACCCTCCCCTTTCTTTATAAATGTACTCCCTGTTAAAATATGACCAACTGACTTTTTAAAAAAATCACTTAAGGTCAGAATGGTCAACCCAACTACTACTTAGAGGTTCAAAATACAAATATTTATGTTGCTTGTAAGTGACAGCATTTCTATTTAAAGTAATTAATTGCTACTGGTCTTAGAAGTGTGCAAACTTTCTTTGGTTTACGATATTTGTCCAGATTTTTAGACTGGACACGATCCAGATGGCCACAACTCAGTTTACTATGAAGGCGTTTCTTCACCTTTGGAAGAGGCTGCCATGAAAAACACTTACTGTTGGCCGGGAGAACACGCAATATTCTGGGGCTAGAGGTTTCCCCTGACAAACGCTCATTCTTTGGTGCTAGAACGTTCAAGCCTATCTTCATCAAAAGAAGACTGCCAGAACCAAAACCAGCTACATGGGAGAAACAGAGAAACCAGTCTTGGGGTGTGGGTTTCCCACACCAAGTCCAAGATCTATTTCAGATCAATAATCATGTACAGACAGTTCCTGAATATCGGCCCTTGTGTTGGGCAGAGAAGACATAAAGATAAGCGAGGAAGTCCCCAGTGTTCTGAATTCCTCACCTTCAGGAAGTTCTGTTCCCCAGCAAAGAAACCTGTCTTTAGTTCAATCATGGCCTTTCTCACTTGAAAAGGCCTACAGTGAAAACATTTAATTCTTTAAAGTAACTCATATCAGCCTCCTGCAAACCTCTAACTCTGGTTGTTTTGGCCATTTTCAGTTTGATTTTTAAAAGCTTGCCACATTCACCTGGAACCTGGAAATGAAACAAACCGACCAGCAACGCCTTGTTTGTGCCTTTCACTGAGAGCCCCAGGCCTCTTTTGTCACCATTACACATTTCACAAATGAGAACTTTATTTCCAGTAAAACTCCCAGAACCAACAAGACTTAGACCTTCACTTGAGGTGAAGATGAATGACTGCCAAGATCGCTTTCATCTCCTTCAACTCCTCTTTTAAACAAGGATGGTAATAAATTTCCATTCACTTGGTCGGGAGCTTTGTATATATTAGCTATTTAACTCTCCTCTAAATTAATCCTTAGTACATAGCTGAAGGTCGGAGAAGCTATAATTTGTCTAGGTCCACTCTGCTGCTAAGAAGAGCAACCATGATTTGTACCAGAACCGTCCAACTCTAAAGTCCCTTTGGACTTGCGGACAGCCCGGCTTTCTTGCTAATGCACATGAACAGTGTCTACACAGATATTCACAACCTAGACAGTCAGCCATAATGCTCTTGAAAGCATCACTGATCTTGAACAAGAACAGACACCAAGGCTGTTCTTTGGGTGTTGAGGTGAAGTTATCAGATCCAGCTACTCTCTCTGCCTCAGTCTCCTGTAGGGCACAAGAGTGTCCAATGGCAGCACGGCTGCCCAGAGCTGGGCCACTGCAAGAATCACGTGTGTGCTGTGGCTCACAGCTCTTACATAATCTCATTTGATCTTCCTAACAACTTTGTGAAGGATGTTTTAGCATCTTGTTAAGTATCACTTGCAAACTCCTATTTATTCTTCGTGACTTAAGTAATCACTTTTGCAAAGGCTTCATTTAGCCACGCCATGCCTCTGACAGCATGGGTTGCTCCTTTTCTTCCCAGCATATTCATGAACTTTGAGTCAGACACATGGATTTCATATTCTACCTCTCCCACCTGTCATGCTTGTTGTATGAGCTTGGGAAGGTCACGTTGCTTCTCTGAACTTTACTTTTTCTTTATCTTCATACAATAGGATTTTGTACAACACTTCTCAATGTATGGAGTTGAAATACAGTTTATAAAATATCCTGAACTTGCCTGGCTCAAGATATATTAGTTCTTGCTCCAGTATGAGATAGGGAGCCACTTGAAGCTTGAAACAGTGTTAAGATGTGATCAGAGTTCTTTCTAGAGTTCATTCAACTAGCTGTGGGCCCACTGGCCACTTCCCAAATGCAATCCGATCCCCCAAAAAAGGCATGCTCATAAAATCCTATAATTCCAGGGACGTTTTAGGGTTGAGCAAACAGATAGGCCTTTGACAGTGGTTTGCAAGACTTGCCACCCTGACACAGGGAAGAAATATCACAGCAGGAATTCTGCCATACTTTCTCAAAAGATCACACAGGCTACATAGGAGGCATGTCTATTAATGAAGGTGGAGGAAAAAACATTTCTTTTTATTTTTCCAATGATTAAACATGCATTCATCAGCATGTGCACTCACACCCAAGCCATGCTGCCCAGGTGTATGCAGAGCACAGTGCTCCTGTGGCAGTAGAATAAACACCATGTGGACTGGCAGGTTATCAGACACCTGGGAGGGTCAAAGTTCGAGATAGTCAAAAGCCAGACTGGAGCCAGTGCCAGAAATGAAGCAATGGAGCATCTCTGAGGCTCTGTAAGCACAAAATCACGCCAGCAGGCAGTCCAAGGGCACTCCATGGTATCCCATCCAGCATACGGCCCCAGTTATAGACATAGTCACCAACTGGCAGCCCATGGCCAAATCTGGCCTGCAGAGATGTTCTGTTTGCCCACCCAAGATCTAAAAAAATTTTAATTAGTAGTTAACATTTAATAGCAAGCAGTCTCATATAACATCCAGATTTCCAGCTTCTGAAGTCAGCTGTCACGTGTGTGGCAATGCAGCAATGATGGTGTAGCTACCTTCCATAGATGGAGTACGTGTTCTCCGGGGGCTGTGGGTCTGCATGTCTCCTGGACACTCAGGCTGTGTGTAGGTTACCATCCTCACTGAGCTTGTTCTGTCTATTTCCCTACATCCAGTCACTTCAGTCATTTCTATTAACTAGCTGTGTACACACTTGTCTTTTCTATCGCTGAACTAGAGACTAGAGGAGTTCTCTGTAGAAATAACTTTTGATTCAACAATGTCTTTCTTCCTCAGTAATGGCTGCATGAGACATGAATGTTTAATGGAAGGTGTGCACATGTGTTTATTTGTCTGTGTTAATCTTGACCCAAGCTTGAACCTCTGATCTATGTTTCCCACTGAAGCATTATGTCATGTCACTAGTGCAAGGAAGTTAAATTTTAAATTTTAGAGATAGGGGAAGTGAGGTTCAGATATAGAGGAAGTGAAGTGATTTGCCAAAGGTCACACAGTTATTAAAAGGAACAAGGATCTGAAGCTAAAACCCTTAGCAAGTTTACTGTATGAACACCTACCTGCTTTCCTGTCCAGGTAAAACTGTGTCTTGATAAATTACATGGTCACACATAAAGGGAAAACAGTGGACCCAACTTACACTACTCTATGCATTACTAAGTGGAGTTATCAGTGGAGTTAAAAGTTCTACTTTTATAGGCAATAGTTATCTAAGGTAAAAACAAAACCATCCTCCTTCAGAGACTAACTAGCACACTAATCCCAAAGAGTAAAAGCAGGTGAGAAGGGACTTAAGAGTTCAAGTCCATCAGAGATCTGCTGGTATCACGATTCTTGCTCAAAATGGAGTTAGGCACATACCAGTAACGTGATGGTAAAATGCTGGACCCGCAAGAGAACTTAACTGTCATTACTTCGTGTAATAGATCAGAAGACTAAGACCTACCTCAGTAGGCTTGTAATTGTTCCTCTCCTATCAGTCTTCTGTATTAGCTCAGAGTCTCTTCAGAAAAAGGGTTGGTTCATATGTTCATTTGCATCTCCAGCACACACAATAATTCCTAGCAGTGAGCAGGTGCTCAAAAAATGAGTATTCACCCTGGCATGGTTCTGTAATTCCAGCACTCAGGAGGCTGAAGCAAGAGGATCGCCAAGCAAGAGGGTCAGTTTGGGCTACACACAGTGAGTTCGAGGTCAGCCTGAACAATATAGTGAGACCCTGTCTCAAAACAAGAGTAAAATGAACGCTGAATAAATGTTTAGGAAACAAATCTAAATTCAAAAGACCTGACTCCTCACCAAACACACTCTGTGTCTTGTGAATTTTTTTCCCTTCTGAATTTTAATCTAATATTCTCACATTCCAAATCCTGTTTCCTAATGCAACTCCCCACCCCTAACATGTCACCCCAGTGAATTACTTACGGGGAACCTAACCAGCTTCGCATTTCGGATGGAGAGCGAGGAGAGATAGCCTTTTAGATCCTTACTCTTCCCAGCCTCTTCCACGTAGTGAAACTATCAGAAGGCTGTGGAGCTCTCGGAAGCAAGCTTAGGAGTGACTCGGCTGCCACCCAAGCCTCAACCTGCCCAACCTCGCAAGGCTCAGGCATTGATTTCAGACACCAAGGAGACCTCATCCCTTTGCCAAGATCCTCTTGGGAATCACTGTCCTCAAGAAAGCTGCAAGTCAGAGGGGGATCACAGGCCTCAAGGAAGTAACTCAGATGTGGCTTCGAAAACCAGTTTGGCCACTTAGAATCTACTGTGATTTTCAGCAAGTTGCTTAACTTCTCTGAGCCCCAGTGAAAAGACACCAATCCTCACTGTGAAGAGCTACGAAGATGCAACATCCTATGGCAGTATTAACAAAGGCCCTTTCTCCTCCCTGCCTGTCTTGTACATCTGCTACCCTCTGTTTACAGATGCCAATCAGCCGGCTTAACTGGTTTCCTCAGTAGGTGGCTGGGCTAACTTGGACAGGACCCTGTCATGCAGACAGACACTGTCATTTGCATTGAGCAAGAATGGAGATGTTCCAGAGTACTGCGGATAAGACAACCTCACCCAGGGACCACACTCCCCAGTCCTGGCCGGTCAATGTTCCTTTTGTAAAGTACAGAAACTTTCTTCAAATCTGACAGCTGCCACCTGCACAAATAATTCAGGGATGTAATTTTGTAACTGAATACAAGCCCTGAAAGCTGAAAAGTCTGAAGTCCAAAATAATCCCTCTGACCTTCTGCCTAAATGCTCACTAATCACTTTTTAATTTGTAGTTGATTTCCTCCCTATGTGCTGTCCTTCCAGGTCATGTTTCCATGTTAAAAGTGTCCAGGGAGTGAATGGCACTGCAGAACACCTGGTCCAAGTGCAAGTCCCGCTCCTTTCCCAGATATCAAAGGCTCGAACTGTACCTCCAGGGCCTGTGTCCTGAGAAGCTCAACAGACAGAGTTCAGAGATTCCTGCTTGCCATCTGCATGCTAGTGATGTGCTTAAGAATATATATGTGTATCTCCATCTACAGCTGGAAAGGTATGCTTCCCAGGAAGTTAACAAATTGCTGTTTCATTCTAATCTCCTACTCAAATTTTATTCCTGAAAAAAAAACAGAGAGAAGTAACTTGAAGGAAGTCAGTTCCTAAAACATAGATGCATGTTAATAAGGTAACAAACCGGCAGTTCTAAGACCTTCTTACATCCAGAATGCCCGGTGAAAAGGTTTCTACCGGAATTGTCACCAGGACTGCAGTAAATAGCAATAAATTACAGCCGAACGGATCTAGTGGAGTCGTGCGATGTGAGCCTTTTGCCTACTGAGCACTGGAGTCTGCAGTGGTCTGAGGGGGTCGGCTCTCCTGTCCTCTGGAGGACTGGAGATTTTGCTCCAGTGGAAGCAATGTCTGACATCCACATTATCGCACAAGTGAGTCTGGGAGTGTCTGTTAAGTTCTGTTGCCAACATGATGTTAAAAAGCAAGCGGTCCTCAACAGTCTCTGACAATAACTCACACTTGTGGGTCTCGGTTCTGCTGAGAACCAACCGCCCATGTGGTCAAAGGAACCACTCTCACTTCCGCTGTCAGACTCCCTTCTTCATGTGCAAAATGCAAGGTGGAGGTCTGACCGGGTGTCTCTCAGACTTCTCTAGGGGGATTTTCATCTTTATCCAAGGGGTGTGGAAGATTTTACAAACAAGAAGACTTCGCTCCCAGGACGTCTTTATAACAGATGGGCTCTACCACCTGCCCGAATTCCAGCTGAGGTGACTGAGAACACACAGCTGTCTTCTCAGTTTGTGAGGGGACACTGAGCCAAGATCTCCAGAGTTCACAGATGCTCACAGCAGCTCCAGAAAACAACCCAACTCTGCAGACTTTCAGACAAAAGCTGAATGTCTGCAGCCCCCGCTCTGCCAAATTAGCAGGCATCATGCTACTCTAGGCACCTTAGAGCAGCACCCCTTTCTTCCAACCAGGTGAGCAGCGCCAGCTCTACATCACAAGGGCCAGAGTGGGGGCGCAGCCCTAGAGCAGAACAGGGAATGCCACCAGCTCAGGCCGACTTCGCACAGAACGGGGCCACCACATTCTCCATCTGTAGATGTCTTGGACTGGAGGAGAGGGTGCCTGTCCTCGCAGGTCCTGTGCCACCCTTGGTAGCCCCGGCAGTGCCACCCTTCTCCAGGCAGGACAGGGACAACAAAACACAGGCCAGGCCTTCAGATGCATGGGGGAGAGCTGGCACAGTCAGTGGCTCCTAGGCGGCTGGCTATTGGAAGCCTATTGTTCCAGAGGAAGCTCTTGTTCAGCTGCTGAGAGAAAAGAGTATTTCCTGGGATATGTCTTCAGCGGTTCTGGAAGCCAGGCCCTTATGGAGCAGCGAGGAGCTGGCTTCCCTTAGAGGGACAGTGTGTCTAGATTCCTTCTTCCAAATCAAACGTCTCACAGCGTATGAATCAGGCGGGGGTGAGAGGGTGGGGAAGTGGGTGTGGGGGTACCAGGCCTTCTCCCCTCGGCTTCCCCCCATGGTCTGCCCACCTGACCTCTAACTGCAGTACGTGACAAAGCCCTAGTGTTTTCTCTGCCCATCCTTCTCCTCCCTCCAACACATTCCCCTGCAGGCACACACACATTTTTTTTAAAGGGCAAAATGCCAAATAACATTATTCCCCTTCACTATGGCATTGCCATGAGAGCTCCCTGGTATGTGTGCCTAAGAAATGGAAGATTTTCATGGAAATCTCAACCTCCAACTATAGCTCCTCCCTTCAAGGGGAGGATCCCCAAGTAGAACCTAACTGGAGGGACAAGAGGGAAGAGCAAGACTGGACTGCTTGAAGACAGACAATTTGAGGCCCCTGCAATCATGTGCAAAGCCACGTTCTCCAGCTCCTCGAAGCCCTGTGCATGATGCCACATTCTGTCATGCCTAACCCTCAGCACAGGGACTGCACCATGTCATGTGAGGGGGAGAGGGAGAGCTCATAGTATATACATGATACCCACAGGCACAGTGTGTGATGCGGCTCACCGAAAATGTTAGCCAATATCAATCAACTGAACATTCAGAGAAATCAGAATAGTTTTCCAGGTTTGGTTTGGTTTTGAGGTCGGGTGAAATCAGCAGGCAAGCCCCTCCCACTTCTGCCAAGTCACAGCAGTGTGACCACAGACTACTGAATTCTTGGAACCTTGGGTTCTTCATCTGCAAAATAGGTCCTCTGGTTTTGAGAGGCTCTCGTGGGGATTTCTGGGGATACGTGTTAAACATCCTATCACACAATAGGTGTGGGCTAATGTTTCCTTCTTCCCTTTCCCTCACAGCACAAGGGAAAAGGGAGCGATTCCGAGGAAGAGCCCAGTAACCGTGAGAAGTAATCTGTCAGGCTCCAAGGACCGCCAAACGCAGGCTGCCTATGTGGGCTGCAGTGCATCCATCTAGATGACAAAAAGGGTCTTGGGGAATTAATTATTCAGTAAACTTGCCCTTCACAAATCCCATCTAAAGGAATGGTTTGATGCTTTTCAGTACACCAGCTATACAAAACCCTGAAAGACCAGTACACTTCAAAAGCCTCACAAAAACCCAGGCCTGGTTTGGCAAGAGTTCCTCAGCCACTGGGTTTTCTGTGTGTGGTTTATAATAACATGCAAACCTGATGCCAAGTCCTAATCTATTAAGGGACTGCCAATTAGCAGGAGGCTGGGACCTGTAGGTTTGAGAACTGGGCAGCAGGGCTAATTAGGCTTGCAAATTATTTCTCTCCATCGCCCCCCACAACCCGATGCAAGGTATACTGACCAATTGTCCTGGGTAGGGTCCCGTGCACACTGTTTTGTGTTTGTTTGTGTTAAGATTTCAGATCTGAATGTTACTGCCTATTTTCAGGTCTGCCGAAAAGGGTAAAACAGGGGACTCAATAAGGTGGTTCTCTGGTCAGTGATTCTCAGATCCAGCCAATCATTTCAAGGGCACTTTTAAAAAATGTTTCCAGGCCCCATTCAGGCCTACTCAAACACCTGATCAGAATTTTCAGGAATGAGGACCTGAGAATTTTTTTCTTCAGTGCAATCAAATTCTGGGCCTTGCACATGCTAGAAAAGTATTCTGCTACCACTGACATACACTTCTAGCCCCACCCCCCTCATTTTTTTCCCCAGTACTGAAGATTGAACCCAGGGCCTCGGCACTGACCTATGTTCCCAGACCTTTTTAAAAGAAATATTGAGACAGGTTCTCACTAAGTTTCTAAGTTCCCCTGGTTGGATTCAAACTTGTGATCCTCCTGTCTCAGCCTTTCAGAGTGCTGGGATTGCAGGTGCATGCCACCATGCCCAGCTTAGAATTATTTTTAGGAAGACATTCAGGTGATTCTACCTTAAGATGATTTGGAAACCACTACTCTGAGAAGCAAAAACTTCATTCTTGAACGGAAAGGGTAGTTTAAAAATTGATATAACATATATATCAGGTAATTGACATACTCATCCATTAAATAAATAGAATTTAAAAACTACACTGAATATCAAGTGTTTAATAAGCACCTATTGTGTGCTATGGACAGAAAATACTAAGATGAGTGCACCCTGGGGGGCTCACTCCAGGAGATGTGAGCCACAGCCTCAGGAGAAACCTGCAGGAGGCTGGCCAGGGCTCTGACTTGCAGCTCTCCCCACCCTCTCTCTGCTCCCTAGTTGTGAACTAAGCTTTCTAATCTCTGCCAGATCAGCTCAAGAAAGAAACAGGATGATTTTAGATGCCAGACTTCAGAGCCTCTCAGAAGAGGAGGAAACCGGTGCCTGAGCAGTGCCCGAGTTACAGACATGACAAGGTGGCCGTGTAACCCAGGGGCCACTGAGCAGCAGGAAGGGCCTCCTTGGGGCTAGGAGCCCAATGTCAGGTGTTTTAGTGACTTGCAAACACCCCTTTCTCTTCACTGATCCCCTTTATCTGGTGAAGAGAGGAGACTGGACTAGGCGGTCACAGCCCACAGCAAGTTCAGTGCGAACATCTCACCCTGAAGCCCTGGTCCAAGTTCACTGTCGAATTTCACCCGGGGGGTTGGACAGCCCAAGAGAACTGGTTATCCAGAATAAAAGAAACGCTGGCTTCAGTGATCTTTAATCAGTTCTAAAATTTTTTTTTGCATGTGCAGTTTTCAAACAAGATTGATTTCCCAGCTGGCAGGGCCAATGATTAACATTTATCTTCCTACATTGCTAGATACTCAGCAGGCACTCAAAACACAAACATGGCAAAGAAGGGAGTGGCCCTGCAGGCTATGTTTGGGAAGGACATTCTGGTGGCCCTGCAGCTCCTGCTAACTGAGGTGTGACCAGCCGCATTCCCCAGGAACAGCCTCCTGCATTCTTCAGACACAGGTCCCCATTCGCCCTGAATAAGATACATTAAGGCCTCTCCCAGCCATGACGCCACACCAGGTCCTGGACTGCACTACTCAAATAAACACCGCCGGCTTTTCAGGAGTGGCCTGGGCTGACTGCAAAGTCTCCCGCCACAGGCTCCCTGGGTCACCGTAATGCACCATTCCCCAGTGCACCACCTGGAGGTCTAGATTAGAAGCCTGTGAAGAGGTGGTAGTCCATCTGTTGGCAACTGAGATACAGAGGCAAACAGTGACACGTTTACCTCTGGGCCTGAGGATTTTGGAATCAGACACACCTGGGTCCTAGTCTCCGCCTTACATGATCACTTAACCTCTCACGGTGTTGGTGTCCGGGAAGAGTAAGAGTGTATAAAGATGTTTTTGTACAATGCCTGGCACAGGAAAAAGCTCAGAAACTTACTTTTGTAACTGTGGAATGCTATGCCCCCTCTAAGAAGGAAAGAGACAAGTGCTGTCTCAGCCCACAAAGAAATCCATTCTTTATTTCACAAATAGATACTGAGGGTGTATTATGAACGTCCACAAGCCTTTGGCTTTTTAAATAAAACTTGAATGAGTGATTGAAAATAGAAGTATCAGAAATAGCACAGAAATAGGGCCTGATGCTTCAACCTGCCTTTGTAGCCCTGTGGCCTTTGAGCAAGCTGCTCACCT
Organism: Heterocephalus glaber; assembly: GCF_000247695.1. Next base: position 3,573,370 of record NW_004624862.1, on the reverse strand, counting down.
CCAGCCACCTGTAGATCAAGGCTAGTACAACCAGTCTTGAAGGGTTAGAAACAGTATTACGTATAAAGAAACAGTAACTACGTATAAAGTGCACACACTTCTTGGAAACTGGTGCTGTTGTTTGTGAAACGGTTGCATTGCTACAAAATGTATTAGAACCGAGAACGATATGTAGGATCTCTCTTTGTCCCACTATGAGAGATATACAGAACCCTTAAAAGAGTCAGGATCAACAGTATATGCAGAACTGTTGAGCTAAAGTCTGTTCAGTGTTCGGTTATTCCCAGCCAAAGCAAAATGGGGATTTCTTAGCAGGTCAGGCTGGTTTGAATGGAATGTCCTTTTGGAACTTCCCTGGTTCACTTCAAACTGATAAGTCTCCATCTCTGTCCCTTGATGAATTAGTTCATTCTATCTTCATTCATTTTTTTTCCAATAAATGTTTACTAAGCACCTACAAGGAACAAAGCACTGATTCAAGAGCAATGAGGGGGATATGCATCAGAATATGCACCACAGTTTAAACCCTCCATGTTTTATTCATGTGAGGAAATTAAGAGAAGAATTGGTGATTTGCCCAAAGGTATTCAATGGAAAAGGCACACGGGTAGCCATGCACTGCACAACTCCAGGGGGCGCCACTCAGAGGCTTCTGGTTCATCTAGGGCTAAAACTTGTGCTCCTCCCTAACAGAGCAGGCTAAGCAGGATGGTCTAACACCTTCTACCCAGCAGCTGCCCAGGGGCTGTCTGGCTACGTTTGCTGTTACAGTTCCTTGATTCCATCCTTCCCTGGGGCTGTAGAGGAGAGGGTGTTGCCTATACACACTACACCTCAGTCACTGGCAGGGGAAGGAAACCAACAACTAGAAGAAATACTCTCCCCCTCAAAAAGATGGAGAGATTGAAAAATTAATGACCAATATCTAATATTGAGTAATTTCACTATGGAGTGTGATCTATTACCTGGGAATTGTTGGAATAAAATGGCCTGTATTCCCGGAACATTAAAATAAGAAGAGAACAATCTGTACCAACAGACTGAAAAAATGCTTTACAGAAATAGAAAGTTTCAGGTAAGCCTAGTATGCCATACTTAATCTGGTTTTTATTTTTTTAATCTGGTTTTTAAATAAATCTACATAATAATGATATATGTAGAGTTCAAGTGGTTAAAGTCAGTTAAATTGAGCAGTTAATGACCACCAACCATTGTCCCAAACTAACTGAATCTCAAGCTACTGGTTGTGAGCCTCAATTTTCCCACATATAAATGGGGTAGGGGAGTTATGGGTTGAATTGCATCTCAGGACCCCTAATTCATATGTTGAAGTCCTGACTCCCATAGCTCAGAGTATGCACTTATTTGGAGATGGGGTCTTACGGAGACAATTGGGTTAAACTGGCATCATTAGGGTGAGTCCTACTTGATTATGACTGGTGTCTGCATAAATGGGAAGGGTGGACACGGGCACAAGCATACATAAGGGGGTGCAGGGGGAGGACCTCACATGGACATGGACACAGCACCCACAAGCCCAGGCCAGAAGCCTGGAACAAAAAGTTCCCTCCCTCCCAGCCTTCAGAGGGAGTCACTTGGCTTGGCTTGGAATGTCTACCCTCTGGGCTGTGAGAAGACACCTTTCTGCCACATGGGCAGCCTCATTTGCCCTGTGCTTCAGCAGCCCTAGCTATGGAACCCAGAGGGCAACAGGATCTACTCCAGAGCCTGGGTATGGGAGAGTTCAGGGAGGGAAAGCAACATGCAGTGAAAAAGAGATGTGTGTATGATGGAAGGCAATGCCCAATTCTAAGTGATGTTAAAGGGTTATCTGGTCAGGTAAGGGGAATTTTAATAATGGAGGCTATTAGCAACTTTTTAAAAAGCATACATACATATTTTAAAGGAAATAAAATAAAAATGACTAAAAGGAAATATGCCAACATGGAACAGTATTCACATTAAGTGGTAGATTATGGGGATTTCCCCCATCTTTCCTAAATCCTGGGAATGAAAAACAAATTTGTCTTTCATAAAAAAGGGCTAAAAAATATATGGTAGTATCAAAACTGACTTGGGTTTTTCAGACTTCATTGAATAACTTCTATGTATGTGGCCTTGTGCTAGTGCCAGAAATACAGGAAAAGGATGAGGTCCCTGCCTCAGATTTCAATGTCAAGCTCCTCTATAAACCTGTACTTATCATGTGTGCCTCTCCAAAAAGGCATAGAACTATAGCACTTTCTCCAAACTTTACCACACAAATACTTTAATTCAAAAAGAGAGAGAAAGGTTGTATGTATAGCCTATAAACACACCAGAAGGTTTTTTTAATAAATGTTGTTCGATAACCAATTAGCCATTGTAGCTTCCCTGATGAGGTACAGTTGTCCAAACAGGAGACAGAGCTATCCCTACATCTCATGACATCCGACTCATGTCAGGCCATGGGTCTACAGAATCAAGGTCCCGGTGCCTCTGAATTCAGGTGATTTAATTTGCTGGTCACTGGGTGGTGCACACTGGGGCGTAGAGCTAATAATGTATGAGATCACTCATTTAGGAAAAGTTGTTCCTTCTTGCTTTACATCTCTGAGCCCCATCTGTTCAAAGGCATCAGTTTTCAAGGCCCAAAGCCTCTACTGCTCCTCTTTGGTGACAGTATGAGTTGACACAGAAGCTCCCAAAGTCCTGTTTGCTGTCAGTGGTTCTGCTACATACGCCCTTTTCCATCTTCTCTATGGTTTGTCTCCCTCTCACCCTACCAAGCAATTCACAAGAAGTGGGTCTTTTCTGGTCATGGAAGACTTTGCTTAATTAGTCAAGTTTAGGTATATAAAAAATGAAGAGCAGAAAAAACAAAGAGTGGAATCCCTCAGAATTTAAATTGTTTTCTCTCCCTTGAGTTATATAATTTGAGTCTTCCTCCAGGATGACTGCCCTTAGCTTGCTGTTCCTGCTGGACCCTTCTGTCAGTTTGCTGCTGTTCAGACCACCTGTGAAGATGACTGCATGATGGCCATGAGGGTGATGAACCAGTAGGAGCAATGGAGGGAGGCGGGTCATGTGTGTGGATGCCTGGGAAGTGCTGATCCAGATAAGCCAGCTCCTGCACTTCCAGTTCCCAGCTTTCGGTCACCTGGACTTGGAGCTCCTTGGTAGGAAATTTATCTTTTGACTCTACAGTAGCTACAGCAATTTAGCACCCACCAGGTGATCAGTACTTGTTGCAGGATGAAGAGGGTAGATGGATACATTTGATTACTGTAGCTGCTTTGGATCTTGTAAGAAAACCACTGGTGCCAAGTGTGGTGTTACAGACCTGTAATCCACACTGGGGAGACTGAGGCAGGAAGATCGCCATGAGTTTGAGGCCAGCCCGGGCTACATAGTGAGTTCAAGGGCAGCCTGAACTACAGAGCAAGACCTTGTTTCAAAAACAAAACAAACCAAAACCAAACCAAACCACTGGTCTTCAAGTCAGACATCCTTCCTAGAAAGGTAATGTCTACCTATCTTCCTGGATCATTTCCCTTTTCTGCACAAAGACATACAACGTTGTCAAGCCCATATTCTATAGGCAGCCTGATGAGGCTGACAGAGGAAAGATAAGAGCTTCAGAAACCAACTTGAGGGTTTCGACACATAACCCCTCAAATGTACAGGGAAACTTTATACTTCCTCCATCAATCGTACAAACCCCTCTTCTCCTTGGCAAGTCCCAGGGCGCTTTTCCAATCCCACATTGCTCTGTGCTGAAGCCAAAGCCGGTTTCCTGCCTCAAAAGGCCCTTTGTTTGGGTCCTCTTTCCCAATCAGCATATCCTGAGCTTGAACCCCTCGCTTTTGAGAACTCCAGTGCCTTGGCAGCAGAAGACTTTGCCAGCAGGTTTGTGGTCCTTAACAGCTTTCCCAAGCCTCAATGTGAGGGCATGTCTATAGCTAAGAAACTCTTCATGGGAGGGAAGGCAGAGAGTATTATTTTAAGAATTGCAAAAACAACTTCAGATTGAATCTTTAGTCTTTAATTGCTACCAGCAGACTAAGCATTTCTTGTTCTCTTGTATTTAATTAAGATGATAGTTTTAATCAACTTTAAATGATATTAGTTAATATGGTCTGCTCAGTCTCCCTGGCAGGTTTTGCCTCAGAACACTGGAATGCATTAAAGACAAATTTCCAACATGTTCCCTCCCGATCGGAAAGCACCTTCAGCAAGTCCAGATGGAAAGGTAGCTACATCCGTGCAGCTGCCACACAATTTTCTGGAAGGACTCCAGAGTCACTTTTCCAAGATCCGATAAACCGTGTCTAATACATACTTTGTACACTGCACATGCTTACGTCTGGGTAGCACTCTTTTATGTACTTATGTGTCCAAAGCTCGCCGACTACTTATGCCACATAATGGTTTCCAAACCCTTAGGGGTGAGGCTGCAATCATGTCAAAGAGACTACTGTCTGCTTGGCCCCTTTCATTCTGCAGCCACCTGTAAAGCAGAAAGTACAGATGCACAAACAAATTCCAAAAAGTCACAACACTTGACTGGCCTCAGACTGTAAAATACCAAATCATAGGGTGAAGATTTGAACCCAGAACCATCTGACTCTAAGACACTTTTCTCCTTTGTGGTACACTGCCTCTTAGAGTTTAAAACTTCCCAAGTGGATGATGTGGAGGGGATTTATGGTGGGGAATCCCATGGGTTCTTCTGGGTGGCGCTGACAGCATTCAGCAATTCAACACAGTCAAGACTTCCCCCAAGGCAGGTCTTAAAGATGTGCAATTCAGCTGCCCCTTATTCAGGTGTGGAAATCTAGACCAACAGAGTTCAAGTCACTAAGGAGCACCAGAACTCGAATAGCTTGCGATCAGGAGGTGAAGGCACTGTGTTGGAGGAGTGCGTGGGTAGGAAGAACAGAACCAACTTTCAGTATGGATTTTCTTCCTATAGACAGAGATGGCCAAACAACAAAAGCCAGAATGCAGATTTCTATGTTGTTTCCAGGAAGCAATGAGACCAGTGCAGAAGGTGGGCGTCCATGAGGACACCCATGCACCCAAAGGAGGCTGGCGAGAGCTGCTGACTCGTAGGAGTAGATGTGTCTGGAGAGCGGAATGCAAAGGGATGGAGAGCTAGGATCACTCCCTCTTCAAATAATCTTATTTGGGCAATGTTTTCTTACAATAATATATTACTATGCTTGGCAAGGAATGTTAAGGTTTAAAAAGCTCTGAAGACTCCTGACACATGGGGCCAACATCTGACTTACAGAATAACCAACTCTGTAGTGTAAGTGGATGCTTTAAACTGTTTTTTCTGGATTTGAAGTTGAATCTGTACAATACAAGGGTTCATTTCCTTTGGATCCCACCCATGTTTTAAGACAATTAGTTTCATTGAGCCTGGTTTTCCCACCTATAAAATAAGGGTAGAGAGGGAAGAATTCTTGGTGCTTGGACCCTCCGCCTCCTGCATTCTCAGATTATTCTAAAGGACAATCAGGGGCAGAGGGACCACTCCACTCAAGCCTTTTCATCGGTGAGGCCCCCTTCGTGACAAGGGCAAGCTCCTAATTTACCTGTTCAGGTGATGTTGATGCTACTGCCTTTGAAGCTTTCCTCCATCGCCCCACCTGGCATAGGGTTAATCCCGCCCTCAACTCTGCTACTTCCGTACAGGGTACACCTTGTATTTCTACAACTGCCCTACATCTTACTCCAGGAGACTCAGGGCAAGGACCACATTCCACTCCTTGTTGGTCTCAACCCCCAGCACAGTTGTCAGAACATCAAAGGTACTCAGTTCATGGACGTCGAAATGGCTCACTACCACTTACTCACTTGTTCTGGTACTTCATTTTCCTACAGTACTTGGGACTGAACCCTGGGTCTTCACATTGACTTACATCCCCAGACCTTTATTTTGCTCTTAATTTTGAGACAAGGTCTTGTTAAGTCACTAAGTTGCCCAGGCTGGGTTTGAACTTTCGATTCTCCAGTCTCAGCCTCAGAGTGCTAGGATTACAGACAGGTGTGCCACCATGCCTGGCTCAGGTACTTTTAATTATAAATTGATTAATAATATTATCACTAATAATTATTCACTAACACTATAGCCAAACAAATGATGCTGGGATAAAATTATAGAAAGGCTGATTTTACATCCATGCCTTTTGAACAACTAGATCTGCCTGCAAGGAATAAACTCACTCTCGCTGGAAGCATTAAGCAGAGTTTTTATATTAGCTAGAAAAAGATGGTTTGGAGGGGTTGTGCCCTTGAATGGGGCGGAGGTGGTTAAAGGTTCGTGACACCTTAGTTTCCATTCAAGAAACACAGGTCTGAGATTAATTTCTAACACTTAAGATCTTATGCCTCAATGTTACCTCTTGTAGATCTGGAGTGATGTACCCATTCCACGAGGGTATCGTGAAGATTAAATAAAACACATGGCCCTTGGGAACACAGTTGATGCTCACAGTTTTTGGTCTTATTCTCTTCTGAGTCAGACACTTTGGTGTTCTAGTCTCAGAACTGTGTGGGGCAAGTTTGATCCAAATAAATATCTAAAAAGGCAAACATAATAAAGGACCATACCACAGCATCATTATTAAAGGGCTTTCCAACAGGGTAAAACAATAAACCAAACACTTCTGAGGCGCTACAAATGAGAACATGTAGAGTGTGACAATGTACTCCAACAGAAAAGGCTGAGGACAGAATCGCCTCCCTCCTGCTACTATGAACCTCACAGTATTTTAAGGGACAGATCACGGAAGGATCACCCAGCTAGGCAAGACAATTCTCATGCAGGAAGATGTGACTGTCACATTTCCTAGCCAGGGAAAGTTACCTGACCCGCGGGGCCCAGTAAATTACCAATAGTTAGGGTGGAAACCCAGATGCCATGTCCCCCAGCTTGACTATCTTCCCTCTATTGGGAGTTTTCCTGGTCTGGGGCTTTAGCTCAGTGGTAGAGTGCCTGTCTGGCACGTGTGAGTCCACTCGTAGTTTCTTCTCCTGGTTTCCAAGGCAAGACTAAGATGCGAAAAACCAGCCCTAACTTTGAGGGCAGGTCAAACTTTTTAAAAATAGAAGCCATTGTGATTAGCACAGATTCAGTTTGTTACCAAGTTCAAAACACCATACAAATGCACAACTGAATTTAAAATATCTAGCTGCTCTCAAGTTAGTTGCATACACCCAATTTTCTCAGGTTCATTAATACTTTATTATGGGCTGTTACAAACTCTCGCTAGAGAAGGTTTTTTCCATTTCATCATACTGATTTACAGGAAGTGGACACTAAGCAACCACTATTTAGCCTTATAATTATGCTTAATAATAATTCAGTTATTTATAGAAAGAAGAAATCTTGCACCAATGGCTACTCAAAATTGTGGGATTACAAGCAATAAATATTTTATTTTAGTCCTTGCTTTTCATCTATTCTCTCTAAAACACCTTCTTATTTACATATTTTTTTCAATTAAAATTTTTGGGCAACTACTAGCAAAAAGAACTGTACCAACTGTAATACAAAACCCAAATGGTTCCATGACAAAAGTCAGTACAATGGGGTATAGAGCACATGGCAGAACTAATTTAGCCCTGGGGAAATGGGAAAGAGGGCAGGTGGCACTTACAGCAACTGGCAGAAGTGGGGCAACACAGGGGCTGGGGATGTATGTGGTTCAGCGGTAGAGCACCTGCCAGCCAGGAATGAGGTCCTGGGCTCAGGCCCCAGCACAGAAGGAAGAAAACACATTGAGCAGCACATACCAAGCACGGGAAGAATGACAAGATGGGAATGGCCACCAGGCAAGGGTGTGGAATTGGGGTGGAACAGGATGGAAGGAAGGGGGAGCCAAAAGGGTAGAGGATACAAAGGTGGGCTGGCGGCAGATTCTGAAGGGTCTCAAATCCAACCGGAAATGAACTGTGTAGTGAACGAGGGGTCATAAAAGTTCTGTTCTGAAGAGAAGGGCTTACGGGCTCAGAACTGCAGTTTTACAAAATGCCTATTTACTGCAGACGGGATTTACTCTGTATAGGGGAAGAGAGATTATCACTCTAGTTAATCTGTAAAGAAATGCACAGGTATGGGTGAAGAACTGCATGGGCACACTGGAGAAGAAATAAGGGAGGGTGAATCAGAGAGCAAATTCCAAAGACAAAAATAAACAAATAATAAATAAATAAAAACATGCATTGTATAAATGCAGTTTACAGTTGCAAATATCTTCCTATCATGGATGAGAGCAAACCCTCTGGCCTCCTCAGCTCTGGGCTGCAGGCAGGGAAATCACCACCCCTTTTATCGCCCATGAAGTGCAGCAAGTTGTCCAGAGACACCCAGCTAATGCAGCAGAGCTGGGGCCTCCACCCAAATCCACAGCAAGCAGCCTCTTAGAGGATGTATTTGTCATTTCATTTGACTGTTGTCTCAAGACACCTGGCTGTGTTTCCTTCCCAGCCAGCATCTGTGTGTCTATCCTACCATCTTCCTGCTTGCTTCTGGAGGGCACAATCCACCTCCCTCCTTTACATCTCTGCAGCATTTTGAATTTATCTCAATCACACTGAAGGAGAGATAAGATAGACAGCAGACTCTCAGGGATGTTCTCTGGGGCTTTCGGACAACAGAGAAAGGTCGGCGGCTGGGGATCCCCTTTCCCAGTGTCCTGGGGAGCATTTCCTATTCATCCAGGAAGAGCCTAGCTAGGATCCCTACAGTCCCCTTCACCAGCAGCTTCGCGGCTCTGCATTCTAAGTGGAAAGGGTCTGTACAAAGCGGCCCGCTCTAAGTCCTATTTAACTTTTCCATGGGTCTGTGTTTGTCAAAGCTTCATGCCAACTCTGTCAGAAAAAGAAATGCCACAAAACTTCTTTTAAGAGAGAGGAAAAAGGCCTACTTTATGCACTCGGCCTCACGCTAATCACACCACCATTGAAACCCCAGCTGAATAGGAGCCCCACAATGGCCTGGGAAACACACAGGGCTTTTCCAAAGTGCCAGCTCCCTCACTCGGAACTGTTTCATTCCCCTGGCTTTTTAACTCCTTGGGAGAAGACTGATGAAAATTAGCAGTACAATCTGAAGTTGCTATTTCTGTGCAGAAAGAAAAATCCTGTTTCTGGATGAGCAGGCAACATGTGCTCCCGACCTTTGCTTGTAAGGCTCCAGCTGACCCATGTGCAATAAAGTGGACGCAGGATTCGTAGGCAGCTCAAAGCATTTTCTAGAAAAGCACTTTCCCTGGAACCTTAGTAAAGGGTCTCTGCAAGAAATTAACTCGTTGAATTATTAATGCCATGTGTCACCACCCACCAGTGAGAGTTGAGATTGGCATTGCTGACCAGCTCCAGAGACAAGTGAAATGAACTCCAACCTTCTCTTTCACAGGTTGTTGTGAAATTCAAGTAAGTTAATAATGCATGAAATGCCTTAGCTCTCTCCCTGCCATATAATTAATATTCAGTGAAGTCTGCCCTTCCCTTTCAACCCAAAGGGCTAACCCCTATCCTCTGAGAATTTATGAAGAGACAGGAAATACTGAAATGGACAAAAAGGCTTTAAACTTCATCAAGCTTAAATACTTTGCGAGGCCTGATAACTTCATTTTAGAACATTCCGGCTTGCTGGTTTCAGTGAAAAATTCAAACCCAATCATAACTCTTGGAGGAAAGTACACAGAGGTTGGTTGGTTCCTATTCAAGAGAGCCACCATTTTCCATCCTGAGGCCATCGCCCTCTTTGAACAGCGACTGCAGCCACTGCTGTCATCTGTAACACCAGTTTGAGGAATATAACCTCTTCACGGTTGCGAGTGGGGTTGGTTTTCTGAGGCAGGATCTAGTTACATATTCATCCAGGCTGACCTTGAACTCACTCTGTAGCCCAGCCTAGCCTTGAACTTGCTTCTATCCTCCTGCTGCAGCCTCCTAAGGGCCCAGGGTTGTAAGAGTTGAAGACTCCTGAGTGTGCCTGACTACAGTGTGTTCAGTGTTCAAAACTGTTCACTTCCAAGCCTTTTTCCAGTTGATTTCCAGCTGGTTGCGGTGGTTTCAGTGTTTTGTTTGCTTTTGGGACTGAGGAGAGCTACAGTGAGAAAAATCAATTGAAGCAAGAAAGAATATTCAAATTCAAATTCTCAGATGCGCACATTATCATGTGGTAGAGCTGTTCAGGGAGAGAGATTACTAATAGTAATAACTTCTTAGATTGCACAGCTGGGTCAGGCACAGCTGCAAACATCCAGTTTTAGGCAAGATCATAATTGAAGGTTCCTCAACTCCATCAGTGGCCTCAGGAAAATTAAACCTAAAAATCACAACAGCTTACTTTCCCCTGAGATTAAAAGCCCTGTACTTTGAATGCTTTGACTCAGGAAGTATATTTTAATTTCCCAGCCAGTTCCAGGGAGCCCTGTGTTGCTACAATGCCTGGAGCACAGACCTCTCAAAGCGATCCCACAAAAGGTGAGGGGAACCACCCTGCCTCCTGCCGTGCCAGTGGCACGTGCTCTAAACAGACTTCAATGAGAAGCCTGCTAAACAAAAGACACCTTTGGAAATATGCTAACCATCCCAGTTCTCTGCAAGTTCCTCCTTCAGAGCACAGTATGTGCCCCTGTTTCAAAAGGGGCCATGGGTTTCATCAAAACAGCCATCGGTGCCAAAGTGACAGCAAATGCAGAGAGGAGAACTGATGTACGAGGCCGCTGCTCCCTAGAAACCTATGGCGGCCAAATGACCCAGAGAGCTACTCTGGGCAAGTATCTAATGAAATCTGCTATGTGGCTAAGAAGCATTTCTGCCACTTCCTGCCAGTGGTTGCAAACTCTACAACAATGCGGGTCGTTTGTGGGGAAGAGCCTACCGGTGCAAGTTCTATTTAGTGCATTTTAATAAATGAGCTGCATCCACAGCCACTAACCAGAGAAGGGCAAAGCTTCCCAATGTGACCCAGGGTTTACCCCAAACCACACACTAGCGTACAGAAAGGGTCGCTGAGAGTGACCCATCGCTCTGCTGCCTGGTGGAAGTAACAAAAGTCCTCCTTCAAGGGCCTCCTCCCCTTAGGAAGCCTTCCCCAGGGACTCCCGGACCCAGTGGGCTTCCTGTGCTATCAATTCACAGAGCTTCAGCTCCATCCTAGGGGAAGAGCCCCCGCTGTCCCTTCTTGCCTCTCTGGGACACCTGGAAAGCACCTCTACTTGCAAGGTAAACTCTACTTTAAATCATTTCTCCTCTCCTGTTGATTAAAGCATAGAAAGTATCAATTGCATCTTCCGGTCAGCCAGAAGTAAGGAGCAAGCCCAGAGAGAATGGCCAAGTACCATTCCACTGGAAAACACAGAATGCTGTCACTTTGACCAGTCCGGGTAGAGCCCAATGCTTTGAGTTAGTCTTCCAAACTAACTTTAGTCTTTCATCATTAGTAAAATATGGTGGACATGAGATATTTCTGAAGTACTGAAAATCGTATAGGGTGTCCCAAGACTGCCCTGGCAGATTGAGCTTCAAGGGCCTGGAGGACCCAGGTTAGGAGTCCCAAATCTAACACACTTGGAGGAACTTTTCCCATACTGCTGATGGGAGGTTCGAGGGAAAGCCCGGGCTTCAGAAACAGACAGCACAAGCAGAAGCCAGGCGCCTGAGCCCCGTTCTCCAACTTAACTGCGGCAGCCTGTGTGACCTCTCTGAACCTCAGCTCTGTAAAATGGAGATTATCAGTAGTCCATTCACAAGTCATGGGCTCTTTGGAGGACTGGACAAGAGAATGCTCGTACAGTGCTCAACCTGGTGAGAGGTACATGGCTAGCATTCAGTGAATGAAAGCAGCTGTCATTATTTAGCCTGGCCTGGGTCTGAGTCCCAGCCCCCATTCATGTCAGCTGTGAGAACTTGGGCTAGTCATTTACCTTCTCTGAACAGCAAAAGCAAATTACTACAATTTTCCTTACTCTGCTAGTGGAAAAGTTGAGTGAGATATCACATAAAGCGTCTGACAATAAAGGTGAACACCTTTCCTCACGGTCTTGGAACATTTGTGGTTTAATATTTCACATACTTCTAGCTTGATGCTTCAGTTCCTAAAGCTTTGTGCTATGTTTTTATACTCCTGGCATCCAGCACAAGAGTTTAAAAGATACTCAACAAATCTGAACTTCTGAGATGATAATCATGTGGCAAGAACTGAATAGACAGATTTCTTCTATTGGCGCTTAAATTCTCCTATGGCAGACCTTAGGAATATAAAAGATTTAATATTTGCACTTGCTAGTGTCCAAGGTGCTTTGAGGTACCGTTTGTTCTTTTTGCTGAGACAAGAGTCTGCCTGTCGCCCGTGGCTCTGTAGACGTGAAACTTGGTGGGTGAGAAGGGCCAGCTGACCACCCAGCTCAGACAACTTATTGTTTCTTGCACCCTTATCTTAAGCCCAGGGACACTACTAAATTCATTAAAAATGTTGTTTCTTTGTGGAAAATGTCTTTAAGGACAAAGTGACACCGTAGTAGTGGTTTCATGAATATATTAATTCCTAAGATCTTTGGTAAAATTTTAGTATTTGTTTCTTACATATTTTAATTAATCTGAAGATATTTCTAAAATGGTACAGCCACTATGGAAGTTTGACAGTTCCTCAAAAAGTTAAGCATAGAATTATCTTCTCACCCAGCAACTCCACCTCTAAATACATAGGACCAAGAGAACTGCAAACATATATACATGAATGTTCACAGCAGAACTACTTATAATACCCCAATATTGGAAATAACCAAATGCCCATTAAGTGATAAATGTATGATTATAAACATCCAAATGGAATATTACTTGGCAATAAAAAGAAATGAAGTACTTATACATGATACAATATGGATGAACCTTAAATCCATTATGGCAAGTCGGAGAAGCAATCACCGAAGAGCACAGATCATGATTACCTGTGTATGAAATGCCCAGGACAGACAAATCTACAGGGAAAGGCGATTAGTGGCTGCCATGGGATGGGAGGCAGTAGAGGGGAAGGGGAGTGATTGCTAATGAGTGTAGTGATAAAAATATTCTAAAATTGATTGTGGCAATAGTTACCCAATTCTGAGGATACACTAAAAAGCAGTGAACTGTATACTTTAAATAAATGGATTGTTAGACATCTGACTTATATCTCAATAATAAATACCATTACAACTTTCCCCCAAACCCTCTCTCTAGACCAAGAGGGATTCTAGCCCACTTATTTTACAGGGCATTTGGAAAATTTAAAAATTCCAGAGCAAAACGGAGATAATGAATAGCCTCATCATTACAATAAGGGGAGACCCATAAAGAAGCATGTGCAAATCTTATCTCCCGGGTTTCCTAAATCCTCTATAAACACCCCATTACAGTGTTTGTAGAGGGGTGACCTCACTATTCCCAGGCCCCCACCAGGACCAGGAAGTACCTTTGGTGTCTTTCCCACACATCCTGTCCTCTCTGGCCCCAGGGCCCTAGATTCCTCCTCACCTGCCTTTCTCCACCTTCCCTGCCCTCAAATCCAGTGATCTCCTCCAAACCTACATCAGATTAGATCAATGCCCCCTTCAAAACTTCTTTAAAATGTGTTAATTCCAAAATCTGTAGAATTCTTGTAATTTTTCCTTATAAATTTTAACAAAACTTACCCATAGTTTTAGGATACTGAAGTCGCCACAATAAAAAGTGTAGCAATTCCTCAAAACAGTAAACGTGGAGTTACCATAGGCCCAGCAATTCCACTCTTATGCATATACTGTGGTTTCTCTCCATACGAAATTTCTCATAATAAAGAAGACAAATGAAAGATAAAATTCCATTTGCTCTGTCTATCCTCCAGAACAGAGCTCAATTTCCTAGCATTGTCAGCCCCCTTTCACAGCCCAGAGCCAACCTACGTCTCCAACTCATCTCTTACACCCTCTCTTCTCCCAGACACAACACAAATGCTCCATATTTTCACTCCAGTCTCAGCCACTCACCTTCCCCACACATGTCCCTGTTTCCTTCTCTCAGCTCAGGTGGCTCCCTCCCCTGCCATACCTTGTCCCTCTCCTGGCTTCAGAGCTATTATTTATCTTGCAAGATCCTGTCCTCCCACCATCACTCCTCTCTGTGCAGCTATGGACCCTCCTTGAAGGCTCACTAGCAAAAGTCTGCTCCCCTTTCACTACCCTGAGATGGGAGACAGGGTGGTGGTTCACCCCGGTAATCCCAGCACTTGGGAGACTGACGCAGGAGAATCGCCACAAGTTGGACATCAGCTTGGGCTACTAGTGAGTTCAAGGCCAGCCTGAACTACATAGGGAGACCCTGGAGAGAGAGGGGAGAGAGACACAGAATTCCTTACAGGCAAACTTGGGGGTCTAGCACATAGTAGGTGCCCCAGAACATCTGCAGAAGACTAAGGCTTACACTTGAAAGACAGGTACAAACACAAATTTAATTAAATAGACTCTAGAAATTATACCGATTGATACCACAAACTAATTTGGGGGCCAGATATAAAGAAAAACATCAAGGAGAAGGGCTTCCTTCGTGTCAATGTAATCATGTGTATTACGTGCTTTAGAGGTACATAAACAGGAACAAAGTATACTGCTTATTATGACAAGGCACTTCCCCTGATTTGCATTTCTCTGCAAAACTCTCTAGACATGTAATTTTGTTAATTTGTGACAAACCTCAGAAACATACTTACCACCAATACCCTGATTGCAATATATACTTTCAAAGCACACAGAAATCAACAAGTTCCTTTCAAAAGTTTCCAATTGAATCTGATATGTGTAGTCTGGTTTGGTTTTAAACTGAGGGGTTTGTTTTAATGCAGATCCTAATTTTTTTTTTTTTTTGTGGTACTGGGGATCGAACCCAGGACCTTGCGCATATGAGGCAGGCGTGGTGCCACTGAGCTAAATCCCCAGAGCGCAGATCCTAATTTTTAACTTCATCTGGACCTGAAGGAAGAACTGTTTCACAGGAATGCACACGAGCTGGCCTTGCCTTCTTTGATTGTAAGCACTGCCAACTAATGCATGGCTTGGGGAAAATTATTTCATCAGAGAGTCGGCTTCATTCTCAGCCAAGGAGAGTCATTTCTAGAGTTGTTGGGACACTCTTGCAAAGCGAAAACTTTGACAACACGGGTGCTCTTTCTTCCCTCCAGGGATGCACCCTAAGAAGGTGGTGCCCGCGGAAGCGCCAACCAATCAGCAATGATCTTAGTAATAAGCATTTTCTGGAACAGGTAGGAAGTAGTCTGAAGAAAAAGAATAGATCAAAAACCGCCCAGTCCTTCAAATCTGCCCCATGCATCTCTGGCCTCCCTTAACTGATATCTCACTGATTTGGACTGAAGCAAAACCTGTTTGTCTTGCTTCTCTCTTCATAGACAAAAGCAAGAGAAAGAACAGAAGGCGGCTCTCTGAAGAGATATATCTAATTTCAAACCAACAAGTTGACATCGAAACAGCAAAACGGCCTTCAGGCGAGATCTCATTTGGCTCCAGGTCCTGTTCTTTCATTCTGCGTTGACAATTTCTAGCCAGTCCAGACCTCAGTCTCCACGTGTGCACCAGGGCACAGGCCAGGATGCCAGGACGCAGGACAATGGCAGCAGGAAGCACCTTGGTGCCAGGCATGGTACCAAGCTCACCCTCACAGCATCACCAAGTTCACAGTACCCCATTTTATAAATGAGAACACTGAGCCTGGAGGGATCAGGTGACATGACTAAGCTTTCACAGCTGGTGATTGTGAGCACAAGGCCAGTCCGTCAGAGTACTCCCACCTTCGCCACTCCCTCAAAGAGGCCTGCTCTTCTGACATAAAAGATAACGTTGGTATTGTTGATAATGAAATTCTAAAGATTCCATGAATCTGCACAATGCAAATTGCTCCAATGGCATTTTCTTTGTGATGTCCACAAGGAGAATTATTCATCATGCTTTAAATTATTTGACAATTTTTTTATATAACTCTGTCTACTCCACTGCCAACACAGCCCCTGAGTTAAGACTTCTAGCTGTGTCTGGTATGTTGGGCCCTGTAGAATGTACGGCACTCAATATTTAGACTCAATAAAACTAAGTAAGTGAAATGGAATGAACTAGAAAGGACCAGCCTCCATTGTATTCATTGGGTAGGAAAGCAAGTAGCAGAATAAACTGACAAAGCTATGGAAAATGTGGTGCCTACTTCCTGGCTGGGTACCCTTGTCCAAGTTACTTGACTTCTCTGAGCTGTACCTTCTTCCTTCATAAAAGGCATCTGCTATCTATTTCACATATAAATAACACAGTATCGTTCTGCCTTAACAAATACACAGAGGGCCAGGATAACAAAGCTTTTAGATCCTTTCCAATTGGTGCTGTTCTCTGTTCTCTTTAGACAGGTCCACCCCTGGCCTCTTCCTAAGAGCTCTGTCTTCCTCTCAAGAATATCTGGCCACCTTCCTTTCAAAGGGGAGGAATGCAGCCACCAAAGGTGACCAAGGTTCCCGCACCCTGACCTCCTCAGACAGGGTCAGAAAACCTGGGCCTGTTTCCTTCAGCTAATGGAAAACATTTGTGTCCACTCTGCCTGGTTTTTTTCATAGGGTTCTCCTCATAAGTTTTCCCCTTAATATATTTTAGGAAACTGTGCTGCCAAAAATAAACAAGGATTTAAGAAAGAACTCTTCCTGGAGAACTCAAATTATTTTTGCCTAATCACACCTGTGGGTATTACCTTTATGTCAGAATTCAAATCCAGAGCAAGGTAAATTCAAAGGGTGTGTTGTTTGTTTGTTTTTGGTACCAGGGATCCAACTCGGGACCTTGTGCTTGCCAGGCAGGTGGCGGAACCACTGAGCTAAATCCCCGGCCCGAAGGCTGTGTTGTTTTTACAATACTTTGCCAAGCTAACTTTGATCTTTTAAAGGCTGTATTTAAGAATCATCAAATTTTTTCCTCTTTCACCTTTCCCTCACATCCGAACTTCAATATCTGAAAAAATGTCTCTTTTATCCTGAGTGTAGTCAATTGACTGGTTACATGAACTATATACGACTCAGCTTAAAGCCAGAAAATAAAGATTCTAGCCTTTCAGCAGTTAGCAAGAACACCAAGACCTTGAACTAAAAGTCACTGGGCACCTTCAGCCCTGTACCCAGAGGTAGAGTTTCTTTTCAGAAAGAATTCTAACAAGTGTGATTGTCTTACCTGAAAAAGACAGATCTACCGCCCACAAAGAAACAACCTATCAGTGCAGAAAGTGCTAGCACATTCAGGGTAGGAACAAAAAGCCCACAACCTAATTCAGTTGCCCTTAAGACAATCGTGGTTATATACTGACTTTAAAATCGGCCTGATAAGAATTAGCCAAGGATTTTATAAAATACAGAATCCGGGGCCTGGGACAGGCTCAGCACCTATATTTTATCCCAGCTGGTTCTCTTATTAGGTGAGTTTATGAGCTATATAATACCCACCCCCAATTACTCATTACTCCTTAAATAATTTGTACTAAGATGAGCTGATGCATAAAGTAGGATTCTCCCTAAATACCACTGCCCACATGGTGAAGAAGCCTTCACTGAGGTCTCATTAGCGGCATGCTGTGACCAACTGGGTCTGCCAGCCCAAACAACTGCACAGGAAGGGGTAAAGGAAGAATCTAAAATTGACAGGCAATCAAAAGGGCTAAAAATGGAAAAGGCCACCAAAGTCTCCCACAAAGGCAGCTATCCTCATGGTATATCTCTTAAAATAAGAAAATGTTATGGAAGAAAGCAGCTAGGAGAGAAAAAATAACTAGTAGTTTTGGACAAGAAGGCAACAGAGGTTTTCCACCGTCCTAGAAAACTCAACAGATCTACTAAATTGATCTACAACGTAGATCTACTGAATTGAGTTCCCTTCTTGGTTTTTTTTTTTTCAATCCATGTAGAATGTTTTGCTAGACAGTGCAACAGCTGGTTGGTGAAAATTTGTTTCTATATTCTGTGACTCAATGATAGATTAATTTATCAAAGCCTATTCGTTAATTGATAAGGCAAAATAGGAAGAAAAGGTCCAAAGGGGTAGGGGTAGTGGGAGGGGCACGGGAAAGGAAAGAAGGGAAAGGAAAAATGATGATCAATGGAAAAAATGGAAATAAAGTCTTTGTAAATAGGGAAGGGTGGAGGGGGTGAAGGGAGGGCTAGGAATGGGGAAAAAATAAGAACCAAGATGCATTATGTAAAGGTACAATTCCCAATGAGAAATGTAATTGTGTTGTATACCTACAATGTACCAATAAAAGAATTTAATAAAAAAAAAAAGCCTATTCGTAATCGGAAACAGGTAGTGAATGTACTGAGCAAAAAGATGGGGAAAGCCACATGTTGTGCTTATTTGTTAGCCTGTGATTGCTATAAATTTCAAGGAGCAGGTAAAGGGGCACAATGGGCAAAGAAAAAAAAAATCTAGCCAGTTCTTTAGCATAGTGGATTAACTCTCATAAAAGCAATGCTTACTTTCTCTCCAGAATCAACACCCATTTAGGCTAATCTTCCAACACTGATTCTTTGGCCAAACATAGCACAATTTGATTGAAGTTATAGTCTTCGAGGAGCAATGAGTATCTACTAGGATAGATTTAAAGGGGATAGTTAGAAGGAGTCTGAGCAATGGTCTAGTCTCTGTCCTTCGCTGCAGTGATAAAGAAATCAAAGCAAGAATGGTCAAGTGAATTTTTCCCAAATCACATAGCAACATAATGGCAATACAAGACACTGGACAGTGACAAGCTCAGCAGAATGTACAGGTAAGGAAGACATTCAGCAAATGTGTCCTTCTGCTCTGCTGGACATTGGTCCCAGCATGTCTAACATCAGACATAAGCCCAATCAACCAGTCATTTTGCTGATGGAAAAAATTAAAACCCAGAGAAAACCTTCCTGTCCACAACCACAGAACCAGACTGGGGCCATGAGACAGCCTGGAATCTGAAGCTTCTTCCTCCAAGACTCCCATTCCTTCTTACACCAAGCCTTCCTCTTCTCACTATTAAACAGTGTAATATTTAAACAGTACAATAAATTTAAATAGAGTAATACATGATGATTCCATGTATCCTATATATGGAACCAGGTCTAAAATTTTACCTCAACCAATTAATTGCAAAATATCCGAAAACATTCTGAAACAACCAAATTAATTAAAATGGTGCTGATCACCTGAATTCTGTATCACTGGCAGAACAGTTGGCCCTCTTTGGGGCCAGTTTTGGAGCCCATGTGTAACTGGGAAATGTGGAACAGAAGGACTTGCTACAAACTGAGCTTCAGCATTTTCCACATGAGGGCTGCCCTTGCTAACCTGAGTAGTCAGAAGGAATTCAAACTGACTTCAGTGCGAGAATCTGTCCTTCTCTTCCTTGAGACTTGGTTTTCTGGTCTCAAAGATGGACATGTCTTCCAGGGACAAGTATATAATTAACTTATATTTTTAAAAAGAGGCTAATAGCACTTAGAGAGACAAGTAGGTGGAACTCTATTTCTGCCTGGGAATCTTCTCTCTGCTCTCATAGAACCCCAGACACCAGAATCAATGTGCAAAAAACAGGTGATAAAGGTTACTTAATGGAAACAAAAATACAATGAACTTCCTAAGAACTACCACGAGAAGACTCATAATCATATTTAGAAAGAACCAGTTGGCAAAGACAGCTATTCAAAGATAGCTCCCATTGCGGTTCTCTGACACTAAGTTCTTTCTGCCTTTTGTTTTTTCATCCAGAATAAAACATTCCAAAAAGGTATGTGAAGCAAGTTAAACTACTTGCATATTTCCACTTACATAACACTTACAGAGCACATTAACTTTTATTTTTTCCAGATATTAGGAGCTGAGGCTTGGTATATATTCCTGTGGGAGAATAAACAGAAAACAGTCTCTCTTCTTAATATATTAGTACCTTATAATCCAGGCCATATGATCAATAAACTACAAAAATTAAATCACACTGACAGTTTAGGCAGAGAGTGAACTAAGTAGAAACAATTTTTTTAGGTGTGCAGTGTGTGGAATATTAAAGTCATATGCTGTGTATTAATTTTTCTTTTGGAAGCCACATACAGAGTTCTCTTGCAGGAGTATCTCACAATGTTTATCTGACAGTTTTTCCCATTAAAGATGTTAGAGGGGGACTTAATTGGCGCCACTGGAACCTGATCTGTGCTTAGGGAAGGCACCGATCAACAAATGACTCAAAATGTTAGTGTTGTCATGGTTTTAATGGCAAGACACACAGACCTTTAAAAAGGCCAGCAGATGCCTCTCATAATAAAATGCATGGTCCTGACATCAGGTTGCTTTTGGAACTACAGCCGTTTGCTGGAACATAACACCAACTGAATAAGCATAGTAAGCAGAAAGGTTTACAGTAACAGCTGCGGCTGGGGAAGAGGACGTAGGTATAGTCGGCGCACCTTACTTACAGAGTGAAAGCACACACACCCCTTTCTAGCTAAACTACCACAGCTGTCAGGAACGTCATCATTTTGCAAATTCCTTCACGTTTCTTTCCTTTAATAAGAATGCATCATCTCTTAGGTCTGCCTTCTGAAATCAGGAGTGCAAAGAAGGAGGAGAACAATGAAATTGTACAATTCTTTATCACACAAGCAAGAGGCCAGAGGGTACCTCTCACAGCCAGCCTAGAAAAACTTGCCTACCCACAACAAAACACAGCACTCAACACTGGGAAGTGGCAGGCAAGTTTACCGCAGTGTCCGTGCCTTCAGAGTTTCCCTGTAGTGCCCCCAGGCCCTGGGAGGGTCTTTTAAAAGTTCTACAGCTCGGTCACGAGACCTGAAGTACTAATCTGTCCCACTCTGCATGACAATAAGCCAGCTGCCACCAGGAAGGTGGGCCCTCCAGTGACAATTCCTTCACATAGCATCCTAAAATTGAACTGATTTTAAGAGAGCTGGGAATGGGACATGCCACCTGAATTGCGGCGACCTCTCTTCCTCCCGCACAACACAACTGTTCTCCAGCGGTCTCTCCTTATCAGAGGGGGCCACTCTGCTGTTAAGACTCTATGAATCCCATCTTCCTTCGGCTTTCACCTTCCCATGGTTCAGTCAGGCCAAGGGCAAGAGGGTACTGGACACTAAGATCAGGACTACACAAAGAATCCTGAACACCAAGGAAGCTCACCACGGCCCCAGGCGTCCCAGGTTGGCCCAATCCGCGCGGACAAGCCTATTTCAAAGGGACTCACGTCTCCGCGCAGGACTTCTATTTTAAGGGAACTGAACTGGGAACACTGATGTTTCTTCAGTTAGCAGAGTTGGCAGAACAGCTCCTGGACCCAATCCGAGTTCTTAATGCAGGGAGGAGCCTTGGAGAGCATCTACTTCAACCCACCCAACCAACTGCGGAGGAAACTGAGGCCTGGAGACCGGTCGGTGGTACACTCAGCGAGTGGCAGAGTGGCAGCGTTCCCTGACAAGTCCCGGGCGCTTTCCATTACACCATGATTCGCTTAAAAACAACAGTAACAACACCAAAAAACCCAAACAAAAAACCCTACGCTGACTTCAACCTTGGAACTCTCGAGGATGCGGCAGTCGCCTCTCCCAGCCCCCACTGAGTCCATAAATTCTCCTCCCCTCCCCCTCCTTCACTCCCACCACCCTGCTAGCTGGAGCTTCCAGCTACTTTGGAAAACATCACACGCGGCGCCTCAACTTTCCAGGAGCGCAATCCAATCAGGGTCTCTGAGCAAGACCTTGGCTTGGTTCTCCTCGGGGTATTTGGTGAAATGGGTCACCTAACCCCTCTGGCACCGACTCGGGCAGAGAGCTAATTAAAACATTCCGCGAAACCGCCCACCACCTGGCGCACAGTAGGCACTCGGGGGGTTGCGGACCGGCACCGAGCACCGAGCCGGGACCGGGACTGAGCACTGCAGGGGCGCGCGGGGCGCGAGAGAGAAGGGCTGCGGCGGCGGAAGGGCTGCTGTTTACACACAGCCAGGCGAGGCCCCCAGAGCGCCCGGGACTCGGGTGCAGGCTACGAGCTACGCGTCGGCTGCGATCGCGGCTCAGCCCCTTCGCCTCCGCTGAAGATCTACCCCGGCGCTTCCGCGCGCCCTGCCCGGCTCCCCAGGGGCGGAGCGCCGGGCCCCGGGCGCGAGCGGGGCCGGGCAGGGGCTGCGGGGCCGGGCAGGGGCGGCTCACCCATGAACAGGCAGAAGAGGTCGAGGCAGATGAGCAGCACGCGCTTGCTGCAGCTCTTCCGCGGGCTGCTACTGAGCGCCGGGCCGCCGCCGTTCTTACTCTCGGGCACGATCGCCTTGTCGTACTTGTAGTTTTGCATGGCGCTGGCTGCGGCCCGTGCCTCCCGCCGAGACAGCAGCCTCACACTCGGCCGCCCGCGTACAGCTGCAGCCGGCGCTGACTTTGCTCCCTGTGGGCGCCTTCTCTCCTCTCGCAACCCCAGATCCTTCGAAAGTCCAAGGGGAAGAGCGCCGGACCCCAGCAGAAACTTTTGCAGCGCGCTGCTGCCCGGGACGCGGGGGGCTGGCAGGCGTCTGTGCGCGAGAGCGAGTGGGCGACGCGCGCTCCCGGCCACCTTCCTCCGCCTCTGGTCGCTTAATGAATGGGAGCAGCGCAGAACTCCGCAGCCCCGCAGCGCCGGCCGGACTCCAGCTACGCCTCCACCTCCGCCTCCTCCTCCTGCTGCTGCTGCGATCGTTCGGTTTGTTTTCTGCACTTTTATTTCACGAGCTCCTTTAAAAAGAGCGAAGGAGAGAGAGAGAGGGCCTCCTTCCTTGGCTCGAATGAGATTCCGAAAGTACAGCCCCTTTCTTAAGCTGCCTAAAACGTAGGATAATTAAGGCCACATTTCCCCCACCCCCTTCCAAAAAAAAAAAAAAAAACAAAACTCCTAAAAGGAAAAGTTACTCTCGAACCAGAGAATCCGGGAGCCCCTAGCGTTCAGAAAGACCAAATTGTCCCGAAAGGAAAAATTATGTATTTAAATACAAGAAACATTTTCTGGCCTGCCTTGGGTCAGGCAGAAGTTTAGAGCTGTACGACCGTGCTTTTTCTCCTCATTTACAAATTTGGAGCTTACGAATCTTTATTTGATTTGAGTTGGACTATTCTAAAAATGCAAGTTTTAAGGGATACCCGTTAGTTATTTTAAGATCTAAGTGCTCCTCACGGGTGGTGTACTAGATTCAGAAGAACTGAGGCGAACAGGACTGTGGGACCCGAGAGCCAGGTCCCCGGGGTTTGAATGCAGCCGTGCCTCTGTTTCCCTGAGTCAGCTGAGAGATGTTAGCTGTTGCTCCCGAATACGGTACTGCAGAGATTTAATTAGCTGACCCATGTGAGCTTCTAGCACTGCACCTGGCACATAGAAAGTGCTCTGTTAGACTTAGCTGTGACCTTTATTTCCAATGCTGGATGCAGGAATCCCAAGCCCACCCTCCAAGCCCTCTGCTATCCCAGCTGACCTCCAGGGGTATGTGCACCCTGGCTGGTTGTTTTGGGCCTGGAGGTTCAAGCCACTGAATGCTCTTCTTTGGAAACTGTCATATTGTTTTTAATTGTGAGGGGTTTTTTTTTCCTTCCAGATAGGGAATGAGCACTTCTAGGACAAGGGCCTTCCATTGTCCCTAGCATGGAGCTGGGCATACAGTGGACAGTAACTGGACACTTCTTCCAAATGTCTTTCAGAAAAATGTAGTTTGTTGAAGCATGGTATGGATCGCATATTTTCTTACAGTGACTTGTTCCGGGTTCAGTAACCTTATATATCCAGCCCTCGGTTAACTGCTTACCCTTTCCTGAACAGTCTTCTCACACCCTACACTGCTGCTCTCCTACCCTGTGCCTAGTGCACACCCTTCCCACCCCTCCCCTAGCTAGCAAAATGCTATTCCTGCTCCAGCATCCTCTGAAAGGTCACCTCCTGTCTGCCCTTTCTTGACCCCTGCACAGAATTAACTTCGGCCTCAACACTTTGTTTATAACACTCTCCTAATGCTTATCTCGGTCTGATTTGGTGTTCTAGTTAGCAAAAACTAGTCATCTGGGACTGGTTAACAAGAAGCAGGACCAGCAAACAAAGGCAACACTGCTGTCTCCTGGAAGCAAGGGTCACTTCATCTCCAGGCAGTTTTGGAGCATAAGCGTCCAGCTGCCAATCACACATAGCACCCTCCTTTTAGCTGGAGCAGGTACAAGGAACCAGATTTCTTAGATCACTTTCCATATTAACATAGCAGAAACAATGCAAGACTGATCTTGTAACTAATGATGCTAAAAGGAATCCAGGGTTCCAGTGACTTTTCCTTGGCCATCCAACCCTCTTTGTAATTATAATCATCCTTGAAGTTTCTAACCAAGTCTTTGGAATTCCAGCCAAGGTAACTGCAACCTTTCTGATCTTTTCTCTCCTTGGGCTCCAAAAGTCCTGAGCAACAATGTCTCTCACAGAGCCCTGCATGTTGCTCATCTATCACTATTGTAGACAGCTAAGTTAGTTGGATATGTTATAGGCATTTAGAAAGGGAGTCAATACAGAAGACAATTGAGGCCCATTTATTACAGGCCGGGATGCAAAAAGAGGAACTACTACACTCACATACTTCCCCTAGGGATGAATAGTACTGATTAATGTTCTAAATAGGCATCAAACACCTTGAGTGAGGACCAAAACCTCCCCAGCCCATTCCTTCCAGGAAGTCCTTGTTCGTTCCATTTGATCCCCATTTAATCAATATTACCTAAGTGACTAATGTTGTGATCTTATTGGCTGACCATTGAATGGTTACCTAAGCGACTATACTTTTCATCTTATTAGTTGACTACAGTTTTGTCCCACCTTGAACTCGCCTCACCTGGTGGCTTTGCTCAATAAAACACCCTTGAGAAGCGGGGTTGGCAGGCCACCCACTTTCCAGACCCCCTTATGTCATTCTTAGACAGAAGCTATCTTTCTCTCAAATTTTTCCTACTCCTAACCTCTGTTGTTCCTAGAATTCATTCTTTCATTTTAGATAACACAAACTTGGTGTTTCGGACATCTAGGAAGTTGGGAGTTACAATATTTCCCTTACATTATTTGGAGGTCCTATATCATATGCCCTATATCATCGCCATGTCTTATTTTACTTTTTACAAGTGACCATAATTTGTCTCTCAAAGACTGTTAACTCTTGCAAGGACCCGAGTTTGAACTCCGGTACCAAAAAGAAAAAAGAAAAAAAAAGATTGTTAACTCTTGTTTGCAGGGGAAGCTTGACTTTGATACCTCAAGAAAGAATGTGAAATCCAAACCCAAAGAAACAGTAGCTAATGAATTTTAGACATGTCCCTCTGCTTCCTATCAGCTTTTCCTTACCTATGAGATGACTTTTTGTGTGTGTGTGTGCCAGGGATCGAACTCGGGTCCTTGTGCTTACGCAGCAGGCGGTGAAACCACTGAGCTAAATCCCCGGCCCTCTATGAGATGACTTTTAAAATAGTATCATAACTCACCCACGATTGTTGAGTTCTCTCAAAGTTGCTGGGGAAGATTAGCCAATATTTAGATTAGATACTAGAAACCTATTTTCCTTTAAATTTCTCCAGTTAAAACCAACTACTTCTTAAGAAAGATAAAAATCTATTATTCTCAAAGTAGATTGGGGGGTGGTGGTGGTAATGCATGTTTAAGGAAGAGTTCTATATTTCCATTTACAAGCTCCGAGGGCTATTTTTTCATAAATAAGATAGTGTTAATTGTTACATATAGATCTGTGCTAACAAATATTTTATTTGAATATATCTTCAAGGAACAGACTACTACAAATACTCTTACAGCTGGGTTGAATAAGTCAGAAAGTATGTGTCAGTATCACACTTAGATAATCAGAAATAAACAGCCTGACAAGATACATAAATTTGAAGGCCTCTTGGCATTAATTTTCTTTTTCTTTTTTCATTCTTCTTTTCTTCTCCTGCTTGACTTAAAACCTTAAAGTTGAACACTCTTACCAACAAGTAAAACGCAATGAAACAGACTCAATAGTTTAGGATGGTGTCATTTCAAAGTAATGAAGTAATTAAAATTCCTGGTAAACACAGCTTACCAAAATTCATACATGAAAATGACATCCAGTTCACTGAGCTAGTCCGAGTAAAAACTTTTACATCAGCGGGGATAAATGCCTTTTAAGATTAACTTATTATGTGTAGCAACAACAGAACATCATTCTCAAATAACTGATACCTCCCAAGAGATTTAAATGGCCTTTATTTCTAAGAACTCTTCTTACTTAGTATTTTTTTTCTAACTCCTAACATCTAATAATTAATCATTTTTATTTTTTTAAAGGTGTGAGTTGACCCTGGAAATATTCAAGGAAAAATTAGTTGAATCTCTGCATAAAATTGTATACTGAAAAAGTCAGTGCCCAAATTTTTTAAGCTCTTGCAGTTAATTTAAGAAGACAAATGACATTTTGGCTAAGAAGCACCTGTTTATCCAGGTTCTTCAGAATGGTTACATTCCACCTGTGGTATTTACTAACTAAAGCTTGCTGGGTTGCTACTTTAAAATTATGAGTTAATCCTACCACCAAATGGAGAAGCCCACAGTAACCCTCCCGAGAAAAAGCCAGAAGGAGCAGGAATTTGGGGGTCGGAAAACCCTGGATCTGCTATTAGACCTGAGACAAGCTGAGTAACCTCTCTGAGTAACCTCAATTTCCTCAATCTTTAAATGGGGCTCACATTTTTCCTCGGTTCTGGAGAAGACTAAAAAATTGTAAAATAAAATAATATACCTAAAATACCTAGTATACGATAGGTTAGCTGAATGTTTAACATTTTAAGTGATCATTGAAGAGCTTCACTGTAGCACAGGGATGGAGCACTTGGTACCCTACATGTATGAGGCCCTGGTCAGTCCCCAGCACTGCAAAGCCAAAAAAAATAACCAAAGCATCAAACGAACACTATTTCTACAATATACCTAACTGAAATACAGGTATTCAAAAAGCATTGAAGAAGTATCAACTTCAAATAAATCATTTAATTTTATTTATCCTTTCCTAAATGCAATATCATCTTTAGTATCTCTATCCTTTCTATTTTTAAATTTCTTTTTAATGTATTTGTGGTGCTGGGATTGAGCCCAGGGCCTCTCACATGCTAGGTAAATGCTTTACCACTGAGCTACAGCCCCCATCCTATTCCCGTTTCTTTTAAATATTTAATTTCGTGAAGTTTCTGCAAGCAGTAAATCAAAGATGCTGACTTTGAAGATAATTTAGTTATAATTGTTTTTCTCAGGATTGTTTGTGAAGTCAAGAAAACTCACCTGCTTAAACTAACAATCTTGTACAAGTGAGAGAGTACCTTCATTTAAAAAGTACTTTCGCATCTTTTTTTTTTTTGTCTCAGCTCACTGAAATAGATGGAGTTGCTATCATTATTCCCATTTACAGATGAGAGAATGGAGGCAAGCCCATTTAAACTGGATGGAACTGGTTTTTCCTCTGCAGATAAAACAGCAATGATTCTAACATTAGCTCATGCACTGTAGAGTGTAGAAATGCTTCAGTTTACAAACAGCGTATACCCTTTACAGTTTATAACGTCACTTCCAGTCACTGGTCTCGTCTCCAACCAGGTAGCGCAGAGATTATTACACTCATTTTAGAAATATAGGGACTGAGTCTGGAAGACATGAGACGTGCGGGGGTGTCAGCTAGGAGCAGCCTTGTTCATTCTAAAGCAAGGTCCCTTTTCATGCCTCACCTCCCTCCACTACCACGGAGCTGCTCACAAGGTGCGCGTCCAGTGGCTTCGCAGAGCTGCTCAGAGGGACTCCAGAATCACCCTCACTGCACTACCAACCCCAGAGGGTTTTTTTTGTTTTGTCCTTTCTTGGAGATTGGAAGGGAGCAACATTGTTGCACCTTGTGTCTCTGAAACAACTTTGGGTTGCCAAGCACTTTGTTGCAAAGAGCTGTAAGAACACTAAACGAGAGCTAAATACAAAAGGAGGGCTGTAATACAAAACAGCAGTGTTACTAGGCACCTAGAAGCTGTGTAGTCAGGTCATCTTTACACCTTCCTACTGGAAGGCTGCAAAGCAGGCCGGCCAAGAGCTGATCTTATGATAACTCAAGTTTGTGTTGTGCATTAAAACGAAAAACCAGAATCTACAGTTGCTGGAGAAATTTCCAAGATGCTGCAGAGAATTTTTCTCTCTAGTGAAACTTCAACTCATAAGGAGACTGATACTGCCACCTAGTGTCACTGTAGAAAAGTCCTCTTGCTCCCAGAGTGAGGATTGTGATTGGGGGACAGGGATGTTGGAATGAGAATCAAAATTCTTATATCATGCATAAAATAATACCCAACACTTACTAGATTTTGGTGCTCTACATATTGGATATTCACTCAATAGGTCTTTATTGAGCTTCTACTACGTTTCAAATATTCTAGGAGCTAAGGGTAAAGCAGTAAGCAAAACATTTAAAAACAGTCCTCGTGGAGCCTTTAGGATTTAATATTCTGAACAGCCTGATGAGGAAAGTTTCCCCTTCTATGGCTGAGGTTACTGGAGCCTGGGAAGTTAAGTAACTGGCTGAAGATTACCCAGTTGCTAAGTTATGGGGCCTGGATTTGAACCCAGGTAATCTGATTCAGGACTTCAAGATTTTAATCATTAATCTATGCTGACAAACTTTGTCCTCTGTCTAAAGTACACAGGAGTAAGATTACTGATTTCAAAAGTGTATTTTTTTAGTTTTGTGTCTCTATACACACATTTATGTGTATTTATTCATTGAATTCATATGTATACACATACTAAATACATTTTCATTGCATTCATAGGTGTATATTTTATTCATTATATATGTGTGTGTGCATTTATTCCTCATTTAATCATTCGTCAACTTTTCATAGCACCTTTCCTATGCTAAGATTCATGCTAGGTACTAGAGATAATTAAGTAAAACTTATGATCTCTTTTTTCAATAACTCATTTTTGGTTTCTTTGTATTTTTTTGTTTTGTTTTGTTTTGTGTACTGGGGATCGAACTCAGGACCTTGCACTTGTGAGGCAGAAACAGTGCCACTGAGCTAAATCCCTGGCTCAGTTACTCATTTTTAGTAAGGGGAAAAATATATAAGCAAAAACCTGTAGTATTTTCATAGCACTTATTATATTTTCTCATAAAAGTTTAATTGTTTTCTTTAAAAGGACTATAATTTTCTTCAGATACAAACCAAAACATATGCTTAGTGTGGTACATCGTAAGGTTTCACAAAGTAGTGGTTGAGTACATGACTGGAAGAGATTTGTGAGTTTAATACAGGGTTTCAGGTGGAGCAGATAAATCAGAGTTGCATAATGAAGCTCAAAAAGGAGAAGGATATAGTGGTGCACACCTGTAATCTCAGCTACTTGGAAGTCTGAGACAGCAGAATTACAAGTTCAAGGCCAACCTGGGTAACTTAGTGAGACACGGTCTCAAAATAAAATAGGATGAGGAGAAATCACTCAGTGGTACACCACATGCTTAGCATGTGCCAGGACCTGGGTTCTCTCCCCAGTAACACACACACATACACACGCAAAATTGAGTACACAGAAACAAAAGTATAAAACCTCTACTTCACATCATACACAAACCTTAATTCCAGATGGATCATAGACAAACATGAGTGATAAAATAAACTTACTAGAATAAAGCAAAGGGAGAATATATTCATGACCTTGCAATAGGTAGAGATTTCTTATATAGGAACAAAAAGCACTGATGACAAGAAGAGATTAATAAATTGGAATTCATTAAAATTAATAACATAAAAATATACCAGAGAATCGCTTCTTAGCCCTTCGGCTAAGATCAAATGTAAAAATATGCTAGAGCTTGCCAATATATGGTCTGTGAACCAAATGCAGTCTATGTCTTTGTATAGCCTGTAAGCTAAGAAAAGTTTTTACATTTCTATATGGTTGAAAAAACTAAAAGAAGACTATTTCATGATATGTGAAATGTATGTGACATTCAAATTGCAATGTCCATAAATAAAGGTAATTGGGCCATAGCTAAACTTACTCACTTAACAACTTAACAATGCTTTTCTCGCTGCCTTTGTACCACAATGGCATAGTTGAGTAGTTGGAAGAGACCATCTGACCTAGAAGGAAGGCCTAAAATATTTACTCTTTGGCTCTTTATAGAAAAATGTCGCTAACCTGTAAAATGTATAATTAAAATAAAAAGACAAGTTACAGATTGGGACAATATTACTCTACAGGGAAAACTTGTGTTTAGAATCTATAAAGAGCCCTTGTAAATCAAAAGGAAAAAGACAACCCCCAAACAGGCACTTGACAAAAGAGGATACCTAAATAGAATATGTTTTTGACACAGTGCTCATCATTAGTCTTAGGGAAATACCACTTACCACCAGAGTGAAAAGCCAGGCTTGGTAGCACACACCAATAACCCCAGCACTTAGAGGCTGAGGCAGGAGGACCATGACTTCAAGGTCAATTTAGGCTACACAGTGAATTTATTTTAATTAGTATTTGTTTGTGATATACAATGAATACATTCATTGTGGGGAGCTGGTACATATACATATCATATCTTAGCCCTTTTTACTTCCCCTTTCTTCTCCCTTCCTCCTTTCCCTCTCCCTGCATTCCTAGATCCCCTTCCCATCTGCAAAAGTCTACCTCCTGTTTCCTATAACCTATCTTTTAACTTTTTAAATTATTTATATTTTGGGTTTCTCTTATGTGATAAACCATGCAATATTTAAATTTCTCTGATTTATTTTGCTTAGATTATCATCTCAAAATATGCATCTATTTTCCTACAAAAGACTAAAATTTTTCCTTTTTATTGCTGTACTTCATAGTATGGATATGTACATATATCATAATAGTACTCCATTATGTATATATACCACATTTCTTTATTCATTTGTTAATGAGTAAATAGACTGCTTCCAAGATTTAGCTATTATGAGTTCTGCTATATGCATGTTATCACTTTTAACTCTTTAACTCTTTCAGAAAGATACCCAGAAAGAGTATAAGTGGGTTGACTGGAACACTCCCCAGTCAAAAGATATGTAGTGATTTTATGGCCAGCCTGATCTACATAACAATGCCCTGCCTCAAAACAAACAAATCACAATGAAATACTACTATATACCCACCAGAATAGTTCAGATTTAAAAGCTTGATGGTCTTGAAGTAGTAAGAACATGGACCAGATATAGTGAAAACTGGAAAAGCTACTTAGGAAGACTCTGGAGCAGTGTATACTAGAAACAAACATACCAGTGGCCCAACAGTGCCTCTCCCAGAATACACAAGTTCACTGAAAGACATATGCAAGAAGGCTCAGAGCACCTTTCTTCATGGTAGCTCATAAATGGAAACCACACAAACTACAATGACTGGATAAATCATGGTATATCATATAGTAGAATAATATACAGGAGTGAAAAGACTGAAGTACAGCTTCCCAGAAGAGGCTGGATAAATCACCCAGACATAATAGTGAAAAAAAAAGTATTGAAACTTAAAAAAAAATGTATATATATTAGTCAGCTATCTGGCATTATGACAGAATTCCTGAGGTAAACAACTAAAAAGGCAGAAAGGTTTAATTTGGTTCTTCACAGTGTCAGAGATTTTGGTGCATGGCTGCTGGGTTCTGCTGCTTTCCGCTCTGCAGCAAAGCAGAACATCATAGCAGAGTATGGATGGCGAGGAGGCCTGCCCACCTCACAGAGACTGGGAACCAAAAAGAGAGAACAAGGGGCCAGAGCTCCAGGAGCCTCCTCAGGGGGCCCAGAGACCTATTTTTTTTCCACTGAGCCCCGCCTCACCTCCTAAAAATTCCACTGTCTTTCTAAAGTGTCACAGGCTGGCAACTAAGCCTTCATCTCATGGTCATTTGTGCGATTTTTTGATACTCATAACAGCATACTATATTGTTTTATAAGAAGTTTAAAAATAAGCACTTAGTCTATAGTGATGTAGCTCAGAAGAGTAGTTGGTTTGGAGAAGGAAGCTACTAAATGGGAAGAAGTGTGAGGAGCCTTTTAGGTACTTGATGTCCATGGTGGTTACCTGGGTGCACACATATGTAAAGATTAATAGTGTATGACTAATATCTAAACTTAAAGCTTTTGCACCTATTGCATGTATGTTATACCACAGTAAAGACTTAAACTACAAAAAGAACAAAAAGTGTGAGTGAAAGTATGAATAAGGAAGGCAACTTAGCTATGTACAGTAAGGATAGGAAAGGGAACAAATAAAAGACTATTTCAATTTTCCAGATTATTAATATTGTTTACATTAATCTATTTGACATTTGGCCAACATAATGTTAATAATTATTCCAGAAATTTAATCTATTTAGTCATTACAACAGCAGCATAGATGTCAGCGTCCACTTGTTCTCAGGCCACCATCATGACTATGGCCATGTGAACCTCTCTACCTCAGATAATTCTGTCATCTGCCTCGCTGAATTCTGTGCATATACTGCCTCCAAAAAGCAACAACAAGAGTGACAACACACACATATGCGCGCACACACACACACACACACACACTTCTAAAAGACAACACTTCAACTTACAGAACAAATAGATGAGGAATGTGGGAAAGTCCATAACAAAGACAAAAGAAAACTAAAGAGACTTTCTTGGGTATAATGTACTGAATGGTAACCCCCTACCCTAAAAAAGATATGTTTATGTCCTAATGGCCAGAGTCTTTGCCCATATATTTAAATTAAAGGTAAGGCCATCCTGGATTACCCAGTAGGGCCCCAAATCCAATGACAAGTGGCCTTATAAGAGACAGAAGAAGAGAAGACAGTGGCAAGGATTGAGGTAAGAAGGTCAGAAATGCAGAGGCAGCCACCTGTGGAAGAGGCAAGTAACAGGCTCTCCCCATTAGACATCAAAGGAATGTGGCCCTGCAGGTATTGGACTTTTGCCTCTGGAAGTATAAGAATATACTTCTGTTGCCCTAAAGCACCCCATTTGTTGCAGTTAAATTGTTACAGTAGCCCTAGGAAATAATACATTGAGTTAGTAAATATATGACCTTCCTAGGTCCAATAGAAACTTTTCCTTCTTATTTCCTTAAACTGTGAAGGATGGGAAAGTGAGGCACAGAATGACAGGGGCCAAGGCTCTCCCTGAATCCTGCTCTTTGGGAGCACTCCCTCCCCGGGCCTTGTGCACCTATGTCCACAATTGCTGAGGCCCTTGCTTCCTTTTGACCCACAGAATCTGACCCCATATATTTGACTAGTTTTTCCTGCCCCTACCTCCACATCAAACTCTACTACATACTAAGTCCGTCCCTTTACTGGCTTCTGTGTCCCTACTGCCTGGCACTCAGTGAATACTTGTTGAATAAATTAGAAAATGAATGAGTGCACGGGTGAATGAAGGACTACAGGGTATGGCACCCACAAAGAGCTCATGGTACTTTTATATGGACTCAAACTCATGTCCCCATTTCTTGGTTGTTCCTTAGAGTAAGACAATATCAGTGGGGTTTTGTACCTTAGAGTAAAATAACGTCAGTGGGGTTTTGTCCCTAGCATCCAATGTCACTGCTCCACTATGCAGTCTGCTGCGCTGTCTGCCCTGAATGTCAAACTGCTGATTACATTCTGTTTCTCTAGCATGGATTGTGCCTCTCCCTTAGATGTTCTTTCTCCCTCTTCCTTTCCTCCAGCAATGTTCACTGGCCTTTATCACCCATCTCTAACTTCTGGGCAGTTTAGTGGGCTTTCCCATACTGAAAAAGTACCCAGGTTAATCTAATCCATATAAAAGTGAAAAGTTAAATCAACATCTTGTTTATTAGAACAACAAGGACACTTTCTTTAGTAATATTCTTTGAGCATTTAGTACTATCTAGTACTTATTTGCATTATCTCATCTCTTTATGTCAACACTGCAAAATGAGAGTATTAGTTACCACTTATAACTGCTGTTATGCTTGTGTCTAGATGTCCTCCCCAAAGCCTCATGAAGACATAGGTGGGGCTTTTTCAGAGGTGGCTGGATCTAGAGTGTGTGATGCTGGGATTGATTCATGGTGCAATGCTAGGCTCAAGGGCACTAGGATTAAGGGTGTGAGTGCTACCTGCCCTAAGTAGCCTGGATAAGATATAAGGGACAGAAAGAACTGTGGTCTTCCCTTGCTTGCTTTGCTACCTTCTGCAGTGAGCTGTTTCTCCCCTGTCATGCCTGTCTGCTGTGCTGCCCCACCTTGGAGCCAGCTGATTATGGACTGAAACCTCTACAAACTGTGAGCCAAATAAACCTTTCCTCCTTTAACTTTGGATATTGGGTATTTTGTCTTAGCAACAAGAAAGAAACTAAGATGTCTGCTTTTTATGTGCTAGCCCTGAGTATTGTGTATTTATTGTCTAATGCACACATTAGTTAATGATTCTATGACTTCACTGTGAGATACGTGCTATTATTATCCCTACCTGGGGATTAACAAAATAAAACTCAAAGAGATTAAGTAACTTTCTTGAGGTCATATAACTCTATCCATGGGTGGAGTAGGCCCCAAACACAGACAATTAGAGGTCCCAAGTCTGTACTTCCAACCAATAAGATGTAATAAGCCAGTAGACTATTATGCAGCCATTACAGGTTATGTTAACTCTGTTTTACACTTGAAAGAATCAAGGAAAAATAAGCAACTTTATTCAGTGTCATATACCATACAGTGTATAGTACAGCCAATATTTGAGCCCAATTTAAACCACATATCTAAATACATATAGAATATATGTAAATATAAATATTATATCTATATATATCTACTTGGTTGTTTTTAAACACATCTCAAATTTAGCTATCCAGAACTGCACCACTCCAAACTACTCTTTCCTGGGGAACTCCACCCAAGTTCTGTACCAACCATATCTCATGCCCTTCGTTGGAGGTACTCACCAGCTTCCACTGATTCCATCTCCAGTGGATCCAGAAGACCACCTCCACCTCCGACTTGACCTCAGTTAGCCTTCCTCCTAGTCCACTGCAATGCTTTCATTATTCTATATCTACACTTGACCAGTTTAGTTCTCCATACCCCAGCCAGATAAAGCAATTTTTTAAAATGGAAATTTGATTACATCACTTGCTTAAAACCCCTTCAAATCTTACTTTGGGACACTTGATAAGTCTGAAATCCTGATCACTTCCAAGAAGATGCAGAGCATTGAGCAGCGGCAAACCAGCCTCTCTGAGATTGGGAGATCAGACAATGGCATATAGCAATTTGGGGAAGAGAAGGAGGAAGGAGGTGGATCCCTGAGACCCAGGAAAGTTCTGAGGGGAGAACTGGAGCCCACAGGGAGAGTGAGGTGATAGACCTCAAGGCAGAGAAGAGGGAGATGGCAAACTGTGCATTCTCCCTGACTCCTTGCTCTCTGTGTAAAAGAAGAGCCTCAAGCCTAGAGGTGCAGTGATGGCAGGGGACCCTGGAAGGCTCCATGGAGAAATGCACCAGTGGAGTGGAGCAGTGGATGCTGTAAGTTGCAGCGGCAGGCTGGTGAGTGATCCAAGTTCAAGTGTCCCCAGGAGGGAGTGATTGGCTGCCATTTTGGGCTGGGCCCACCTGAACCTGGGACTCAAAGCAGCATTGAGTTGGTTTCATCTCAGGGTTCCCAGTGTTCAGGTAAAGTGCAGCCCTGGGAGATGCCCAGAATCATGGAACTGAGCTCAAACTGGCAAGAAACTCCCATAGTATTGTGGGCTGAACAACTCAAGTCACAGACCCACAAACAGAGACCAGGATTAGCCTGAGCTTCTGCAGAGCTGAATCAGCTCCCCACACTAATCATACTGCAGGCTTACTGGGATCATACAAAATGGATCTGGGCTCTGTCTGCCTCCTTTATCTACCAGCAAAAGCAGAGACATGCCCTGAAGTGGACACTACCACAGAACTGTAGACCCCAGAAGATAACCACAGGCTTGAAATCACACTTTAAAAAATTTCTTTCTTTTTTTAAATTGTATATTCTTGTCTTTTCAAGACACTAAATTGTATAAAAAATTAACAGACATGAAAAATCAAATAAGCACTAATACAACTGTAATGGGGGAAACTCAGTACCCCCCTGTTACAAACAGACAGGTCAACTAGACAAAAAATGAACAAAGAAATATTAGAACTGAAGCAAACCTTTGAACAAATAAACTTAGTAGATGTTTATAGAGTGTTCCATGCCATAACATCAAAATACAAATTTTTATCACTTCTTGGCCTTTTGGCTAAGATCAAGTGTAAAATACAAATTATTCTCAGTGGGATGTGGGATGTGCTTAAGTAAGTGCAAAGGAATTGAAATTATTCCATGCATATTATCAGAGCATAGTGCAATGAAATTGGAAATCAATAGCAAAAGAAACCACAAAAAACTGCATAAACACATGGAAATTTAATAATATCCTCCTCAACAACCAGTGGAGTCACAGATGAAATTAAAGAAGAAATTAGTTTCTACATTAAAATGATAATGCCAAGATGTACTGCATGTTATGGGACACAATGGAAGCAGTCCTAAAAGGGAAATTTATAGTGTTGAATTCCCATATTAGAAAAGCAAAGTGAGCTCAAATAAATAGCCTGATGTTGAATCCCAAGCTTCCAGAAAAGAAGGACAAGTCAAGCCCAAAGCGCAAATGAGGGAGGAATTATAAAGATCAGAGCAGAAATTAATGCAATTGAGACTAAGAAAATAATACAAAGAATTGATGAATCAAAGATTTGGTTCTTTGAAAAATTAAATAAAATTGACAAACCCTTAGCCACCTTTATATCAAAAAAAGAAAAAGAAAAGAAAGAGAAGACTCAAATCCATTCAATTAGGAATGAAAAGGGTGAAATCACAACAGACTCTGCAGAAATCCAGAAGATCACAATACCTACTTTGAGAACCTGTATTCTAGTAAGATGGAAAACACAGAAGAACTGGACAGATTCTTAGATGCATATGAATTACTAAAGCTGAATCATGAAGAGATAAAAATTCTAAATAAACCAATATCAGTCAATGAAATCGAAGATGTAATTAAAGTCCTATGGAAAAAGCTCAGGCCCTGGCCAATTCACCACTGATTTTAGAGAAGAACTAATGCCACTACTCCTCAGTCTCTTTAATGAAATGGAAAGGAAGGCAATACTCCCAAACTTATTCCTGGAAGCAAGCATTACCCTGATACCAAATCAGAGAGGAATCCAACCAAAAAAGAGAACTAGAAGCCAAAGTCCCTCATGAACATAGATGCAAAAATCCTCAATAAGATACTGGCAAACAGAATTAAGCAACTCATCAAGAAGATTTATACACCATGAGCAGGTAGGATTCATCCCAGGGATGCAGGGATAGTTCAACATATGCAAATCAATGAATGTAATACATCATATTAATATAGCTAAGGACAAAAACCATGTGATCCTCTCAGTAGATGCAGAAAATGCATTTGACAAAGTCCAACCTCCATTTATGATTAAAAACTCTACAGAAAATTGGAATAGATTGTCTTTCAGTCTGATAAAAGCCATCTATGACAAACCAACAGCTAACATCACACTAAAGGGACAAAAACTTAAAGCTTTCACTCTAAAATCAAGAACAAGATAAGGATGTCCACTGTCACCACTCTTACTCAATATAGTTCTGGAAACATTAGCCAGAGCAATTAGACAAGAGAAGGAAATGAAAGGAATAAGAGTAGGAAAGGAAGAAATTAAAGTATTATTTGTGGATGACATGATACTCTACATAGAAGACCTCAAAAACTCCACCAAAAGACTTCTCGATGTAATAGCCCGGTTCAGTAGGTTAGCTGAATAAAAAATCAGCACTCAAAAATCAATAGCATCGAGGCCGGGGATGTAGCTCAGTGGTTTCGCTGCCTGCTGTGCAAGCACAAGGACCCGAGTTTGATCCCTGATACCAAAAAAAAAATCAATAGCATTTCTGCACACAAAAACAAACTCACTGAGAGAGTAATTAGGGAAACAACACCTTTCACAATAGCATCCAAAAAAAGAAAAGAAAAAAAAAAAAAGAAAAACCTAGGAATCAATCTAATGAAGGAAGAAAAAAGTCCTTTACATTGAAAACTACAGTACTTTGAAAAAGGGGGTTGAAGAGGATATCAGAAAATTGAAAGATATCCCTTATTCTTAAGTAGGAAGAACCAATATAGTGAAAATGGCCATACTTCCAAAATTTTTATACAGATTTAATGCAATCCTGATCAAAATACCATAGTATATCTCACAGAATTAAAGAAAACATTCCTAAAATTCATTTGGAAACGGAAGAAACCTAGAATAGCAAAAACAAGGCAGGGGCATCACAATCCCTGACTTTAAATTATACTACAAAGCTACTGGGATTAAAAAAAAAAAAAAAGCATGGTACTGGCATAAAACAGACCTGAGGATCAGTGGAATAGATTAGAAGATGCAGAAACAACTGCAGACATACTCAGCCACCTTATCTTTGATAAAGGAGCCAAATACCTTCACTGGAAGAAAGATAGCCTCTTTGATAAATGGTGCTGGAAAAACTGGCTTTCCACATGCCAAACATTTAAACTAGACCCATATCTTTCACTATGAACTAAAATCAAAATGGATCAAAGATCTAAATATTAAAACAGAAACACTAAATCTGCTGGAAGATAGAAGAGGTAGAACTCTTGAAGACATCAGTGTAGACAAAGACTTCATGATCAAAACCCCAATCACAGGGCCGGGGATTTGGCTGAGTGGCACAGCACCTGCCTCGAAAACCCAACATCCTGAGTTCGATCCCTGTTACAAAAAAAAAAAAAAAATCACACAGGAAATATCATGAATAATCAACAACTGGGATCTCATTGTATTAAAAAGCTTTTGCACAGTAAAAGAAACCACCAGCAGAGTGAAGAGACAACCCACAGTGTGGGAAAAAATTTCTGCCAACTATTCCTCAGAATATATAAAGAACTCAGTAAAGTCAGACCTCCCTCCCCAAATTTGGAGACCCAATTCAAAATTGGCATCTGAAATGAATAGACACTTCTCAGGTGAAGAAGTAAAATAAGCAAATAAATATATGAAATAATGTTCAACATCACTGGAGAGATGCAAATTAAAACAATGCTGAGATTCTATCTCACTCCAGAATGAATGGCCGTTATCAAGAAATCAACCAACAACAAATGCTAGTGGGGCTGTGGGGAAAAAGAAATCCTTCTCCACTGTTGGTAGGAGTAGTCTGGTGCAACTGATATAGGGCATGTGATGTAGGGATGATATAGGACCTCCAAATAATCCAAATAATATGAAGGAAATATTATAATTCTCAACCTGTTAGGTGACCGATATGGTGAGTTCGTGTTCTCTAAAACTAAAGAATGAATTCTAGGAACAACAGAGGTTAAGAGAAGGAATATTTTTTTGAAAGGGAGAGGTACAGCACCTGCCTGAGAGGGACAAGAGGGGACACCTGCAAAGTGGGTTCCCTGTGGACTCCACTTCTCAAGGAAGTTTTATAGCACAAAACCATTAGGCAAGGGAGGTTTAAGGTGGTACAAAACTATAGTCAACCAATAAGATTAGGAGTATAGTCACAGGTAATATTGATTAAATAGAGTTCAAATGGGGAAGCAAGTCACAGTAACAGGGTACATGGAAGAAACAAATACTTTCTGGGAAGGAATGGGCTAGGGAGGTTTTGGTCCCCACCCAAGGTGATTGATGGTTATTTAGAACATCAATCACTGCTGTTAATCCCTAGCAGAAGTATGGGAGTGTTGTCATTTCTCTTGGTCTCAAGTCTGACCTTCAGCAAATGCACCTCCAACCACAGTTGTAATACCTTCTTATCTTCTGCACTGACTCCCTGTCTGACCACCTATAATATGTTAATTTATTTATTTATTTATTTATTTATTTTGGTACCAGGGATAGAACTTGGGTCCTTGCGCTTGTGAGGCAGGTGGCAGAACCACTGAGCTAAATCCCTAGCCCAATGTTAACTAATTTAGATGTTTCCAATACAACCACTGTGGAAACAAGTGTGGAGATTTCTCAAAAAACTAAAACTAGAGTTCCATTTGACCCAGTATTCCCCTTCTGGGTTTCCCCCTGAAAGAATTAATAGCATCATACCACAGTGATATATGCATATTCATGTTTATAGCAGCACGATTTGTAATAGCCAAATTTGGAAACAGCCCAAACTCTCATCAACAGATGAATGGATAAAGAAAAAAATTTTAATACAATGGAATACTATTTTGGCATAAAGAAGGATAAACTTGAGACATTTCTAGGCAAACGGATGTACCTTGAGACCATATTCTTAAGTGAAATAGATCAGAAACACATATTTAAATATCACGTTGTTTCTCTGGTGTGAGAAACTGAAAGTGTGAATAAGGATCAAAATGTATAATAGATATTGGGAAATATGAAGAAAATGTTCAAATGGCAAAGGGAACAAGGGAGGGGAGAGGAGGAAAGAAAGGAAAGGAAAAGCAAAAAAAAAAGAATAGAAGGAAAAAATGGAAACAAAGCTTTGGCAAATAATGAGGGGAAGAGGAGTTGAAAGGAAAGGAGGGGATTGGGGAAAAAAGAATCAAGATATATTATGTAGGCCGGGGATTTAGCTCAGTGGCACTGTGCCTGCCTTGCAAGCTCAAGGTCCTGAGTTCGATCCTCGGTACCAAAAAAAAAAAAAAATTATGTAGAAGTACAAATTCCCTATGATGAATCAATTGAAAAAAATTTGAAATCCCTCATACAGTGGTGATTATCTAACACTGCAGCATATTTTCCGTCTTGGTTAGGCACTCAAAGTGTATTGGCCTTCTTTGTGTTCCTCACACACACTAAATTTCTTCCCAGTTTGAGGCCTTCCTATATGCTCCTTTTCTTACATTCCTCCCCCCCCCATCTCCTATTACTCAACTTTCTCTTTCTTAAAAACAGATTTGTAATTCACAGAAGTGTAATCATAGACCACAAAATAGACTCATTTACAACATTTAATTCTGTGGATTTAGTAAACTCCCAGAGATGTGCTCCATCATTGCAATCAAGTTTAGAACATTTTCATCCTCCATAATCCATACGCTGTATGCATTAGGAGTCGTCACTCCCTATTTTCTTCTACCCTTCTAGTCCTAGGTAATCAATAATATACTTTCTCTCTCCATGGATTTGCCTATTCTGGACATTTCCTATAAATGGAGTCATATGTATGTGGCCTTTTGTGACTGCCTTTGTTATTTTGGATAATGTTTTTTAAGGTTCATCCAAGATATAGCACCTATCAGTACTCCAGTCCTTTTTTGCTATGTTATTCCTTTGAATGAATACAACATACATTTGCACATTCATATGATAACATTCAGGCTGTTTCTATTTCTTGGCTATTATGAATAATGCCACTATAAACATCTGTGCCACCAAAGGTACTTTCAGCCCCTACTCTGAGCACATTAAGAGTCCATTTTAGATCGAGGGTCAGTGGAATGCTGATCTGACTTAAGTTACATTTGAATGGTTTTAAAACTGAACTGGATGCCTCGCAAGCACAAGGTCCTAAGTTTGATCCCTGGTACAGGAAAAAATAAAATTAAAAAAATAAATAAACTGGAGGCAAAGGCTGAAGTAGACCCAGCTGTACTTTAGAGTTGACTGCAGTCATGCAAAAGAAAGGTGGCTGAGCGCTGAATTAAGGTGGCAGTGGTAGAGGCAGAGAAGGCAATGAGGGTGGTCAGTTATGGGTATATCTTGAATGTAGAGCCAATGGGATATGGTGACAAAATTGATGTGTGGTAGAAGAAAGAGAGAGACCTCAAAGGTGACTCCAAGTTCGCAGCCCGAAGAACCAGAAGGATAGAGGCACTGCCATCGCAGCAAAGGGGAAGATGAGAGAGAAGCAGGGCTGGGGCCGTGCCATTAGGAGCTCGGTTTTGGACCTGTTCCCATTGCTGGCAGTCAGTGAAAGCAGCATGGGGTCTGGAGACATGAAAATTATTTTTATCATTGTTTCACCTGAGTATATGACAACACCTCCATTTATCTATGCTTCAGCTTTCTCAACTTTACAGTGCGGGGTTGTGCAACATGGTAAATCCATAGCCCTAAAAGCCTTTAGGTTGCTTATCGGAATTGAAAACTGGCTTTCTCAGTTGACATAATTTCCTTGGAACTTTGCTGGGTTCCAGCAGTTCTTTTCCTTCTCCTGATATTCCATTGGAAAAGAAAAATAACTTGGTCTATGCATGCCTGACTCTCCATGGCCACTTTCGTACATTGTTTCTCTACCATGAATTTAACAATCTCTTTCAAACAGCAAGCAAAGAAATCTTACTATTGCTACATAATAATACTCAATATGCACAAAAGTGTAAATCATGTGGCCTCTTCTTGTCCCCTGCTCATTTCTCATACCACTGTGATCACATCTCTGGCACATGGCTTGGTAGCATTCTGTCACTATTGGCATCATTTCTGAGCTTGGAGATTGCATATTTTATGAAGATAGTGATTGTGTCATGTTTATTTTTGTAGTTCTCTAAGGATTTGACTCAGGGCCTTGTCAATAACAGACACCCAAAAATGTACAGGGAATCAATGATTGAGTCTATATGTCATCTACAATAAAATATACTTCCTAAAATCTAAAATACAATAAAATAAAATTTTCCAAAGGACCCTTCTGATACCCATGGGTAGGTTTTTCAGTCTTCTGAGTTTTTATATAATGTTCATTAAAGTCTTTTTAATTTTTTTTCCAGTACTGGGAACTGAACCCAGGGCCTTAGCACTGAGTTACCCCCCACCCCTTTTAATTTTAAAATTTTGAGTCAGGGTCTCCCTAAGTTGATAAATTACACTAGGCTGGGCTTGAACTTACAATTCTCCTGCCTCAGACTCCCAGAACGCTGGGATTACAGGTGTGCACTGTGGTACCCAGGCTTCTTTGATTTTATACACATCTTTAGAGTCATTAGAATTCCTTCTGGCACAGAGAAGGTAATTCTTATTTTTTTTAAAACAGTAGTAGAATGGAAAGACTATTGCAGTTAGAATCAGCAATTTAAATTCCAGGTTTGTCACTGAGCAGCTGTTTGATTTTGGGTAAGCTGCTACCTCTATCTGAGCCTCCACTCACAATTTGATAAGATGAGAATTATAAGCTTTATATACACTGTGTTGATGTGGGAATTCAATGAGATAATAAATGTGGAGACTGTAGACTGACATGATTAGTAAAAACACTTGTAAAAGTAGTGTCTGGGAAAACATACTATGATTACATTATTCTACTGTTAAAATAATGATCAAACTATAATAATGATCAAACTATATAATGGAATAATTTAGCAGATTCTTATTTTACTATTATGATTTGATAAGTATTTGACCTAAAGGTCATGCTCTTTAATTCCTTTTTATTTTATTTTTTTTTTTGGTACCGAGGATCGAACTTGGGACCTTGCACTTGCGAGGCTAGCTCTCTTTAATTCTTAAATAAGGAAACAGAAAAATATGTCCATAAAATGTCTGGCAATTTATGTAATCTTAGGAATGCTGCATGTAGATGCATAACTCTGATATCTCCAACATGGGGGCTGCAAC
This sequence comes from Heterocephalus glaber, assembly GCF_000247695.1. Next base: position 3,529,622 of record NW_004624862.1, on the reverse strand, counting down.
AGAGCCCCCAGAGATGGGTCCTGGTGGTCATCCATACAGTTAATACCAAGAAGAACATCTAAATTGTTTGTGTGTTTTGGGATTTACATTTATAATGTATTCTTAAGATGCATATTGCCTCTTTATCATAATTAGTACTAAAAACATGAAGTATTGAGACAAATATCCAAAAAGATTAAGTTGAGAGAGTGTAGCAAATAGATTTATGTAGATGTAGATATAGATTCATTCCTCTATGGTCCAAGATGCTCTACATCATTTTATTAATGTAGGTCAAGATCTATTATTAAGAAGTGTTTCAAAACAAAGATAGGGTTACAATTTGTTTAAAAACTACAAATTATTATAGATAGCCAAATTAGGTAGAAATATTATAGGCAGTCAGACAGGGATAGGCCCTCAAGAGAATCAATACAAAAGATAAAAACTCATTACATCTGTGACCAGAGGTACATCTGTTAAAGGCCAGGCCTCAAGACAAAGATGGAATAACCAGGCTTACATACCTCCCCAAGGGATAAGTGTTATCACCTGGTCCAATAAAGTCTAGACAGACATCAGTCATCCTGGTGGGTGACCAAGACCCCTGGACCCATCCCTCCCTTAAAAAGTTCTTTGTCCTTTTGATGTACACTTGCTACATGACCTTCTTCCTCATTGGATCAGTATTACCTAAGCGGCTATATTTGTAATGTTATTGGTTGATCATAGTTTTGACCCACGTTGTACCCACCTTGTGATTTTGCTCTACAAAACTTCCTTTGAGGAGTGGGCTCATTGGCAACCCACTTTCAGGTTCCCTCTGTCTCTTAGGAGCTATCTCTCTTAATAATGCTTTCCCACTCTTTTTTTTTTTTTTTTTTGGTACCGGGGATCGAACTCTGATCCTTGAGCTTGGGAGGCAGGCAGCAGAACCACTGAGCTAAATCCCCGGCCAACGTTTTCCTACTCTGAACCTCCATTGTTCCTTAGAATTCATTCTTTGAGAGCTGGGGATGTAGCTCAGTGGCACCGCACCTGCCTTGCAAGCACAAGGTCCTGAGTTCAATTCCCAGTACCAGAAAAAAGATAAAAATTCATTCTTTGATTTTTGGGAAACATGAACTTGCCACATCTGACATTTAGCAGATTGGGAGTTACATTTATTTCCCCTACATCATATGGAGAGCCTATATCAAGATCCCAATAAATAAATAATAATATCTAAAAACTACTTATAAATATTGTACATAGGTATACTTAAGTACATAAATGCTTCTCTACACATCTTTTTTTATGTAGTATAACTATTATATTTACTTAACAATTATGTTTCATTGATTTTTCCATTCAAATGAATATTAATTGGACCTTTGTTCCGTGATAAGTCCTAGGAAGAAAAGATTGTCCTGAAAAATGTTCATTGTGGGTCCTACTGCTTCTGAAACAATCAGGAAATAAACATTAAATTTGATTATGTGAAGTACAGCATATAGGTATTTAAGTCTAAAGCAGAAAGAAGGGAAGAGATCATAATCAGTCCTAATGATATGGGGGAAATAATGTAACTCCCAGCCTGCTAGATGTTAGATACCATGAGCTTGTGTTTCCCAAAAATTGAAGAATGAATTCTAAGGAACAAGAGAGTTAAGAGTAGGAAAAGTTTATTGGGAGAGAGAGCTCCTGAGAGCTAGGAGGGGACCCGAAAGTGGGTTGCCAATGACCCCACTCCTCAAAGGAAGTTTTATAGAGTGAAATCACAAGGTGGGTACAACGTGGGTCAAAACTATGATCAACCAATAACATTACAAGTATAGCCACTTAGGCAATATTGATCCCCCGGGGAGGTATGTAGCCCTGGCCATCTTTATCATTCCACCTTTATCTTGAGGCCTGTCCTTCAACAGATGCACCTCCAGACACAATTGTAATGTGTTCTCATCCTTTGCACTGATTCTGAGGGCCTAGCCCTGTCTGACTGCCTATAATATTTCGATCCAACTTAGCTATCTATAATACTAATTCCTAAGGTTAAAATCATCCTGAGACGCAGGAGTTAGCTTGGTGCTCAAGTCGATCATTTGATTAAAGGAATTGTTTCAAATAGGACATTGAATAACTATTGCATGTGTTTCATCCCAGTCTTGGGCAACAAAGTTTAAAGCTCCTTGTGAGACATGTATGACACCAGGAATGCCAGAAGGAGAAGACTCTTCTCTTCTCAGCTGTGGCTGATGATAACAGTAAGAACAGCAAGCAGCAGCTTTGTCTTGAACTCAGAGGCAAGCGCATAGCCTCAGAAAAGGAAGAAAACTCCCAGGAACCCCTGGAAACAGGGACTTTTGTATTAAGGGCAGGCCCATAGTAACAAGAGCTACTCAAAGGCACTTAACTGTCCCCCAGCCTCTTACAAGAATGATAAACCTATGTATCCTTAAAAAATAATAAAAGATTTTTTTCTCCTTCACAATATTATTTAAATTCCATTTGTTCCTCTATTTACTCAGTTTGTTATTTTTAATAAACAAGGATATTAGCTGGGCATGATGGCACACACCTGTAATCCCAGCACTCAGGAAGGTTGAAGCAGGAGGACTGCCTTGAGTTCCAGGCCAGCCTGGGCTACATTAGTGAGTTCACAGCCAGCCTGAACTAGAAAGTGAGACCTTGTCTCAAAAAACCCCCCCGAAAAACAAAAAACAGGAGTATTGTTTTATAGTTGAAGCTAAAACTATTTCATTTTATGCCATAGTCTGTGAATTGGGAGTGGAGGTGAAGGTAAATATTCCACGGTAATCACAGAAAAGTTCATATCTTCCTTTGATCATTTGTTCCAGGTCATTCTGCTAGGATAATCAGAGGTAATTGAAGTTCCAGGATTTGGTACACATACTTTCACATGGGTCAGGAAAAACATTAGGGTTAAAGTTCGAGGACATTTTTTTCATAGACATGTTTCTGAATTTTCAAGATGCCCTTCTTTCATTGTCTAAGTGATTCATTTGATTAATCTCAATATGGTTATAGTTAAGAGTTGGAGGCTTTCTGCTTCTAACAGGTGTGATCATGGGGAAGTTACTCTAGCTTCCTCTTCCTGAGTTTCCTGATGTCTGAAATGAGAACTGTATCTGCTTTGCAGTGTTACTGAGCACATTAAACAAAGTAGGTACACAAAGTGTTAATTAAAATGACTGATTTCTGTTAAGTATTTTACATTTCTGCGATATAATGGAGTACTCTGTAGAAATTACATTCTGTACTGGGGGATTAACTTTTCATGTTTGATAACTGATTGCAATGAAATGAAGGAGAAATTATAGTAGCATTCCAGACTGGGCAAACAGCTTCATCCAAACAGAAAGGGCTAAAGAAGAAAACAAGACTGAGAGCTCCTGTAGACCAACGAAAATCTGCACTTGAAAAGCTCAGGAAACTGTTGGAATTCGTCCTGACCTCTGGGTTAGGTGATTGTATCTATTTAGGAGGAAGGAGGAAGGGAGATAGAATCTACACTCCTCCCCTTCCTCATTCACCAGCTGCAAAACTGGTCTGAGTGCTCACCTTTGCCACAGACAGAAGACATGCCAGCAAAATTCCTTTAATGCAAAGAGCTGGAGAGACACCCCCCGACACACACCCGGTGCTGGGCATAGAACCCACAGTCTTGCTTGTTTGCACTTGTCAGGCAAGCGCTCTACCACCCAGCTAAACCCAAGCTGACATTCCCAGTCCTGTGCACTTTCCACTACACCACACTGTTTTGTTTTGCATGTGAAGGATTGTTTCACAAAAGAATTAGAGCCAAGAAAGAACGTATGACTACATACATCTACTCCTGTACGTCTTAATCTATAACTCTTTCACACGTAGTTTTCACCAAAAATATTTGGAAATATATGATGATAGTTTTTCATCATCACAATGGCTGAGAGTTGCTACATACCACCATGATTAGGACCCAGGAATGCTGCATAATTAACATAATAAATTATCATGAATGTATGCAACAATGGTCCTGTAAGGGAAAAATACACACTGACCACGGTCAGTCCTGGGGTTTTACTGCTAAAGGCTTAAGTACATTATATCTTGTTTAATTCTCACAGTAAATAAGATAGTAAAATTTCCATTTTACAGAGTGAAAAATGAGGTCACTGAGGGGGAGGATTAGTATGTATATAAAATGTGTAAATCACCATTTTCTTTAAAACCATTTTAATTAATGCACAGAATATCTGGAACATAAAAAGGGAGAGAGGCTGGAGGTGTAACTCAGTGATACAAGTGTTAAAAGCTTGGTCCTCAATGTAAAAAGAATTAGGATGTGTCATGTACATGTACAAAGTACCCACCCTGAAAGTAGTTACTATGTTTTGCAAACATATACTAATTAAAAAAAAAAAGGCCAAACCTTGGTCCCAAACCCACAGCTACAGTGGGAGAAGTGAAAACTTCAAGAGATGGGACCTAGTGAGAGGTTTTAAGTCACTGGGATGATGGCTTTGAAGAGAACTGTGGGACCCCAATATCTTTGCTATGAGGTGAATAGCTCTTCCGCTCCATGCTGTCCCACCATGATGTTCTGCTTTGCCACAGGCCAAAAAGCAATAGACCAACCACATATGGACTGGAACTTCCAAAGCTGTGAGCCGAAACAAACATTTTCTCCTTGTAGGTTGATTATCTCAGGTATTTGTTATAGGAATGGAAAGCTGACTAACACAGTACAACATTGCTGGGCTCATGCTGAACCTGGAGGAGGAGGACAGGGTCTGTATTTCACATCAGCTCTTCCAGATGGAACCCAGGGAGTACCTGTGGGGCTAGAACATTATGACCGAATACAGAAGAATTTATTGACTTGAGAGAACACTTACAAAATACTAGATTTAATACTCTTCTAAGAAACCCAGGAGACAGTGAAAACTCACAGGTAGGGTGGCCAAAAAAGCCATGGCTTATGCTGAGCTGAGTTTCAATACTTTATTTTTTGTAGTGGATAGCAGAGGGGGAAAACAAAAAGAAGTAGACATATGTGAAGTTCCAAGGCCCACCAGAGGATTTTTATCCCAAAGATCACACAGTTTACCAACGACATCAGGAAAATGCCAGTGAAAGTGCCACCAGCATCACAAAAGGCTTAGCTGTGGCTCTTCTCTAAAAGGCCAGGGAAGCAGTGGGGAAAGGCAGGAGACATGGGCTCATGGACAGTAAGGCAGATGAGTCTCAAGATGGCGCTTGGCCAACAGAAACCAGGGGTTCACAATTATCACAATGATGGGCAAGGTTGGTGTGGTGTCCAGGAAGCCTTGACCCTCAGAGAAGCTGAAAGGCTCATTAGCACATTAAGCAAAATAGGTGGGCAGTCCAAGAAAGAACCACCTTCTATCTTTAATCAGAAGGAAGCAGGAAAGGATCAACCAGGGGCAAGAACAGTTGCCTCAATGCAAATTTATAATTCCTTGATCAGTTTCTGGCCCTGTTCCAGAGGCAGATTTGTGGTTTGTTTGTTTCACTGTGGGTCCATTTAGGGCTCAGAAACCACAGAGGGGCTGTGGTTCAATAATCTGTTCAGTAATCTGTTCAATATAAGGTATATGAAGTTGTTATGTAAGAGTTTTATGAGATACAAATACACTTAGGCTAAGGGAGAGTATTCAAGGAAGGACAAACAAGTGTAGGGCTTCGGACCTCATTGCTGAAGGGATTGCAGCCCAGTTGTGAGGAAAAACTCTCAGATTTTCCAGGTCAGAGCTGGTCCACTGTCACTGGGCAAGCAGGAAGCAACCCTCTGGGACCCAGGCAAGCCGCAGCAGTGGCTAAGCATGTGTGCGTGCACAGGGTGTGAGAGAAAGCTACTTTTCACAGGTCAGAGAGTGGAAAGTTAATGGGTCTGAGCTTGTCATTTTCTCTCTGTAAGGGCCAGAGTGCTCTCAGAAGAATCTGCCCCATACCATGATCTTACACTTATTCTGCCACACTGGTCAAGCACAAGCCACCTGACTTTCCAAGGTGTTTCTTCATCTGACTCTGCAACACAGCCAATCACAACTTGATGAATGGTGATGCCATGGTACTCGCATCCCATTTCCCATTAGCAATATGCTCACCATAGCACACAAGCACAGGGCCTGTTCAAACTATCACTAAATCATTACCTTCTGGGCATATATTCTGGGACCTTTCCTATTCCATATCAGTTTGGGTCTACTGAAAATATAGAAACCACACAGTAATATGAAGAATAAAGGATAATGAAGCTATAGTAGAAGAGTAAGTACAAGATATAAGGTACTCTAGGGATGGGGGAGAGTGCCCAAGACAGAGTTGTGAAGGATGTGAAGGGCCGGTCCTCTCCCAAAGGCTGGAGCTCAGATCTTGCTGGAGAAGACACAGTGGTATCCAGTGAATGCAGACATAATTACTGCTGTTGCCAGATGACAGCTGGTCCACTGTTTCTGAGCAAACAGAGATAAATTAAGGGGAAAGCAGACCTGCAGAGAGAGTTCAGATGCATGCAGGTGTGATGGCTGGAGAGCACAGTGTATTGCGAAGATCACACCACTGGCAAGAATGTAGCAGGCAATCCTCTGGCAGGGGGTAGGGACAAGCAGTGGAAGTAGGGTGCTGGTGTGGACAAGAGGCTTCAAAAGCACAAGGTCTGCATTGAAAGGGCTTTGGGATGATGACCAGTTTAGTTGGGGTCATGCATTCTGGGAACATGGCTCAAGAGAACACCATGGACCATACTGCTGACCAACACCACAATCACCAGAAGGAGTAGAAGACCTTGTGTCCTGCAATGTTCTCCTAGCACCCTCTACTGAGGGAACTTACCATGTTACTCACTGTAGAAGACAAACACTTAACTACTTCAGCTATTGTCATAGAGTAAGTAACGAAGTATGCATTTGGAGTTGAGAGGTGATAAATCCACGATTAGATAGATCTTTTGCAAATGTAAAGGGGCCAAGAGACAGAGGGGGAGGGAAAAGAGGAGATGGGAAAATAAAAAGAAGCATTAAGATGCATTATATACATGTACCAACTTCCCATGATGAATGTAATCATTATATACTGCAAACATGTACTAATAAACATTTAAAGATTAATAAAATACAAATCGATGACTAGCACAGGATCAAAAGAAGAGATGGTTTGTCACCAGGGAAAAAAACCCTAAAATACTTCAGAAAATATATTCAATTCCCAAGTTATTTCCAAAGAGACCTATGGCCACTGACTTGGGTGGCAGTACACTTGGGAAAGAGAAGTACCATTTTGAAAACCATTGGAACAAGGTCTGATATTTGACATTCATACTGTGACAGTTAATTTTATATGGCAACTTGGCCAGGCTATGGTGTGCGGGTATTTAGTTAAATATCAGCTTTTTTTTAACATGTGAATATAATTTAAATTAGTAGATTTTGAAGAGAGCACATTACCCTCCCTAATGTCAGTAGGTCTCATCCAATCATTTGAAGGATTTGAGAGAAAAAGATCCTTCAGAGGAAAAAGGAATACTACCTACTACCTCCAGAATGCCTTTGGGTGTCAGGTTCAATATCAACTTTTCCCTGGGTTATAGCCCAGTTTTCTTTGCAGAGTTTGGAAGTGGCAATTTCTACCATCACATGGGACAATCCCTTAAAAATTTCTCTCTCTCTCTCTCTCTCTCCCTCTCTCTCCCTCTTTGTATCTATTGGTATTGTTTCTCTGGAGAACCAAATACAGACATACAGACACCAAGAAACCCAGTAGTGGGCTATGATAATGCTCTGTAGAGCAAATGATAAAGTGGGCCAGGCAATAAGTAGATTCCTGGTCAAAGTCTGGCTTAAACATCAGTGTAGGGTTCTGTGCAACCACTCTGCGACTGTTTCCCTGAGCCTTGAATGTAGAATTGAGATTGATACATTTGGTATTTGGAGTAACCCTGGCCAGTGAGGGAAGAAATGTGACAATAAGCAAGGCAAAGTAGAAGCTTCAGAAACTGCCCCACCCCCAGCATCAGTATCAATACTAACAACATTATATCCCAAGAAGGATGGACCTTAAAAATGCAGGGAAGGTGGTCCCTGTCATGTTTCCACGTGCCCAGGCAGTCTGGCCTCTGCAGAAACCAGATGATGGAGCCTGGAGAATGACAACAGACCACTGCGAACTCAACCAAGTGATAGCTTCAACTGCAGCTTCCAAAACTTTCCTCCAAAAACAAAAGGCAAACGCATCTTGCAGCTTTCCGTAAGATGGAAGCAAATACCTGGTAGATCCCCTTGGACTCTGGAGACAACATATTCCACACCTAGGGATATTGCTCCTATACTGGGAGTCATGAAAGGGTGTCTGCTTTGTGTGAGACCTCGAAGAGGAATGGGCTCTGCCCCAGATTCATCCTGTGGTGCCAGCCTTTCTGCCAAGGAGGCCATATAGACTTGTAGAACCATGTTGTTGGAACACTCAGTGGAAAAGAAAAAAAAAACTCTGGTGTAGGGTTTGAGGCACACTCTATGGGGGAATCACAAGTACACAGGAAAGTCCACATACAGATGAAGTAGGTCAGAGACAGCCTTCACTGGGAACTGGACCCTGCTAAGCTTTGCTCTTGAACCTTCCAACCATCAAGACTGTGGGAGAGTAAATTTCAGTCCATAGCGTCTTGTTAGGGCAAGGTGAACGGACAAGTACAGCATGCTACGTTTTGGCCATCTGTATCCAATCAGGACATTTCATCTTTGCTCAGAGCTCCTAGGCTGGTTAAGACTTCATCAGACCTAGATTGTAGCTCATGCCCTTCCTTTGTTAGTAACTACAGCTATTCCTCACTTGACAAGGTATCTGGTTAATGATTGTTCAGATTTATGACCCCTCTTTTTTACAATTATGTACATCTTGTTTATGGATCCTCAATGTCTTTTTTGTACAGTACACTTTGTTTATATAGTACTGTAATTTTTGCTGTACTGTACAGTGGTTTTATGTTGTTATACATTACAGTACTACACCTAAGAGTTATGTAAATAAAAGCACAGTCATCAAATTGGAGCTTCCTCTGACCATCTTTTTGTTCTGAATATTGCAGCATACATACTGTAGCGACCAGTCCATTTATCGACCTAGCTACAGGAACAGAACTCAGTCACTAAATAAAGAATGTATGTATGTGAAATATCCATGGTTTGTCCTTTTGTGTTTGTTTTGGGGATTTTTATGGTGTGTTTTTTTTCAGTTCCTTGACTGGGAAGCACACTCACTCACTATATATATGTGTGTGTGTGTGTGTGTGTGTGTGTGTGTGTGTGTGTGTGTTCTAGGCCAGGCATGGTGGCACATGTCTGAAATCCCAGCACTTGGGAGGCTGAGGGAGGAGAACTGGCTTGAGTTCAAGGCCAGCCTGGGCTACATAGTGAGTTTAAGGCCAACCTAAACTACATAGGGAGATCTTGTCTCAAAAAAATATATATACATATGGTAATAAATATCCAAACCCTCCTTTCGCTTTCTTTGATAAATGGCAGCATCCTATATACACATTCTCCACTTTGCTTTTTATACACACTTAGCAGTATATTCTGAAGGTAACTTCATAGTAAAATATAGAAATCTTTATTCTTTTGTTTTAATCTGCTTGATGCTCTACTATATAAATGTGCCACATGTTGGTCTCACCCTTTACCGACAACATTGGTCTGTTTTCAGTGTTTTGCCATTAGCTTATTTATTTTAGTAAAGAATCATAAAAGTATAATTGCTAAGTCAAAGAGCAAATAAATATGTAATCTTGCTAGATATTAACTGTATTCATGCTTGTAAACCCATTTCCACTTTGTCATCTTCCTTCATGGAACCTCTATCCAGTGAAACAAGACAGACATTTGGAAATCCCCTCCAACTTTGTTGTTACTTCCTGCCACTACTTATAGAGACATAAAATAAAAATAATTTTATCTCTTAGGTATGTTTCAAATTGGGTTTGACTTTTAATCCTTAAAGTTACTGTTTAAATTCAAAACTTTGTGAGCTATTCTTAGACATGATCTCTAACACTTACTATTGGTATTTTGGTGCATAAGTGGGAGTGTGTAATAACACTTTGAATTGCTTGGAAAGCTGTGGAGTGCTTGCATTACTGAATAACTCCTAAACTTATAGCTAAAGACTGAAGAGGTACTTACTAGGTAAAGAGCATTCTAGGAAGAGGGAACAGCACATCCTAAGTTACTGTGATATGAATATGTATGTGGAATAGAAGAAACTGAAAAACAAAAAGCCAATGAATTGAAAGCACAAAGAGCAAAAGAAAAACTGGACTAGGAAGAAGCTAAATCATGCATGGTTTATAGGCAAGGTTAAAGATATTTTATTCTAAAATACATAGGATCCATTTAAAGATTTTAAGCAACAGGGTAACACAAGCAGATCTGAGAATAGGAAACATTATCCTGGTCATTGGGTGAACAAAAATTGGAGTAGTTCAGGCAGGAGATACTGATACAGATGGTCTCTGGCAGCAGTAGTGTGGCCAAGTAGAGAGATTGAAGGAGTATTTAAAAACAGATTTTATATTACATTAAATCAATTACAATAGTTAAACAACATCTAAAATAGGTAATAGTGATGAATAAATTAAAGAGGTGTTTGTCTTTACTGTGTTGCTGCTTGTGACTGCTGGACATAGGTTCCAGTCACTGAAATAGGGAACATGGAAAGAAGCTCAGGCTGGGCAGAGTGAGTCATGGGGTGGAAATAGTGAGTTGGTCTTTGGGGCATGCTAAGACTGAGCTGCATTTGAGATTACGAGATAAGTTAGCGAGCACCAAATGGAAATAAAAGTTAGAGGAGAGGTCTTGTTGATGATCTACATTTGTGAGTCACCCGTAAGTGGTGTGATTTGAATTCATCAGTGGAGACAGAAATGCCTAAGTGTGCAATAGTGAGAGTAGAGGCTTAGATCAAGGCTTTCAGACTCACAACATGAACAGCTAAGAAGAGGAGGAGCAGCGGGAAATAGGGAAATCGGAGCATGCAAGAGGAGTTAAAGGAAACCCGTGTAGAAAGGAAAAGATGCTCAGTTGTGTTGACTGCTACATGAGGTTGCATTAAAATGAAACCATGAAAAATGATCATTAGAGTGAGCAACAGAGAAGTCATTAGAAACTTCAATAAGGGCAGTTTCTGGGAAGTAATAGAGGTAGAAGTGAAATTAAAGTGAGTTAAGGACTGGGTAGAGAAGAGAATGTTGAGATAGCTTTCTCTTTAGAGAAAGTGGACTGGAAATACAGTACAGAGGTTTAGAAATTGGGAGGACATTGTGAGGTTAAGGGAGGTCTCTTATTTTTGTTTGCTTATTTGTTTATTTGTGGGTACTGAGAATTGAACCCAAGACATTTGCACTAAGCTACGTCCCCAGTCCTTTTCTTATTTTTAATTTTGAAACACCATCTCACTAAGTTGTCCTGGTTGGGCTCAAACTTTAACCCTTCTGCCTCACCATCCTGGAGTGCTGGGATTACATGTATGTTGCTATTGCAACTGGCAAGAGAAGTCTTTGAAAGGTGGGAGGATATTTTGAATGCAGATGGGAATAACTCAATAAAATGAGAGTGATGGTAGCCAAAAGGGGGAGGAAATAACAAGGAACCAGGTCTCTGAGGTCAGCGGGAATTAGATCTATATGGAAGAGCTGGCTGCAATAAGAGAAATGACACCTCAGCAGAGGAAACAGGAGAGAAGATGAGGGTGGGTACAGATAAGTTTGTTGATCTAGTGATAAGATGATGAGGGAAACTGCCCAGCTGACAGATTATACTTTCTTAATTAAATTTGTCGAGACTGTCATTTGAATTTGACAGGGTGGGGATAAGGAAATGTGGGCATAGAGATTCTGTGAAGCTGATACCTCAAATAGAAAGTAAGCTTATATGGGAAGCAGACTATGACGGCTGGGCAGTGTTGACAGCTCATTTTACTTGTCAACTTGGCAGCACAGTTGTTCTTAACATCCCGTGTTGTAAATTAATCCAAATTGTTCTCTGCTAGAGATTGGTCTGAATTAACCAGATAATGGTTTCAGTTCTCTACTTCACTCCTATCTTAGCCTGGATCTCCTACAGCAGAACCTGAAGCAGAGAGCTATGTGTTTTTATTTTATTAGGGAGTACACTCCCAGAGAAGAAGAATCCAGGACAAGCACGGTGAAGCAAGGAAAGAGGGAGGGCCAAAGCAACCATGTGTACATAAATTGCAGCAAAGTATGACTGATTGCTGGAATCACAAGACATCATTCCTGCTCAGCACAGTGCTCATGTCTGTAAGTTTGAGAGGACAGCCTGGACAACATAGTGAAACTCTCTCGAAAATAAAAGATAAAAAAGGGCCAGGGGGTTAGCTCAGTGCAAGGTTGTGGGTTCAGTTCCTCAGGATTGGAACTTGGTCTTTGGCTCCATGCTTTTGGAAGGTGGTAGAGACTTTGAAGATGGTGAACCTATGGCACGCGTGCTGCAGTGGGCTGCTTATATCACTGAAAGCTCTAAAAGGTTCGCCATCACTGCTCCTGGTTTTAAGTCACTGGGGCTGTGCCCTCACAAGGGATTGTGGGATGCTGATTACTGTTCTCTCTTTCCACTTCTCTGCCTCCATGAGATGAATGTGTACCCTCTGTTACATGCTCCTGCCACGAAGTACTGCACTGCCGCAGGCCCATAGCAATGGGCCCAATCAGTCATGGGTTGAAACTTCTGAAATTGAGTCAAAATGAGCCCTTCCTCTTTAAAAGTTGACTCATCCTCAGTATTTATTACAGTAAGTAACTAACTGAATAACACAAATAACACAAATACATCCAAAGAAGCATCTGATAGCATTTACAATTGGGAATATGGCTGACTTGACTTAACTAAAGTCAAGTAATACTTTAGAACTGCAGACAAAAATAAAACCAGCTAGTTTGTTTCTAAAGTCATTAACAGAAGCCTTCTAAATCAGAGACTTTAACATCAGAGATTTTAAGATGTCTTCTATCCTACAACAGGTAAATTTCTATAATTTAGCAGGAAAATTTCAGATTTGATTTGGGCAAACTTATGCAGGAAACAATTTAAAGATTATTATTATAATGAGGAAGAAGAGTCATATAAATTCTGAGTGCCGGCTTTTAAAAAAAATTAAAAATAAAAAAACTCACAAAGTACTCCTGTCCTGCCACCTAGTGCTGTCTAGTTTATCCAGGGAGATTTGGAAGGAGCTGCTTTGCCTGTTCCTTGATGGTGGCGCTACCATCATCCTACAACAGGACAACTCTAGTTCTGAAGGGTGGCCCCAGGCCTCACGGGATATGTATGTCTCTCCTTCCACTCCCCTACCCCAGCCATTGCCTTCACTAAATAACAATAACTAGCTCAGCTATTGTGAGGACTGATAACTCTCCCACACATTTTCCAATGTACCCCTTCACCCACTGCAAGAGCTGACTGACTCCCACAAGGAGTCAGGGCTTAGAGAAGCTAAAGTAACAAGGTCATGTTGCAGATAAGGAGTGTAATCCATAGATATTGATAGGGAAAAGTTTTAGATAACTTAGTAGATTGAATATTAAGGTAGTTGTAGAAGCAAAATAAGTAATGTGTTCCATTAAGATTTGCTTTTCCCTGTAACTTTTGTTGTTTAAGGTGATGGTTATCTGACTCTTTAACCAGTAACTTCATTAACCTAACAAAGTTGCAATGCCTGGGTGAATTTACAATGTATGTGTGCTTATCTTGTGTCTGTGACTTGTAAATAGGAACTGGAATTGTATTTACACATCAAAGGCCACTAGGGATGAGATAATGGCTAAAAAGAATATAAAAAGGAAATGCTGAACAAAGGGGCCCAGGAATACTGACCAGATCAGCTTCTGGTGGTCCCGCCTGCTTGAAAGAAGAACTTTTATTATTTTACCCGAATTCTGCATCTACGTGCTTTTCTTTCTGAGATTTCTGGAACAATATAAATCTTTTTCTAAAGCACCTTTTCTCTCTATTGTCTTTAAGTCACTTAATGTAGTTGTAATATAACATTTGTTGCTTTGCATACACAAAATCTATTTGCACATAGAAAATATTGTATTTCATAAAGTTCACTTTAAAGATCATTATGTCAACAAAGACAAGCAAGATGACAGATCAGAGAAAAGTCACACAATATAAAGATCACTAGGAGACTGAGAGAGAGACAGTATGAGGAAACTGACCAGGCTTACTCAGCCCAGAAATGAGAGTGGGGATTTGATGATGGGCTCCTAATCTATGAAGGGCTTTCACATAGAATGCTATGCATACAGTCCATAATGTACAGTACTAGTCTGGGATAATTGCATGGGATAATGTAATGTATAGTGCTTCAAAGTTTAGCAAGAACTTCATCCACATCATTTTATTTAAATAATCTTACAGCATTGAGTTGAATTAAAAATGTAAATGTCAGATGAATTTTGGTATATACATATATACAAGACTAGCAAAAACACAAATATCATTGATAAAAATCAAAGGATTACTGAAGACAAACATTTCTGATGAGTCATTTTAATTACATGGGAGAATGAGAATTCATATGGTCTGTGTTCTACCACCTAAAATCTAAGTAATTTAGGGAGTTGTTTAATTTGACTGAATGTATATGTAGGCATTATAAGACCTCAACAGTTGAACAAGCTAACAAAACATCAAAGTTCAAAGAGAAAGTATGTATGTATGAAAGCTACAGACTATCAATGAAAACAAATTTGTAGAAAACAGTGAAGTTAGGAACAGAGGATTATAGGGAATGCATGAAGCAATGGGGATAAGCAAGATGATATGAAAGACCGGAAATGAGATTTTTGGTAACTTATGAGAACAAAAGAATATGTAAGATATGACCCTCTAATTCATTACTCTTGAGGTCTTGTCCATCCCATTACTTATATATGTAGGCCTACATAACTAGAAATGGGTACTTGATATAACAGGCAAGAATGGCCATATAAATAGGCATGAATATGTATTGTTATCTTATCTAATGAATTCTTAGATTAAGGTATCATCTCCTGAGATAGTGCTACTATATCTTCATCTTTAAAATTATTCATTCAACAAATAGAATATTTGATAGAGGGCTTATTATGCCCTGAGGATGCAATAGAGAATAAAAGAAATAGATTCTTGCCCTCATGGAGATTATAGTCTTGTATGAGTATTGTGGAAATGGGAGAGGAAGATGGGTAAACAACAAAGGAGTAAAAAAACCTGCAGTCTGCAAATGCTAATAAGTGTTATTAAACATTAAATATTAAATACTAAATATTAGACGGTAAAGTAGGGAAGAGAGGTGGGGACTGTTAGAGCATTAATGAAAAAATAACATTTGTTGCTCAGGATAAAAATGAAGTGAAAGAAGCAGAATTGAAATTGTGTTTAAATACATTGCCAATTTTTATGTAATAAATATATTTAATGGAATATTTACATAAAAGAGAATTAGAGAAAACACATCTAAATATTAAGGTGATTAACTTTTATTTGAGATGGGGGTCTCACTACATACCAAGCTGGCCTCAAATTCATTATAGCCCAGGCTGGGCTCGAATTTGCCATTTTCCTGCCTCAGCCTCCCAGAGTGATGGGATTACAGATGTGCACCTCCATTTCCAGCTACTAATTAACTTTTCTAAATGATGAAATTATAAATGATTTTTAAAACTGTTGCTTTATGCTTTGCTATTTTATTAGTTTTTCTACAATCAGCGTGTATTACTTCTAAAAATCAGAGACAACCACAATTTTTAAGTTATTTTTCTAAATATAAGCATACCTCAGAGACATTGGGGGTTTGATTCAAGACAAGAGCTGATGTGGGTTAGATCTAGAATATCCTCCAAGAGGCCCATGTGTTCAGAGACGGGGCTTGTGGAAGGTGGTTGGATCACGGGGCCACTATAGACATTCGTGGATTCATCCACTAATGAGTTCAGTGGCTGAATGTGCTGTTAGGAAGTGGGTCAGAAGGGTGGGCCACCAGGGGCATGACCTGGGGGATCTCACCCTCCCATCTCCTCCCCTCCCTCTCTGCTTACTAGTGACCATGACAGGAGCAGCTTCACCACTAAACCCTTTCACCATGCCCTTCCTGCCTTGGAGTCAGCAAACTGTGACTGAGTCCTCTGTAGATTGTGAGCCAAAATAAACCCGTTCTCCTTTAAGTTGTGGGTGTTGGGTATTTGTCCCAGCAATGAGAGTGTGACTAAGGCAATACTGACAAACAAGTCAAGTGATTTGTTTTTGGTTTCTATTAAGTCTTTCTCTTTTTGTTTTTTTGGTACCGAAGATTGAACTCGGGTCCTTGCGCTTGCTAGGCAGGCCGCAGAACCACGGAGCTAAATCTCTGGCATGTTTTTGGTTTCTCAATGCATATAAAAGTTATGATTACACTATGCTGTAGTCTATTAAGTGTGCAATAACATTATGTCTAAAAAACAATGTCCATACCTTAATTTAAAAATATTTTATTGCCAAGTGTGGTGGCACAAGCCTGTAATCCCAGTGACTTGAGAGGCTGAGGCAAGAGGATTGAAAATGCAGGGTCAGCCTGGATAATTTAGGGAGACCTCGTCTCAAAAGAAAAATTTTTAAAAGGACTTGGGTTGTAGCTCAGTGGCAGAGTACTTGCCTAATAGCTTTCTTTATCATTCTATTCCTTTATATAGTTTTGAAGCTCTGGAGCAAATTCCCTTGATTTCCCATCCCTCATCCACTTACTGTTTGGACCTCTCACAAAACAATTATCCTCTCTCTTTTTGTATTTAGTAGCTTCCCCTGTAGCAGATTAGTGCAGTGATTAAAAACTCAGGATCCAGAGCTATCAGCCTAGATTTGATCCTTGATACTCAGTATTTGTTGTGACTTTGGCAGTTTCCTAATCTTTCTGTACCTACTTTCTCATCCAGTTAAAAGGATGAGCATGTTAACCTCGTGTTGCTGTGACAAAATACTTGACCAAATCAATTTAAAGGAGGAAAGATTTATTTAGGTTAATGGTTTCAGGGGTTTTAGTCCATGGTCACTTGATTTCATTGCTTCTAGGCTTGTGCGAGGTAGAAACATAATGGAAGTATGTGGGAAAACAAAGCTGCTCACCTCATGGCAGCCAGGAAGCAGAGAGAAAGGGAAAGAGCCAGAGAGGTAGGGACCAGTGACCAGATACGGTGTCCAAGGTCACACTCCCATGACCCACTCCCCTCAACAAGACCCCACCTCCTGTTTCCATCACCTGACAACAATGTCATCAAAGTATGATCTCATCAATGGATTAATCTACTTGATCTAGTTGAAGCCCTCAGGATTTAATCACTTCCAAAAGCTGTACCTCGAAACACACGAGACTCCGAAAGACATTTTATGTCTGAACAATAATAAATGGGTATAATTCTCATCTCATAAATTATTGGGAAGACAAGTTCATGCATTTAGAGCAATCAGAACAATGCTTGGTATAGATTAGAGACCAGGTATTATACCTGTAAATTTAATTTTCCAAAAGACAAGAATGACATTTTCTGTTTCTCTGTATTATTAGTACAACTAAACACAGTGCTAGAAAATGTATCCTGCTCCTTTTAGGCCCTAATATGTGTGGAAAGTGGTGAGATTAGACATGAGAAGGGAGGAAAAAAAATGATTTTTGTGATCCACTCTATCATTCTTTGTGAGAGACAGGAGATAGAAAAGCTGAGGCTCTGAAAATCTAAACTGGCTCAAGATCTCCCAGCTGTTAACTAAAAACTAAATCCATGTCTGTTTGGCTCTCTTCATTGTACTTTGTGTTGGAAATAAACATGAATAAATGGATGAGTGAATTTGAGAAGGGCCTGGATTTGTCTTTGGAGCTTCTCCTGAGTTTATTTATTTATCACTGTATTCCCAGAACTTAAGACAGTGCCTACTTCACAAGAACAGCTTAATACATATTTATTGTTAAATGAATGAAGAAACACAGGAAGAAAAGGGCAAAGGAACAAATCAAGGAATGGATGGGTGAAATGACCTCTCAAAAGGGCATTTTTAGCCTTCATATTCAGTCTCATATACTCAGTATATGATGGAGTCACAATAAATGCTTCTATTCAGTACCTAGAGAGAGTGGAGGAAGTAATTCATTACCTATTTTCTGTAAGTGCAAATTCAAACCAACTGTTTCACAATCACCTGTGATTTTATTTTTATAAAAGGAAGAAGCAATAGGTTTCCAGCTGTGCAACCATAAGCTTCATTTGTTTGGCTACGGGTTCACTTGGAACAGGCAAAGGAATTCAAACATTTTTTTTCTTTTTTACTCAGGGAAGTTTAGGAAAATATTTTCATTCATATTTTAAGTGATTGTTACCCTTCCCTCAAACATTGAGACTCAAGCACTCCTAGAGGGACCATTACATATGCTTCCTTTGATTGAAATTAGTCCCCAACTTCCTTTTAATATAAGCACTGGAGAAGCACGATAAGTTTAATATAAAATGGATTTATTATTGGATATTAAAATGATAAAAACATATTAACACCTCTGGAGGGTACAGTGAAAAACTTTTGCAAAAATCAGCTGTAAAAATAATTTTCATTTAGCTGACAAATAGTAGGTGGTTGAGGAATGAGCCAATGTGTGTCTTTGTAAAAGGAAGTTTATGTCCCACAGGTGCTTATAAAGCATTTCTCACTTTGTAAAACTATGCTTGTTTCTAGTGCATATAAAAATACATTGGAAATGACATAACATCCTTTGGATTTCTGTAGTTATATTCTCTCCACTCACGTATACAAATCTTCAACATTATAATTAATTCTGGGACAGAGAGTTTGCTTTGAAATAGTCATATATCAAGAACGTTGCAAATACTGCATGAGGAGAACAGCAGATGAGTGTTAGTCTTTGATGGTTCTAAAATGCTAGGGATGGTGTTGAAACAGGAATCCCTCTCAGTGTTAGAACCAGAACCTTGCTATCAATGAGGAAATTACTATTGTCTGATACCATTATTCTTTTTGTTACCATATGTATCTGTGATGTGTAACCATACAACATTGGAGTCTTACAACATGGTTTCTTTCCCCTTTGTTTTCTGTAGTCATTGGTACATAGAAAAATCTGTCTAAAGCATTCAGTAAGCCTTAAATTCTATTTCATGAGGGTAAAACCCTTTTTTTCTCATGACATTTTTTGCATTGAATAAGAATAATGGCAAAAGATGTCATTGAAAAAAATGACTCATTGTACTTTGAAGCTTTATAGCATGAGGGGAATCATGACAGGTATATAGCTACACATTACACTGATGCATAGACCTATAGACATACTTGTAGGCTATTGCAAGACTCCAAACTGTTTCCCCTCATGCGTACACTTTGTTGCTAAATGATGACAGGGCAGTCATGTTAAGGACAGTATAAATAGAGCATGTTCCACAATCTATACATAATGCTAGATTCTTTCTGTTTTGAAAATTGATTTAAATATCCTGCTTTTTGTTTGTAATATTATGGCCTTTTATACAAGTGTACTTATAAAGTTGACTTTGATATTAGTCAATTTTTGTTACAGTGACAAACAACTTATATTATTATATATTATACTGTATATTATATTATTATGGCTTATATTATTAAAGATGGATATGCCAATTGCCCTGCCCCATCCTTATACATTTTATACATATACTGTATTGAAAGATCACACTGTACCCTATAAATATAAACATTATTATGTGTCAATTCAAAATAAAGAAATTTAAGCACTGTTATTTATTTATTTATTTTTTAAAAATTTTTGGTACTGGGGATCGAACTTGGGTCCTTGTGCTTGCGCAGCAGGCAGCAAAACTACTGAGCTAAATCCCAAGGCCCAGCACTGTCACATTTTTTAAAAGGTTTCTTTCCTGTTCATAGTGCTGTGAATGGACTGCAGCCTTGGTGAGCTCTGGGTGCTTTTTCATTCGAGAACTATCTGAGGAAAGCTCTTCCTTTGGCAGAGGTCAAAAGATCAAGAGGCCAAGCCAAATCATGCAAGCAATCAGAACCTCAGGAAGGGTTTAGGGTATGGCACATCTATTCACATTCCATCAACCAAAGAAAGGCACATGCCCAAGCCATTGTCAAGGTGGTAAAGAATTCCTAGGGGTGGGAAGGGGGTATGAGAATAAATACTAGCTGAATAATACTAATTTACATCCATAATGACTATAGGTTAAAAAGCTAATACACATCTGTGAATTACAAAAATAATTAAATACTAAAATATCAATGCAAATTTAAGTACAATTTTAATATTTTTTTGACAAGTACATACAAAGGGTGTGATTGGTTGGGAACCAGAGTGGAAGATTAGAAAAAGAAATCTAACACATAAATTACATTTAAGAAAGTATAGAACCAAAGCATATTCCTTTCTCTTGGAGAGTTCCTTCATACCTCATGCTGGCCTCTATCATTTTATTTGTCAGTATACTTTCTGATTATTTATGTCAGAAAAAAGAGCACTATTTTTTTATCATTGCATACCTGAGGCCTAGTAAAATTCCTGGCCTCAATGAATGTTAGTTGAATGACTATAAATGCATGCATAAATAATCCAGAATATGTTGCTCTTATTTTTTCGTTTCAGTGCTATAATTATTTATATTTTATAGAAATAAAACTACCTTATTTACTTTTCTCCTCTGTGTCTTCTTCCTTTTCTGTTTTTATTTTTTTATTCTATTTTATTTTATTTTGAGACAAGGTCTCACTTTAATTCAGGCTGGCCTTGAATTCACTATATAGCCCAGGCTGGCACTGAACTCACAGCAATCCTCCTGCCTCAGCCTCCCAGCAGCTGGGATTACAGGCATGTGCCACCTGCCCGGCATCTTGTCCCTTTTCTGAGAGTTTTCACTTTTTTGCTTCCCTTACTGAAGTTATTTTATTTTAAATAAATAAAGTCAAATACTCTTGTTTGATATATATTATTTTCCTGCAGAGAAGCTTTGAGTGCATGTGAGAAAGACAGGAAGGGAGGGAAGGAAGGAGGGAGGGAGGGAAAGATATGTAAAAAGACATGAGAAGAGAGATGAAAAGAAGGAAAGACAGATCTATACATTTAGGAAGCATAACTGGAGTGTTCACTACTGTAACTGGTGAAAATCAGTTCTTGAATAAGGTTCTTCCTGCATTTCTTTTGTGATTTACTTACTGGGAAAAGCTTCAAAGATGACATTCTGTATTGATGAGCCTGTCAGGAGAACAGTTACCTGAATAGCACTGTTAAAAAAAATTTCAAATAAGTTGTACAATGTGGTTCCTTCATAGGCAATAGCAAACAACAATTTAAAGGAATGAGAAAGCTGATGACAATCCAGAAAGAAAGAAGGAAAGAGAGAAAGAAAGAAAGAAAGAAAGAGAGAAAGAAAGAAAGAAGTAGAGTAGGATGTTAACTGGTTTCTATTACCCTTAAGCATATTTAATAAATACATCAATTTCTATAAAATTATTACTCAACTAACTTGGCTCCCTTGTGTATTTTTCATGATTTAAGCTTCACACTAAATAAGTACTTTACAATGAAGTTTATTCAAAACTGCATCTTGGGGGCCAGGGATGTAGCTCAGTGGCACCATGCCTGCCCGGCAAGCGCAAGGTCCTGAGTTCAATCCCCGGTACCACAAAAAAAACCAAAACCAAAAAACCAAAACAAACCAAAAACAAAACTGCACCTTAGCAAGTCATCCAAAATAATATGGAGATATCATCTCTACAATTCCCCTTGCTTCCTCCAACCACAGCTTTCCAACTCTGTAGGTGCTTCTAGATAGATTAAGTAGAAAATATTACCTTAATGTAGCTGCACAAAAAAAACCAGAAGTTGCTCCTTCCTTTTACATGTGCATATCATATTACTACAGGAGATGTAATTGTGCATGATTAAACTTTTGAGGACTCAAATGGATATGATTTCTTAGTCAAGTATTTGTTCAAGTGACCTTAGCTCTTTTTTCTTTTAGGCTAGAACATGATAACAATGTAGAGACTAAGTGAGTTATCCAAAAACTACATAGAAAAGCCAGGTTGTTTCATAAAATGTCAGATTTGTGATGAATACTTGGAAGATTTTAGGACGATAGACATATCATGGCAGAAACTGTAAAGTGATTACAAATAGTTAACATTTCAAAACTTCAAATTCTTCATTTAAAGCTGAAATTTATTTACAATACAAAAAGATCAAGTTATTTTTGTTTGAAAAATGACTCTATTTATAAGATTTCATCTGATACAAACTCAGCTAAGACTCACAATAAAAAGCTATAAAATTGAACTCCCAACAGCAGAGTGAGAACATACAATTTTTGTAGAGATTTACTTTTAATTTATATTTGACAAATGTTCCTAACAGATGGAAAAAGTAAGAGACTTTTCATAAAACCTTTGGCTTATTTCCATGAAAATGCTCCACTTATTGAACAGGAAATAAGGTGTAGAATATGCTTTTAACCAAACTAAGAATTCATTTCTCCAATTCATAAAAGCTATTCATTCTCTCTACTTCCAATCTAAATAGGTCCTCATCTGATACCTCTCAATAGACTTTATTTTTTAATGCAAGCCCAAGAAGAAATGTTCATGTCAGTCTCTTCCATTAAAGACAAGCAAAGAGCAATCTCTTCTTAAAGTTGTTGAATGCTAGGCAGTGACTAGGTTGGCAGTTACGTTGGTATAAAAAGAACCTGGCATGTTCTAGGTTTATCTGACACTATGACAACGTTTTCAGGGGAAACAATAGAGTTTGCTAGGATGAGGTTAAATTTTGTAGAATGAATTTTAGATGTGTGGTGCTAAGCAAGAGATTGTTGAATTATTCAGACTTTGAGCAGAGCAGGAAGGAAAATGGGTAAGTACAGTATCACAAATTGCAGGCTAGATTTAATTGGAAAGCTAACAGGCAAAGGAAGCGGCAAGTAGTCAATGGTACTATGGGTGTCTGTACAAGCAAGGCAGACAGCCTTTCTAGTAGTTCAGTACTTGAATTACTCTTGAACTCCAGTAATTCAGAGTTCAAGATGAGTTTGCATTCCAAGAACATAGTCCAATATTGCGACTTAGAGAGAGAACCATAGCTGGGCGCGGTGTTGCACAAATGTAATCCCACCACTCCACGAGGCTGAGGCAGAAGTGTTAACAAATTCAAGTCCAACATGGGCAGTTCAGCAACTCAGTGAAAGCCTGTCTCAAAATTTAAAAATCTAAAAAGAAGTGGGGTCCTAGGTTCAATAGAAAAAAAAAAGACACTTTACTGAAGACAGATGATGAATTCTACTAAAAAAAAACCAACTTGCTTATCTTCTAGCTTGTTTTCATTGAGCAATTACCACATGATTCAGCTTTTGCCCTGTGGGGATTATAAAGTTATCATTAGATTTTATAATTGGAGAGTAAAGAAAAGAACAGAAGTAAGTCTATAATCACACTCTGTTTTATGTCTATTTCCAAGAGAATTCCTGTCATATTCAGTGAAAAGAGACAGCAAAAATCAAGTAACTTCTTTCCTATATAAGTAGGTTGGTGAAAGAAATATAACAAGGTGCAATTTTATTCTACAACTGAAAAATAAGTAATTTGTTTTTAAATTACTCACGGTACAAGTCTTCTTGAGAAGGTAAAAGCTTTGAGGGCATCACTCATGGGATAATTCTTTTGGAGCCAGCATTAAAAAAATCTTGAGGCTTGAATTGTGTCCTGAAAAAATTAGCACTAACCTGGGCTACTCCATCACGCTTTGGTTGGATAGCTGCTTCTGCCAGCTTGCGGATTGTGTGCCTCCCTGCCACTGTGCCCATTTCCTGACAAACATGCTTCAGGTTCCACACTGGAAGGAGCTATAAAATAAAGGAACACACTCAGCTCTTCTCACTGTGATGATGATGAGCAGAAAACAAAATCCCTCCCTCCTCCTGGATTTGGAGGTTCCTGGTGACAGCAAAGGATGCAAGATGGATACATAGCCCTGAGGAAGACTGGGCAAAGGGAATGGGTGTGGGTCTTGGCTCCTCTAGAGAACAGAGAGTGTTCAACAATGTAAACCTCAAGGGAATCTCCATTCCTATAACATTTCCATTTGTGTCCAAAGCCAGCTTGGACTGAGGAAAGAGGAGTAAATCTTTAAAGTTATTTTATATTGAATTTAGTTTATGAAGGACAATATTGTCTTTCTCTACTTCATGTGAGTAAATTATTTCTGGATATAAACAATGATAGATTAAATAAGGGGACTACTTTTGTATAAAAGGTATGCTCTGTCTTCCCCCTGAACTTGACAGTGAAAATACTATTTTTCTTTTCCCTTATTCATTAATCAAACATTTAAAGAATGACGACAATGTATAGTCATTCTTAGTGGGCTAAGAGGTTGCTCTAAACAGTTACCAACAATAGTATAAATGCAGTAGCTTACTAATTATTTAACAAAATAAATCATATCAGATTCAAAGGTGTCACTTTATGGCTCTTTCAGGTAGAAATATGCCAAGTATGTGGGAATATGATGAAAAGTAAAAGTATTCTTGTCTTTAGGCTTTCATAGTCACTCTAAATTAAGAAATGCCCCACAAAGGGATGGTGACACGGATGAGATACAGCAATAGTTCAGCATGCCATAGTGAAATATTAATTCCAATCAGGAATAGTTAGGAAATTCCTTCTGAAGGTGGACAAAGATAGACAAGATTACATGACATATGACTTTAAAAGATAAGGTTACTCCTTAAGTATTAAATAATACATTTTAAAAAACTTGTATTGAGTTCCTAAGTACTAGAAACCTGATCATAAAATGGTAAAAGCCATTCCCTTGAATATTTCAAGGAGGGGATGAATACACCAAAAATGGAAGACAAAAACAACACCAAAGAACAAATATAATGTCACAGCACCATACACACAGAGCTAGAACAGAAGTGGTATATAATTCTAGAGGAGAAAAAGGAAGAAGCTTTTGGCACTTGTCTGGGCCACGGTAGGTAAAGTAAGGTGAAGTTATGATCCCTGAACTGAGATTTCATTCATTTGTTCCTCATTCTTCTGATTCACCTGAGTTAGTGCCTGCCATGTTCACATTGCTAGGCCTTCAGGGACTGGCAGCAAAATGGTGGACCAGACAGGTAACAGTGAGCCAGTGGTAGATTTAATGAAATACAATGTGGACAATGTTACTGAAAACAGGAGCTCAACATATAAGGGAAGTTAAGGAAAGTCTTCATAGAAGGTGGCTTTTAAAAGATGTGGAGGTGTTTGCTAGGTGGATTTTGATTAGGAGTACCTTAGATGAAGGGAATTCAAGACAATGACAACATCAGGAGTAAAGGTACGGGCTTGACGTATACATAGAACTGAAAGAAGCTGGATGTGATCAGAGCTTTGGGCAAGAAAGGAGAAGCAAAAGATCAGGCTGGCAGGGACCAGATTGTAGAAGGCCTATAACCCAGGCTCAAGGAGTTTGTATATGTGCTGCTGAAGTGAACACTCACAGAGTTTAAATTTATTTGGTAGACTAATAACTTTTCAGCTGAATTCCATTACGTTTTTGAGTTCCAAGGATGTACCATAGAATGGTATGGAGCACAACAAAAGGGCAAATTTTAGGGCTCATGAATGCCAGGCTATCAAGCTTTAAACATTAATATTTAGGCAATGTAAAGTCTTTGAACACTTTTAGAGGAGGAAGTCATAGGCTAATAATTGTATTTTTGTATCATCGATTCATCCATGATGCCATGCGATAAATTTGCCCAAATTGCTCAATTTTTCTCTTAATTCATAACTAATACATATTACTCTTCATTCTTTCTCTTAAACATCTCTCAAATTCATCTTTTTCCCTCTTTCCCTCCTGGGAGCCGGTGGATCTGATCCTTGTCATCTTACCTTTGATGAAGTCCAAGAGCCTCTAACTTCTTGTTCTATACTCTGCAGTTAACCCTATTCATTTGTTCTTTCTGAGATAGCATCTCCCTGTATAGTCCAGGCTGGTCTTGAGCTCACTGTGTAGACCAGACTGGCTTCAAACTTGCTATCTGCCTGCCCCCTGCCTATTCAATGCATTCTTTTGGATTTCTCAAATGAATCTTAAACTTACCATGGTTAAAACAGAATTTTGTCTCTTATCTAGCCCCCAGCCCTACCTCAACTTATTTCTCAAAAAATCTTTTACATTTCAGACCATGGCACCCTTGTAAAAATCCTATAGTTGTAGGGGCCAAAATGTAAGTCTTTGATTCCTTTTTTCACTCTTCTTGCATCTTGCATCCAACTATTAACAATTCCTCTTGGGGCCAACTTCAAAATGTTTATGTCAAATCTTAATGTCTCTTGCTATTTTCACTGCTACCACTCTATGATAAGCTACTACTAGCACTCCTGTGGTCTAGTAAAAGTGTCTCCAAAGTAGTTTTTGTTTTTTTGTTTCCAACCTCCTATTTTTTGCCATATAGCTGTCTAGAAAGACCTTTAAGTCTAGGACTCAGATCAGAACATTGTCCTGTTAAAAAGAATCTCCAAAAGGATTTGATTACTTTTTTAAAAATCCAAAGTTTTATACAGAGCCAAATATGATCTTACTATAATTGCACTCTAATTACAACCCTCTCCAATCTGCTCCTGTACACACCACTCTGGACATACTGACTTTCTTGCTATTCCTATGATGTGCCATCTGTACTGTTTCAGGGCCTTTGCACTTGTTCTTCCTTCTGTCAAAAGTGTCCTTATCCCCAATATTTCAATTGCTTCTTCCTTCATATAATTCTTCCTTCACACAATTTACAAATGCTACATTTTCAGAGATTTTCTGATAACCTATATAAAATGCCTATCCAATCTTCCCCTTCCCATATCTGTATTCATTGACTCTGCCTTATTTTTCCTCATAGCACTCATCATTAACATTATATTACGGTATATACTTATCTGCCTGTTTATTGTTTGGCTCTTGCACTAGAATGTGACAAAGATTCTTTCTTTTACCACACTCTGCTCAGGTTCCTCTGAGTCTACCTAGGTCAATTTTTGGGCATGTCCTCAAGAGCCCAATTTTAGCACGAGTTCTGCTCAGTTCAGCCGGAATTCTCCACTCTTGGTATCTAACCAAATTCTTTACTCACCTACTTCCATCTTCCAGTTAGTGTCTGATCACTCTGGTCTGCCTTCAGCAAGACTTGCTAAGTCAGTTTAGCAGGCAATTTCTCTACCCTCTTACTTAGTAATCTTCTCTCCATCATCATATCCTACCTATCACCTTGGTTATAAATTCCTACTTTTCTTTGCTGTATTTGGAGCTGAATCCCCTCCCCACACCTGCCTCTCTGGAAAACTCTTTTGCAGTGCCCCCCATAGCTGTTACAATAGTCTTGAGGAAAGTCTGTCTTGCTGTATTTAATAAGTGTCATGAATAATTTTTCTTTAACAAATGCTAACATTATGAGTGGCAAACAAGACGGGCTGCAATCTGTCTAGTTCTATACTATACCCCCAGTGCCTACAGTAGTACCATGCACTCAGTAGTCATTCAGTGAATGTATCTTTGTTCAATGAAGGAATCTATTTAGATCAAAAGAACAACATACTCAGAGAATCTGGGAACCTTTAGTTGAAATAACTACCTTCATAGCACTTTAAAATTATTACAATATTTTTAAACTAAGTATGAATTTTGTCAATAAATACTTTAAAAATTATTAACACAACTTAATTTCATAGAAGTAAAATCTCAGAATTAAGAGGCCTCAAAGGGCACCTAGTCCAAGGCCACATTCCAATTCAAAAAGAGAATTGAATTCTTCAGCTCTTTTTTAAAAAGTCTTTATTCTTGGAGGGAGAATTATTTGGTTATTTCTAGAGCATTTGGAACTTTTGAAATTACCTAATTTATCTTCTTTGCATCAATTAATCATGTCAAAGCTTTGCAGTTATTGTTAACAGGATTGAGCCAAACACCAAAGCATTAACACCCACTTGAGGTCATTAGAAGTGTTTATGAAAGAATTCAAATAATACATACACTGTTAGTTTTGTCAAAGGTTGTTAGGGTTGTTTTAATTACAGAAGACAGCCATAGCAGAGATAATCAATTCAAGGTGACATTGGTATCTCCTTACTCAAGCTTTACCAGTGTATAAGGATTTAGCACAGATAGTTACCGAATCCATGTCGGGGTGGGGGGGAATAATTAATTTAACTGATCTAAAAGTGTGTTTGAGCTTTCTTTTCAGACAGGCTGTCAACATACACATGAAAGCAAGATTCTAAAAAAGCTGTCAGTTCCAGTGTTTGTACAGCAAAGCAAACGACTTTTGTTATTGCAATTAATGCATCTGCTCACAAAGGAAGTCTGAATCAAAATGTTCTATTTTTCTTAGCTACACTAAAAATTATAATGTTGATTCATATTGAAGTAATTTAGAAATGTACTCAACCAGAAAATGAAAATGGATTATGTTAAGTATGACATTTGTTACTAGGGTACCTGCTAAAAATAACATCTAGAAGTTATATAATACATTTCCTTCCAGGGATTTTAGGGATTGTCACATGCACTACTAATCTGTTTAAAGGACGTTGGGTCAGGCAATATTCTCTCAACCTTAAAAATCAATGATAATAAATGTCACTCTTGACATTTCAAGAGCCAGCTGAGGCTGGAAGATTGTGAGGTTGAGGCCAGATTGGGTTACATAGTGAGACCCTGTCTCAAAAAACCAACAAAATATAAATATAGATAAATAAATAAATATCAAAAGGTGAAATGTATATAGGGAAAATACTGTGCCAAGATCAAGCAGTTTGTAAAGATACACTAGATTGCGGTTTTAATACTTTATAATAATTCCTCTATCTTTCCTTTAGTAGATTCGTTCTAAAATAAGGAGTGGGATTTGGGAGTGAAATGCATTAACAACTGAAAAGTACTTTTAATATCATCTAGTCTGATACCAGTGAGAAATGACATGATATATTTAAGAACATAAGTGGCCACTCTAAGAAATAAACTCAGAGTTTTAAAATTCTGAACATTGTGCTTTCTCTACTAACTCATGATCACAAATAATTATTGAGCTAAAGCCAATGTGGGCTTGGAATGTTCAACAGGTAAAAATCACCCAATTTTCAACAAATAAATGACACTTTTTAAAGGGAGGAAGGGAAACCATTATAGATTGAAAGAAACACAGGAGGCTCAAAATGTTAAGCATGACTTTTTTGATCCTGGTTAGAATAAACTGAATGTAAAAGTTTATCCTCAAAATAATCAAGGAAAATTGAAAATAGGAGGGTATCCCATAATAGGAATTAATGTTAGATTTGTCAGATATTATATTAGTAGTATGATTCTTTTAAAAAGAACTCCTTACTTTTTAGAGCTATATTCAGAAGTATTTACCAGTGGAATTATATCACTGGTTATTTGCTTCAAAAATATTCCAGGAAGCAAACCAGTTCGAATACATTCAGGGTGATATGGCTGTAGCCCAGGAAGCAAACAAAAAGAAGAGACAAGTTGGTAAATGTTGATAATATTGATACTCAGAGATGCTTCTGTCACTCATACTATTCAACTTTTATGGATGCTTGAAATTTCTTTAAAAAAATTTTTAAATTATTGAGCTTATGCTTCAGAGAAGACACTATCAGCATCACTAATCATTGGATACCCAACTTTCTTTTTCTTTTTATATTGTATTGGAGAACAATAAAAAAAATACCCTACCCTATCATTAATCTATAAGGTTCTATAGGTTCTGATTTATGCCTACTGTCTTGGTTACTTTTCTTGTTGCTGGGACCTGACACCCAAAGTTAAGGGAGGAAAGGGTTTTTTGGCTCATAATTTATAGAGATTTCAGTCCCTAATTGTCTGGCTCCAAGGTAGGGTGCCATGGTAGACAGGCATCACAAAGAAACAGTTCATGGCTTGGAGAAGAGAGCAACACAAGCAAGCAATTACTACCAACAAGTCCCAATCACAGCTCTTTCTGTCCCTTACGTCTTACCCAGGCTACCTTCCCTTAATCCTAGCATCGCACCATGAATCAATCCCAGCATCAGATCCCAGCAGCACAAACCCTAGACCCAGCCACCTCCCCAAAGCCCCACCTATGACTGAGGCTTTGGGGGGACATCTAGATACAGGCCATATCACCTAGTTTCGACATTACTGCTGACTGCCATACCGAAATGTAAAATTACATTTTTAGCACGTGTATCATTTTTACATGTTTAGCACGTGTATCATAAAATGAAACTGCACTTTGCTCTTCATTCTCTAGATTAGTAACCCTTTTTAAGAGTTCAATGAAAATATTTCTGGAATGATATACTAGGCTTCATTAGGAACATAACATGTTCATATGTAAACTATACACAATAAAATGATAAATGCTATATCACAAATATGAAAAATGTGGAATGGGATCCCTGTAATCAAAAATTTAACGATGTTAAAAGGTCAGAATTATCTTTCTCTCTTTTAAAGAATTACAAAGTATGAAAAGATAATCAATGAGTATACTGCCAAAAAAAGTAAATGACATGTATTACAGTATGGAGGCATGTTGGATAATTAATTTATGAAAATATTATTTTTCTGGATTTGGAGATATTTGTGGTATTTATCAGTTTCTTTTTAAATTCACAATTGGTTGTGTTTTTTATTTTAAATAAATACATTTACACCAAATTTTGTAGTTTTTTTTCTTGAAAGAGATCTCCCACATTGTATAAATGTCAGGTGTCACACAACCTGAATCCATTGGGATGCCTATAAATTGTTGGGCACTGTTTGGAAGCTAAGGACACAGCAGTGAACAACATGGAGGAAAACACTCCCTCTTATGTTCTAGTTGGAAGTGACAGATGAAACAACGTAAAATAATAATTAGTAGTTTGTTAGAAGATCAATGCCATGGCAAACAGTTGGGGAGGGTGGGGGGATAGAGTGTGTGTGTGGAGAGTACAAAGCAAAGTTGTACGTGAGATTGCAATTTTCAACAGGATGGTCACGGTAGGCTTCCCAGAGGTGACTTTGAAGGAATAGGTTGCTAACACCAGTGCAGTCTAGCATAATGTATTAGTTTAGCAGTACTCCATTCAGCTCCTATGCAGGCCTTTGCTTTAGAATATTTGAAGAAAAAAATACTAACAGTTCAATAGTAGGAGGTAAAGCACTGAACTGTTATCTAGGGCATCAATCTTAGAGATGCTAAACAACATAGAGACATTAAACATCATTGAAAGTAATAAAATGGAGACTATTGCATTTATCAATATGGTTGGGTGAGATCCCCAAGGGGCAATAATCTTGAGGAGATCTAGCCTGCTTAATAGTTGAGTTTTTCATTACTAAGGTGAGACAAACATGGTATCATACACAAAATGTTCAGGGCAATAGAAAGCTGAGTACTACTGCCCAGTCTGCTTTCCTTCTTCTCATCATATATTATTCAATCTTAGCTCTAAATAAAAGTTCGGAAAATAACAAAAAATATAAATTTAAAAGATACATTACTTGCCCTAGAAATACAAATGTGAGAATGGGACTGTGATTGTGAACACTCTGAGTTTTCTTACAGCACTGTGTGCTCTTTTGTGTAGGCAGATGAGGCAGAATGGAAAGAAAAAGCAAGTCAGAACTGCAAATGAGCCTGGCTCTGTCACTTAGCTTTTAAGCCTTGGGTGAATCATAAAGAAAAAAACTAAATTTTATCACTTATAAAATGGGAATAAGAAGTTTGTTTTATGACAATTAAATGAGATAACTGTGTTCTTTATCAACAAAGTATCATACAAGTTTGGCAATAAAAACAAAGCTCAAGGTAGTCCAGAGCAGCTCTGTAAGAATCACAGCTATGAAGTGTATAATAATTTAACTTTTAATTAGTAATTAACAGTGCAACATGCTTTAAAACCTCAGATTATAGCTTGTCTTCATTGTAGCTTCAAGAAATCATTCTAATTGCAAGTGGAGGCTCATCAGCGTCTTTTACTGGGATGTTACCAGAGGGGCATATATCTGCATCTCAAAAGCAGGGTTAGCACTTTGTATTCTTACTCACTTGAAGGCTCCCTCACTGAAGAAGAGAGCCTTTGCCAAATAAATGTTTAGCATCAAAAATAGCTGGCTATTTTCTCAAAACTTCCAGCTAGGTAGAGTGATTCTTAAATGACACTTCTTGTCAGCAAGAAAGATGATCCAACGAGTGAACAAAAATAGCTTCTGTTCGACAGCTGTTAATATTTATAATTAATAAGCAGTGACCATCTCTCATTAGCTGGTCCTGAGTGTAGCGAATGCATTTCTGTATACAGCACTTCTCAGAAAACAAAGTTTGTTACATTCTTTTCTTTCTACTACATTTCTCTTTACATAAAAACAGTGTGATCTGTGAGATTTCAAGTTTGAAGAACGTGACCTTGAAACTATTGGCACACACGTTGCTATAAATGTTTGACTAATCCTTAAGAACTATTATCCTTTAAGAGCAAATGATTCTTTTTTTTAAACTGTTGTTGTTGTTGTTTTAAACTGTTCACTTGGGCTGGAGATGTAGCTCGGGGTAGAACACTTGTCTAGTACCTGCAAGGCCTTGGGTTCGTTCTCCAGCACTGCAAAAAAGAAAAAAAAAGTTATTTTTTCATTGACAAAACCTGTACGTATTTATTGTGTACATGTTTGGAATCATATGTGCTTTGAGGAACGGCTAAGTGGAGCTAGTTAACATATGCATTAGCTTACATGCTTATGATATTTTTGGTAGTGTAAAGCAAATACTTTTTAAGCACTGAAAGGACAACACTTTGAGAGAACATCAAGGGAAGGAAGGGAAGAAGGGAAGGAGGAAGGGATGAACGTTGCCAAAGTCCGCTGTCTTTCCTACTGTGCCTGGGTAGCAACGCTCCGGACGCTCTTCCTCCCCCGCGCTCCGCTTTCCTCTGCACCCCAGGCCCCTCTCCCCTCTCCCGGCTCCCAGGGCAGCGGGGCCGCGTACCCCGCACGTGGGCACAGAGCGCCGAGCCGCTGCGCGGTCCGGGTGGGTGAAAGCCAGGCGCTCAGAGGAGAGGCCCCTCCAGCCGCAGGGGGACCCCGATCCACCCGCGCGCCCGGCCCGTGGGTGTCGCTGCTTCAGCTTCGACTCCCACCCGTTCCAGCCCTCTGTACCAGGCACGGCCCTCAGTCCCGCGTCTCTCCCGCAATTCTCCTCAGGAAGAACTCGCCCCTCAGTCCTCTGCAGCCCGCGGCCGCTCCGCCGCACCTCTTACCTGTGTGGACCCGCGAAGCTGCTCTCACTGACGAGCCCCTCGGCCAAAGCTCCGCCCACCCAGCTGCGCCCCGCCCAGACCCGCCCAGACCTGCCCACCGGTTCCGCCCCGCTCTCCCTCACCTCCAGGTTGGGCACCACACTTCTCTCGCTCGGGTCCCGCCCCACGCCCCCCCACCCCAGGGCTCCCGCGCCCCGCCCACCCACCGCGCCCCCGCCCATATCACCGCGCCCGGTGCACTGTGGGTAGGTGCCGGCCGTGCCTGTGCGCTGAGGTCTGCGGAGCGAGGCTGCGCGCCGAACATGGCTGAGAAGCAGAAGCACGACGGGCGGGTGAAGATTGGACACTATGTGCTGGGGGACACGCTGGGCGTCGGCACCTTCGGCAAAGTGAAGAGTTGAGTGCGCGGCGGTCTGGGCGTGCGGGGCGGTGGCAGGGTGGGCGGGGGCGGGCGCGGGCGCGGGATCAGGTGCAGTTGCACCGCCGCGTGCCCTCCGCTCCCTGCGAGGCGAGGGTCGGGCTGGGCAGCGGCGCGGGCACCTGACGCGGCCTTGCCTCACCTCGGAGGGTAGAGACGGGACCCTGGAGATTGCACGCCCAAGGTCAAGGAGGATGGCGGGTCCGGGCCGGGAAGTCCCCGCCTCCTCGCGGAGGCTGCGTGGGCTCCCCGGGCCCAGGGTGCGAGGCGCCCGAGCGCCTCCGACCGGGTCGGGGTAGGTGCAGTGGCAGGTGTGTGGCTTAGGAGGCTTCTCGGAGAAGGGAAGGATAAGCGTTCCCTGGGGTGAGAGGATTTGGGGCCGAGGATCCAGAACCACTAAGGCATGTTCTGGCGAAGTCTGCTTTCTTGGGAGATGGGATCCCATTTTGGATGCAGAAAACCAGACTGCTTTGGAAATTTTATAGAGTACTTAGTAGTTAAGTATTAAACTTTCCTTTGCTGTCTTATTTGTTAATGAGAGTCACACGGGGTTTAATTAACTTGTCCTCTCTCCACAGCTCGAGCTAGCTCATTAAAAATACTGTTGGAAATCTAGAATTGTAAGGGAAACATCCCCCTCCCCCGCTGAACACTGAGTAGACAGCCTGGAGATTTTATTCCAAGGTCTCTATTTTCTTGTAAAACTCGTGTTTTAACCTTCAGTGAAGACTTGAAGAGATGAGAATCGGGCTCCTGTGTTCTTCCACATGCCTAGCACTTAGTGAGCACTCACAACGTGCTAGGCAACATTAAAGGCAGCGTGCATATAGCAAAGACCAAACCAGATCTCTCACGGAGCTTGCTTTCTAGGGGAAGACAAACAATCAGAATTCATATGCAAAATTGATGTGTCAGGCTATTGAGAAAAGTGAATGAGGGATGGGAGGACACGGACTTTGTGAGGTCAGCAGGTTTTAACAAAGTAGTCGGACAAGGCCTCACAGACAAAGTGGTATTTGTGCAAAGACTTAAAAAGTTTGTAGAATTCTTTGAAGTCCTGTGAAGTTCTGAATTAGCTTTGAAAGATCTTATAAGAAGAATTGATAATTAGAATATGGTTAGAACAAATGTAGAACTAGGGATTGGACTAATGTTGGTAACATTGCCTGTCATTTCATATCACTACCGAGGACTCGTGTGTTACATATTCAGTTACTTCAGCAAACCATGTCTTTGCCATATGGAAATGTACTCTCTTCAAGTTACATAATTTAACCATATGTCCTTTCAAATTGTGTTAAACATTTTTTGGGGACTTAGAAGTTCTGTAGTCTGAATGCAGAATAGAATAGCCACCAGGCCAATTAGCCATTGTCAAAGGACAACTTAGAGGTGCTTCCAGGCACTGGTGTCTTCAAATATAAGCTAACAGAAGAAATTTATGAGAAGTCCATTTCTTGGAGAATCTCTGCCCAGTGGGCAGCCAGGTGGAGGAATTTAACACTACCTTAGATTTTCTTCAAAGAGAGACTGTGGTTTCCTGTCCAAGACAAGAATCAGTACAATTGATTTTTAATATATATTATATAAATTGTTATAATCTCAAGTTACTTAATTCAAGGAACCAGTGAAACAAAAGCATGTTCATTTTTAAAAACAGCATTATTGACAGCATTATGATATTTTACATATCATAAAATTTATCCATTCTAAGTATACAATTGAAAAGGTTTTAGTATCTACCAAATGCTGTGTCCATCGTTATGGATCGTTGTAGAACACCACAGTAAGATTGCTCATACACATTCAGAGTTCTTTCCGTTCCCATCCTTGGTCCCAGGAAACCGTTAATCTGTTGTTTGTCTTCAGAAGTTTGATTTTTCTAAACTGTTCGTATAATTGTGGTCATTCAGTATGGAATCTCTTATTTGTAACTTATTTAACAGTGCTTTGGGGTTCTTGGATGATACAGCGTGTGTCATTAGTTTGTTCTTTTATTATTGAATAATCCATTGTATGGATATGGCACATTTTGTCTGTATACTTACTAGTTGGACATTGTTTTAAGTTTTGGGCCATTACAAATAGCACCACTGTGAGTATTCACACGCAGATTTGTGTGGACACATTTTTCCTTTTTTTTCAGTTGTAAGTATTTTTAAATTTATTTTTATTAGTACATGTGACATGTTTTCCTGTATCTTGGGTAGATATTAGGAATATTAGGAGTAGAAATGCTAGGTCCTATCATAGCTTTATGTTTAACTTTTTGAGAAACTACCAAACTGTTTTCTAAAATGTTTGCATGCTTTTACTGTCCGTCCTGCAATTCATGAAAGTTCCTTCTTCTCCATTTTTTTTTAAACAACATTTGTTATTGTCTGTCTGATTTACTTTAGTTATTCTAGTGGGTAAGAAGTGCTCTCTCATGAGGCTTTAATTTTGTATTTCCCCAGGGACTAATGATGTTGAATCTTCTCATACTCATTAATCATCGCTACAGTATCTTTGGTGAAATGCCTGTGCATATCTTTGCTTGATGTTGATACTTAATTTTGCTTAATATTAATCCTGTGGCTTGAAAACTGTTTGTCCCTCCAGAACTGATGTTGATATTTGATTTCCATTGTAGCTGCACTGAGAATGATGGGGGCTTTGTGAGGTAGTTAGGTTTTGAAGAACGCTTAATGGTTTCCTCCTAAGGATAGATGGTTAGAAGTGAGTCTGCACTTTAGGTTTTGTCTCTTGGCATGCACGAGTTTGCCCTTCTGCTTTTCTGTCTTGGGATGAAGCACCTAAGCAGGTGCTCCATTGTACTCTTGGACTTCCCAGCCTTTAGGACCAGGGGCCAAAATAAATGTTTTTCTTTTATAAATTAACCCAGTCTCAGGTGTTCTGATCAAGGAACAGAAAATGGACTGAGAATATTATAAATTGAATTAAAAGATTTTCTTTTGTAAATACATACACGCTCTTTATTGGTTATGTTTTGTAAGTATTTTCTCCTGTTTTTCATTTTCTTATTGATATCTTTTGAAGTATAAAAGTGTTAAATTTTTGTGAGGTACAATTTATTACCTTTTTTTATGGACTACGCTTTTGGTGTTATAAACCCTTTACTAGCCCAAGTTCTCAAAGCTTTATGGTTTATTATGTTTTCTTATAAATGATATTTTACTGATTTAGCTGTTATATTTAAGTCTATGACCCATTTTGAGTTGTCTACGGTTAAGATGAACTTAAAGGCCATCTTTGTCCATGTGAAGATACATGCATTTTGTTAGATTTTGTATGATTTCTACTAAAAAGCTTATTAATAAATTATTTGATTTTACATGGCTATAACATGGAAATGGAGGTGAGAGGAGTATTTTGTGTGCTTTTTCCTCAACTCCTATGCCAATTGAAGATCTGATTTCAGTTTATTGAAAATAGCATAATTTTTGTTTAATAGCACTAGCTTTTTTAAAAAAGTTATATTGTTAAAAAAATACACCTATAGATGTTAAAAAGTAACTAAAGCATTAAGACGTTCTATGTTGAATTTTCTCCTTTGGTCTGTTGCATTGTTAAGGCTATAGAAGAATGCGGTGGAAACATTATATGGGCTGACAAAGTGTAAAAGTAATGCTTTTTATATACTTAAAAACTTTCCCTACACTGGATGTGGTGGTGTGCACCTATAATCCCAGCACTCTGGGAGGCTGAGGCAGGACGATCACAGGTTTGAGCCCAGCCTGGGCAACTCAGTGACTTTACAGAGATCCTGCATCAAAATGAAAAAATAAAAAGCCATGGGGACATCCCCAGTTTCAAATTATTTATTTTCTTTTTCCCTAAATTGATTAGTTTCTCACTCTCTTTGGGTAGAACTGCTCTTTCAAACTCTTACAGACTTTCTTCAATTCTTACTTAACTTACTACAGGGATAGAAAATCTAGACCAGAGTTGTTGTTTGTGTTATACAAAGACTGGTTGTAGAAAAAAATTGTATTGATGATATAAAGTCAATTCATTTAAAAGTTTTCATTTTCAAGGTGAGGACTGATTGATGTGATTTATGAAATAATTCTCTTCAGGATTTCTTCCCCAGGGGATACTTTACAGCCACAGTTGCCTCTTTCTAGCCAGCAGAGTTTCACCAGGGATATTAGATTTTCTGTTTTTCACATAGTTACACAAATGAAACAGATTTGGCTTTTAGGAAATTAAGTAAATATTTTACTAGTTCTCCACATATTTTTGAGATAGGAAAGATAAGCAAGTGGAAAACTTAAAACATTTGTTTTTTTGAACAAGCAACTTGCCCTTTTTGGAAATATCAAATCCTGAATGATAAATTAGAAGTTTTAGACTACTCTAGACAGTTGGTGGAAGTAAAAGTGGTGCCTATTGTTGCACTGTTCTTTGCTCTTGATTTGTTTTTGACCCTTGCTAGTGTGAAGGCCCTAACAATTTAAGCCCTCTCAGCCTCGTTGTCTTTCTGTCCTAAAGGTCAACCCTAGAATGCACAACTTGTAAGGTCCTTCACAACTTTATCATTATACTGATTTTGTTTCAAAGATTCAATTCCAAAAATTGGATGTATTTAATTGTTCATTCTGGTTTAGTGGAAATTTGAATTACCCGAGAGCTGAAATGTAGATGAGAGTGTGGAGTGGAAGAAAAGAGAAACACATTTGTAACAATTTAGTGATAAAAGCTACAGTTTAAGGTTTTAAGTTTTTACAGTTTAAGTTTTTAATCACTGCACTGTATGTGCACTTGATTTTAATTTAATATTATTTCCCAGAGTAATTCTCTGAGTTTAGCATTACCTCACTTAACAAATGAAGAAATTAATAATCAGATGTGTAACTTGCTCAAGATCACTGTGCTAGTAAGTGGCAAAGCTAGCAAGCAGTTTCAGGATATTTAGAAATGCTGTCAAATCTGACAAACATTGAGATAGCTGTAGTAATCTGCGCCTAATGTTTGGTTGCCTGATTGAAAGTAGTTCTTCACAACTGTGCTGTTTTATATTTATTAATGTTTTTATTAAAACACAATATCCTTTTTGGCTATCATTTCTTGGTATTTATGAGGGCTGGGTTACCTTACATAAAATGACATATTATTTACATATAAATTGTGTACATCTTCTTCTATGCTTTAAATCATCTCTAGATTGTTTATAGTACCTAGTACCAATGTCAATGCTTTTTGTAAATAGTTGTTTTACTATATTGTTTAGGAAATGATGACAAGGAAAACAAAATCTGTATGTGTTTAGTACAAATGTGATTTTTTTTCAAATATTTTTGATCACATGGTTGAATCTATGTGTACCGCAGTTCAAAGGTACCATATTAGCAAATGAGGAAAAATCAGTTGTGTCTCTCAAAATAATGAGGTAAATAAATGATGTGTTATTTAGTTTTGTCGTTGTTACTATTATTGCTAACTTACGTGTCATTTATATGATTGTGACCTAGGTAATTTTTAAAGTCCTTAATTTCTGAATGGATTTTGTTCATTTGTGTAATTAGTTGACTTTCGAAAGGTATTTTCCTCTAGAAATAACGTTGTAAATGGTAGGTGGGTTCTGGGTAGGTCCTCAAAGGCAGCATGAGATAGTATATATCGATACTTTCTATGATGTAGAGAACATTTGATTTGAAGACCTGATGTGGATAAGCCAGCTGTGTGGCCTTAACCCAAACTCTCTTGATCTATGAAGCATGTGTTTTCAGAGTATGAAGTATATGAGAAAATGTTATGTAAGTGAAAAGGTACTCAAAAGTACTTGTGTACTTAGGTCCTATTGTGTACGTAAACCCATAATTAACTGAACTATGAGAATAATCTGTAATCTAGTTCAGAGATCAGAATTTATTTGATGAGAAGGAAGAATATTTACTATCTCCTCTCCTATTTTCCAAAGTCTTTTTTGTGTGTGAATGAATGTCTTCAGAAGCCTGAAATTCTGTAGACACTGCTCACTTGTCACACTTGCCTATACATAACTTCCAAGGCAATATGCAAATGAGTAATATCCATAAACACTTAACATACACAGACACATGCTGTGCTGTGTTCTAGACCCAGTGGCAGCCGTCATAGAAACTTGGAGCAAAGAGGCAAAAGCTGTGAGCAAGAACTGTGAGCAGGAACTGTGAGCACCAGCTTTTAGAGCATGCACTCGGAGCTAAAAATGCATTTCTACCAGACTTTCCCTTAGTGTGTGGCTTGTACATTAGGAAGGCTTTTGTAGTTTCTCTATGTAAAGACTTGGTTAGACATTTTCCCTCCCCATGCTGACAGAGCACTACTCTTTTTCAGTTTTTGTTGTGTTTTACAGAAACATGCCAAACTCTTCACGTATATTGTGGTCTGTGCTAGTTTTTCTGAAAGCATTTGGTATTGCTTTGTACTCCAGTTTTTCTTTTGAGATTCCTGTGGTTTCCTTGATGATAGGGAAAGTATTTTGTACAGAAATTCATTTGTAAGCCAAGCAGATAATTTAATTTGATCTAGCAGGAAGATCTAATCCCAAATCCTTTAAGAGGGAACTAGTGAGTTGCATGAAACTCCTAAAATTTTGAATGCATTGTAGAACTTAGAGCAAATCAGTCTAGTGTATTAATTAGATGACAACATAGGAAAGTTTTAAAATCCAGTATTTTTATCTGTTATTTAAGGGACTAAAATGCATATGCAAAGCAATGTGTTTATTTTGAAACGTGATAAGTCATTTTATTTTTAGTGTAGTGTTATTAAGGAAAGAATTTCAGGCAGTTTTCATCTCTGCTAATAATAGAAACCTTTACTCCTTCAAGGGAGCAGTGTTCCTGCTCAAGTGGTGTCCTATGTTTGACAGTGTTTGCCTCTGATAAATTTTCTATGTAATTCTTTTGGCGGTGAGTTTATTTTTAAAGTATTAATTCTTTTTTAGTCTTTCTTTGGACTTTTAAATGATTAAAAACAATTTGGCAGTCTTGCTATGGTGCATCTCATTCTGAATGTTAATGTACTAATTTATTAAAATATTTTGCTTTTTCAGAATCTTTTTTATTTTATCTATTTTATATACCATTAAAATGGTGAACAGTATGTTCTCATTCTACATGTTTCTAAATTATAAATTATAAGGTAAATGTGGTTGTCATTTAAAATAATGGAATTTAGAAATTTAAATATATGAAATAATTTTTTTCTAAATTCTTACTTTACTTGGGGAATACCATAAGTATTCATTGTTTTCATTTTTCTTTTTCAGTATGTTTGATACTGTATGGCACTCTAGAATTGATTTTAATTCTCCCATGTTTAATCTCTCAAAATAGATTGTGCATTTGCTTTGTTTAGTCATATTAGATCTTAAGCACAAATATTTTTACTATTGTTAATAATGTGCCAGTAGCAACTACAATGGCTGAGGTACTGATTTAAAAATAAAGTGAGAGATGTTTGTCATAAAATTTACTTAAATAATTTGTATTTCACACTTGATACTTTAAGTATCATGATGAATCTCCCTTTTCTCACATTTGTACCAGTTTCCCTTTCAGTGCTCTGTAAATTCACAGTTAGATAATATAGCAGTTATAATACCTACAGTGAATGAATTTTAGCAAGAAATTTGATTTTGTTCTTTACTCACTTTAACACTTTAGATGAGATGAAATGTGCTCTGCATTGTTCATTGCTGTTGAGCAACTGTTCTCAAAGAAGTTCAGTGTCATCATGAAAGGAAAATCCTGCCATTAACTGTTTAAATATCCATGAATTACTTTGTTGTAGACTCAGCTCTAATAATTATACTAAAAAGAGTTCTTTTTGGGAGAGTACAAAGCTAGTTGAGATATTAATAGATAAATCACAGACAAAATTTAAAATTATATTGACTGGTTAGATTGCTAGGTGAAAACCAAAAAAAGCGAAATTTACTAGAGCCAACTATCAAATCTAGAACTTAGTGTAAAAACAAAACCAAACACAGGTGCATAAAGAATGGAACAGTTTGTACCAGTACATAATATATCTTGATTCTTCTTTTTTCCCCATGTCCTCCCTTTCAACCCTTCTTCTCCTCCCCATTTGCAAAAGTTTTGTTTCCTTCTATTCTTTTTTCTTTTCCCTTCCTTCCCCTTTTTCCCTTTTCTCTCCCCCTCCCTTATTCGCCTTGCCATTGGAACATTTTCTTCCTGCTTTCCAATATCATTCATTTTGGTCCTTTTTTATCCTTTCAGTTTCTCACACAAGAGAAGCAATGCAATATTTAAACGTGTGTCTGATTTATTTCACTTAAAATTATGTTCTTTTTTTTTTTTTTTTTGGTACCAGGGATTGAACTCAGGTCCTCGTGCTTGCGCAGCAGGCAGCGACACCACTGAGCTAAATCCCCGGCCCCTAAAATTATGTTCTTAAGGTGCATCCATTTACCTAAAAATGTTTCAAATTATTATAGCAGTGTAGTACTCCATTGTATATAAAAATTACATTTTCTTTACCCATTCATCCATTGATGGGCATGTGGGCTGTTTCCAAGATTTAGCTGTCACAAACTGTGCTGCTATAAACATGGGTTTGCATATATCGTTGTGGGTCAAATGGAACCTCTCGTTTTAGTTTCAAGGTGGTAAATTATAGTCCAGAATTAATGAGATTCTATCAAGGAGATTTGTGTAGTGGTGATACAACTAGTACCACTCACCAGTGAGATTTCTGGTTTTGACGCATTTCCTCAGATACCAGGTGCTTATCAAGTTTATTACAGAATTCTACTTTGTATGGAAAATTTGCATGAATAATCTATGATAATAGATAATAGATATAATCATGAATAATCTTTTTAACTTTAGTACTTGTTTATTGTATATTCATTTTTTTCTAGTGCCATTGGCACTTCCATGAAATCAATTTGGTACTCAAGAACAACTAGAAATGCTGGAGAAAATTTCAAAATCTTTTTGAAGTCAATTG
Source organism: Heterocephalus glaber (assembly GCF_000247695.1). The sequence continues at coordinate 3,486,917 of NW_004624862.1, read as the reverse complement.
TCAGTACCCAAGTGAAGAGACAAGTGCATTTCACTGAGTCTTAGATTTTGGATGCCTTTTCTTTTCTTCTTCTTTTTGGTACGAGGATTGAACTGAGGACCTTGTGCTTGCAATGCAAGTGGTGGCACCACTGAGCTAAATCTCTGGCCCTGGGATACCTTTTCTGTTCGAGTTACTTAGTAGTTAGTAAAGATGGTAAATGTAGGAAGCAAAGCAGACAGAAGTGGCTAAAAGAAGAGCTAAGCAGAGTTTGAGTCCCACAGAGTTAAAAATTTAATTTAGCAAGTAAATACTTGAGTTTTTGGTTGCAACACTGTTGAAGTCTTGCTTAGAGCCAGCTTACTCTAAGACTGTTAAGATGATCTACTTTCCATGTTTCTTCCCTGGAGGAAAATAAAATCAATTAGGGCCACTGCAGTTCTTCATACAGTGTTCAGCATTATAGGAGAAAGGGCTGTGATAATAGGAACAGTCATGTAGGTGATTCAGCTACTAAAATGATAGACATGGATTTTAACTGATAATGTCTAAGAGGACTGGGGTCTATAAAAATCTATGAAAATAAAGGAAAATCTAGGATTGAAAAATGCTGTCATCGAGTCAGATGGATTAATAGCAGATTAGATTCCATTGAAAAGAGCATTAGTGTGCTGGAAGATAAGTCTGAAGAAAATATCTAGATTGACACACAGAGGAACAAAAAGTTGGAAAGTATAAGACATATTGGAATACAGTGAGATGTCTACTGCATGTATTATTGGATCTTGTATAGAATATGTTAATTACAGGCTTATGCTAAGTTTACCTTTTAAAAAATAGCTTCTTTAAACATACACCACAATAAATGTGACTTTTCTGTTCTGCTACCAAACAACATTATTTATGAGAAAATGACCTGTGATTAATTGCATCTGGACTGAGAGGACTATGAATGGACTTATTATATTCCAAGGGCCTACACTATTCGTTGTTTCTACCAGCGTGAAACTTGTCGGTGAAACAGACCTCCAGCTTTCCTTTAAGGTGTCTCTTCAAACTCATCCCACCCTGGCAGGAGGCTCAGAAGCTATAGAAAGGGACTGCTGTATGATGCAGCTCCTGTTTGAGCTTGTGGATGCTAGAGTAGATGCTATCCGCTTATGTGGGTCTCACCACCTCACAGCCTAGTGTGCCCCTGTGTGATGATGTGGGTGGGAGGTAACAATTCTGTTTCAAGGATTCCCCGTCAAGATGTTTGATTATGCTGTACAGTCAGTTTCCAGCCCTGAATGCTTCTAAAAATCCAAGCAAAGCTAGTGTTAGGTTAGAACCTTTTGTGTCCTGTAAAAGTTATTTTGAATTCAGGACCACTTATGATCATAGAGTGGGCATTACAGTTTCACAAGAAGAGAATGGGGCAGAAACAATATTTGAAAATAAAATAGCAAAACGTTTTCCAGACCTTAAGCCAAAAAGCTGGAGTCCCAAGCAGAGCAAATGCAAGAAAACCATTTGTAGATACATGAAAAACTGCTAAGAACCAGTTCCCTTTGTTTGAGGCTTCTCTGTGCTGGTGCAGACTGCATTCATGCAGTTGAGGAAAATGTTAAGAAAAAAATCTTAAAAGCAGGCAGAGGAAAAATAGAAGCATATTATTTTCAGAGAAACAAACAATAACCTGACTTCTCAAAAAACAAACAACAGCAAGAACAAAATGCAAGCAGAGAGACAAGGGAATCACCTCTCCTCTCCTCCCCTCTCCCTATTCCTTTTTTCTTCATGCTAGGACTTGGACCCAGGGTTTCACTTGTGCTAGGCAGGCATCTACTTCTGACCTACATCCCTAGCTCTGGAATGATGTCTTTGTAGGGGTGAAAGCAACAAATTGCCAGCTTGTGCTGTTTGAACTTGGGCAAAAAACAAAACAAAATAGGAAAAAAACACTTCAAAATAAAGCAAAATACATTTTCATGCAAACACAGATTGAGGGAATTTGTCACCGGCATATATAGCCACAGTAAAGGCACCTCAGGGAGAAAGTGATCCCAGATGGAATGGAAAGGATAAACATGGGGATAACTAAATTGATACTGACTATAAAAATAGCATCTGCGAAACTTTAAATATATGTCGGTGTTAACTGCAACAGTAACAGAGTGTGAGAAGAAAGAGTTAAAGTGTTCTAAAGCCCTTGCATTTTCTGGGAAATGTGAAAATACAAATCTGTGCTAAGTTAAAGATGTGTGTTGTAATTTCTGAGGTGACCATTAAAATGAAACCTAAAGGCCCTAGAGATACAAAGCAGTTTGTTTCATGTGGAAGTCTAGGTCATTCTATAACTCTTCTTTTAAAAAATTTTATTGAGCTTAAAATTATATTCATTAAATATATTCAACAATAACCCCCTGCTATCTATACATTGTTCAGGTAGAAGAGATTAATAGGAGTGGAAAGGGAGATATTTGAAGACAGGCAAAGAGAGAGTGAACAAGGAGATGAAGTATGTGGCACAAGAGACCCAAAAAGACAGGAGAAAACAGATGCATAAGGATTGGGGTTGGGGAGATATGAGAGGGCATAATTTAGGAAGCACTAGGGTAAGTGTTTCTGGCAGAGTCTGCTGTTTATCTGAAGTGAGGACATCTAAACATATTTTTTCAGGTTTATTTATTTATTTGTTTGTTTTTTTGAGGCAGGGTCTTCCTTTGTAATTCAGTCTGTCCCTGAATTCACTATGTAGCCCAGGCTGGCCTCGAACTCGCAGCAATTCTCCTGCCTCAGCCTCCTGAGTGCTGGGATTACAGGTGTGCACCACCATGCCCAGCTCAGGTCTTTATTTATCCCTGACCAGCAATTTAAAATAATCTGTTTGGGCCGGGGATTTAGCTCAGTGGTTTCTCTGCCTGCTGCGCAAGCGCAAGGACCCGAGTTCGATCCCCAGTACCAAAAAAAATATATAAAAAAATAAAATAAATACTACCACCACCTGC